>CM061244.1:10600000-11200000 GCA_030848705.1 Heracleum sosnowskyi | reverse complement strand
ACGAAAATAGCTGATATGGTATTCTAATGGCTAGTTTTGACACACTTCCAGTACATGTCAGTCGACCCGCCTATATAAATATTCATAAGTCGGGTATTTAGGGTTCTTCAATCCTTTTTTTCAATTTCACTCGATTAAAACCCCCCATATTAAACATTAAGCTTTGCAATTAGGCATAGTTTTATGACCCATTTCGCCTAATTGAAGTAAATTCTATGAGTAGCAGGTCTGCAAGTGTCGATTTTCTTCGAAGTCCCATCGTTATTGTTTTAGTGAGGAACAAGTCCGATTGAAGACAAGTTGGACACTGAAAAATCCTGGAAGACGTTTTATAACATGTTTCACAGGTAAGGTATACGTTTTTATTGTTTTATTTAGTTAAAAAGAATGTGATAATCAATTTATCTTGAAATGTGTGTGCAGGATAGGGAAGGATGTAATGTTTTTGAGTGGATTGATCAAAAAGTGAATGGTAGAGCCAAAAAATTGATTGCAAACTTGAATAACCAAAAATGCAAATTAGAGGAAAAACTGATGGTTGATGAAACAAAGATAGCCAAGAAAAATGAAAAGTTAAGGAAATTGAAGAAAAGAACAAGGATCGATACATGATATTTGTTTGTATCTTGATTGTTTGATCTCTTTGTTTATGGCTAAATATGTAAATACAAACCCTTCAAGTGGTTTGTTTTGTTTGATTTGAAATGGATGTTAATGCAATTAAGCTTCTTTAATTGCTACGAATGATTTGCACCATGAAGTAAAACAGAAAAAATGAAAGGCCAAATGCATAATTAAAATAACAATTTCTCGTAATTATGTTCTTCAACCAACATAATTTCGTAGACCAAAATATCAACATAATTTCTTCATTGTCTAAGTATATGTTGGGTACCATATATATGACTTTACACTTTATTTTCCTTTTAATTTCTTTGTTTGTTCAATTGTAATATTTCAGTTCCATGTAGGCAGTTCACGTCTCCGTCTAGTCAGGTCAAGTCAAGTCAATGTCCATTCCATGTCATAAAGTTAACAGTAATCATTTATTTAAAGTTAGACTTTTTCAAACTTAACAGAGCGTTACTTGGCAGCAAATGAGTAGTTTAAATGATATCAAAAAGAACTCGGTGATACATTTGATATTGTGGCATGTAATAAGTGATCTACTTGATAATTAACAATGACAGAAAGTCTTTCCAGATGGGGTGTTTGTTGATACATGTCAATCTATGTATATTATACTTCCTACTTTTTCTTTTTAACAATGTAAATTTCCTTTTAAAGTATTATCCCTAAAGTTGCCAAATATTACAACTTTTGCCACTTATTATATTGCTATATATTATCGCCTTGTCAACATGAAGTAAAGGTACAACACATTTTTTGGACAGATTAGTTCATAAAAATGATTTCTTTTAACAGATTACACTGATGAAGGCTTCCCAAGGAAGCTATGTTTTCAAAATTTCAAATACAAAAAAGGAACATTCCCAAAATCAATTTTTTAAAATAACTCAAATACAAATTCATTGCTCTCTACTCTTCTTCTATCTTTTCCGAATTCAAATTCATTTTTTCTTATCTCTATTCTTATACTTTTTCCTCTTCTTTTGCAGGTTCCGAGTGAGAACATTTTTCGATGAAAGTAGAAACACGGTTTATACCTTATGCATTTTCTCCCGATTTGTTTTTGATTCTCTATCTTCTTAACGATTATGTGATTTGTTCTTGATTATATATCTGTTCAAAATTATGAGCCGTTTTTTTGTTAAATATTTTAAACTTTGCACTCCACATGTTTGATATTAGTTCCAATAGAGTTTTTCATTGTTTTTTTTTGTTTGGACCTTTAATAAGTAGTGTGTTCTTTAATGTCTAAGTAGTTCTATTGAGGTTTGCCCAATATTTTCTGATGAATTCTTACTCAAGTTTATTTTGCAGGTTAAATTTTATTGTGACATGGGTTCTTCTCTGCGATTATTGTGTAAGTTTGGATTTCTATATTAAGAGCATGTTTTTAATCCTCTACTTAGTATGATATGTTGTAAAACTTATATCTTTAGACAATAATTGTTTGGATTTTAGGTTTTTGCTTTTAGTATTGTATGATGAAAGTTCTGATCTGATTTCATGTTTTTTCTTTTTTAGTTTTCGTGTTCTATTTAATTTTCAGGTTGGATGAGGTAAAATTGTTTTATAACCTTTGAGATGTTGCATATTTTCTAAATGTTTGATCATATTCATTATACACTTTATACAAAAAATTGTGGTGTTTTATTGTTGAAGTTCTTCCTTATTTCTGTTAAATACAAATTGATAATAGATTACAATTGCATGATATCGGGAAAAAAAATTAATATGAAAACTTGCAATTTCAACATTTATGTTTGTGTTTCTGTGTTTACCTTTTGCTACATATGGAAGATTGGCTAGAATACAAAAAAAAAAGGCTTTAGGTTGTGACTTTTGTCAACAATGGTTTGTTATCTTCTAGGGTGGTGGAATTCCAAACGGTCATCGGAAAGAGTAACCTTAAAAAGATTGTCAAGCAAAAAAAGTTAAACAATTGTGGGAGGATCTTTAATTTTGATCATGAAAAAAGTAATTCAATGTAAGATCAAAGATGCTTTAAAAAAAAGTGGGCTTTGAAGAGTATCTAGCATCAAAATGATCCTAAGGGGAAAGCAAGAAACTCCGAAAATATTTTAGGAGCATCTGTTCTTTTTTATGTAGCCAGAAAATTTTTGGATGCCTTCTTCGCAGGCGTAGTTAATGACAAACAATTTTGTTAATTATATAGGTAATAACTACCTTTCTCTTAATATATTGGCTATAATCTAAATTACTTATTACATGCCAATTTGTGGTAACTACAAAAATTTTCTTGTGTAGTTTCAAAATTTAATGATCGCTTCAGTTGAAGAGATGCAAATGTCCGGGGGAACGACCCTTTTCTAGCAAAATTTTGGATTGCTTTGAGCTTAATTATCGGGTAATTACTTTTTTATATTTGATAATTTTGTTAGGCTATGTGTAGCAATGAAGTCCATCATTTTATTACACCATTAAGATATATGCTTGGTAGTCTCTTCTTTGATCTAAAATTGATTGGATAGATATATCACCATTAAAAATACTATATTTTTTTGTGCTACTGCTTATTTAAGTTATAAATTTGCATTAAAATTGACCAAACTCAATAAAAGATGTCGGAAATAAGTAACGAATAAGTTGTGAGTAGTCTTGGATTCCAAAAGAAGTCTATATTAGATAATCTCCATACATATTATATTGTAAGTCTGGGCAACTTCAACTTTTTAATATTAAAATTATCTAAAAATATTCTTTTGTAATTTGTTTAGTTAACAATCAACAATTTATTTTTAATATTGTGTCAAAAATCAAATCTGGTTTAAAAAATTACATTAAATTTAGTTTCACACTATTTTACTTAGTGTAGATTTTACTTTATTGTAGCATTGGATTAAATTTAATTTTAAATAATAGTAATAATAAATCACCTCTAAATTTGGTCCCATGTTGTTAGTCTCATGTTGTTAGTCTTTGTGATTAACAATGAAAAAAGAATACAATAAATATTGCATTGTTTATTTATTAATTGTTAATCTTTCAGGGATAAACTAATTAAACTGTGGGTTGTATATAATGTAAGACTACGACACTATCGAGAAAGTAAAAGAAACATAATTTGTATTTGAAATAATATTTGCATACTTTTTACATTCTTTGTGAGTTTTTTGGTGTAATGTTTACACGTGAATTCTATCTCTATTTATATTATTATCATATAAATTCGTTTGTTTAGAATAACTTGCATTCACTAAGTCACTAATTGTGAACACTTTGAACTCAAACACGATATCAAACAATAATCCGCACAAGCCCACGACTAAAATAAACAAAACCAAATATAATAAAATATGCTCTGCTACTTAATTATTTATCAATTAAACCATTCACTTCCAAAAACAAATTACATTTCCAACATATCATTCAATATCATAGTACTACTGATAATAATAACATTGTCCAAACTCAATTTAAGAATTTAAAGATGTTGGGAAAAGAGGGAACCAGATACATATAAATGTGTCCAACGGTGACATATGGGATGCATTCATCACTATATGCCTATGTGCAAATGCAAACTGATCCACATGCGTTAACCCATTTTGATTGAGTTGTAGTTCAATGTTTCTTTAGCTATGTCTTCGTTCTTGAAGATTCAACGATAGTCTTATTAGACCAACGTTGAATGAGTTGTGCTTTCATTAAGTGGACGGGGATAAATGGTGATGGGAAGCTTTTGGACGATTGAGCAGTGATGGCTCCGGTTATTCTCTGGACCATATCGTGAAAGTTTAATGGGTTAACATGAACAAAGATTGTATTTTCAAATTATGGATCAGTCTTCATTGGTGATTTCTTTTTTATTTTTGTTTTTGTTTGGTTTGTCAGAGTAAGAGAAACTAGAACCCATGGTAAAGATTGAAAGGAGTGTTGAAAGTGATATTTATATATAGGTTTTGTGTGGACTACATGTAGAGTTACTTCAATTCTAATTATATATATAGGCATAGAGAAAATAATTTCATATTAATAGACCTTCAATGATTGTGATAGACATTATAGAATGTTGCTGAAGTAGCTAGAATGATAGTACATCCAGTTGTGTTGCAGATGACTATTTCCCGTAGTGTTTGATGCAACTAGATTTGGATATGTAGGGCGCACAGTGCTTCTGGAACATCAACGAGGTCATGATAATCATCTTATCTGTTCATCTTTTTTCTTACCTTCGTCTTTGAAATACTACCTTCATTTGTAAAGTATTTACTTTGTAGATCAATTACATTTTAAAATTCAAAAATTTGGTGGCTCATAGAGTAGATTGGTTATTGGTTGGTGAATTAACTTGTGTTCTTTCCTGTAAAAATGAAAGATATTTTAATTTTTGTATAACTAAATTTAAATATCATTATTAGATATTATATCTATGTTTTACTTGTAATATTTGTTTAAAATTTTATATTATATAAGAAGTGTATTTGTACCACAATAATGATCAATTTGGTTATCAAAATCAAATAAGTAAAAAGAAATGATAAATTAACAAATTAATTTTTAATATTTATTAGAATATCTAGTCTTGATCTTTTAAATTTAGTCATATCTTTCTTTTATTTACAGGAAAGAACACCAAGTTATTAACTAGTAACCAATCTTCTCTACCGGCCACCAAAATTTTAAAATTTTAAATGAAGTTGATCAAAGTAAATACGGTATAAATGAAAATAATCTTTCAAAGACGAAAGTAAGGAAAAAATGACTAGATAGGATGCTTACGCCTAACCTCCTTTAAATTCCAGTTGCACCCGCGCGCCTTACATATCCAAATCCAGTTGCATTAAACATTACCGCAAATAGTCATCTGCAAAACAAATGCGGGTGCTAATTCATTCTTCCTACTTTCGCAACATTTTACCATGTCTATCTCTATCATTGAATGTGTATTAATATGGACATTTTTCTCTCTAAACGATTAGAATCGAATTACTTGTACATGTAGTACAAAAAAAGCCTATACATATGTATCACTTTCAACACTCCTTTCGATCTTTACCATAACTTCTAGTTTCTCTTAGTCTCACAAACCAAGCAACAAGAACAAAAACAAATCACCAGTGGAACTGATTAGAAATTTGAAAATCGAACCTTTGTTCATGTTGACCCATCAAACTTTCGCGACGTAGTCCAAATATTAACAGGAGCCAACACTGCTCCAACCGTCCAATAGCTCCCCATTATTTCTCCCCATCCAGTTAATGGAAACTACAACTATGTAGAAGTTGGTCCAATAAGACCATCATTCAATCTTCAAGAACAAAGACAAAGCTCAAGAAACGTTGAACAACAACTCAATCAACATAATGCATGGAGATCAGGCAACGTTTGCTCCTAGGAAGAGAGTGATGAATACGTCCCCTCTCTCAACATTGGACACGTTTTTGGCATAGTGGATTCCACGAACACCAGGGTCTCATTTTATGCAAGAGAAGATTACTATAGCTAATAAAAACTTCTATTGGTATCCGAGTCCATCAACTACTTGTCGAAAGGTTGATCCCGAGTTGCTCCCTCTTTTCCCAACATCTTCAAATTCTTAATAGAGTTTGGACAATGTCAGTATTATTGGTAGTATTATGTTTTTGAATGATATGTCGGAAATGATTTGTGTTTTTAGAAGTAAATGATTTAATGATAAATAATTAGCAAAATATATTTTTAATATATTTGATTTTATTTATTTTAGTTTTGGAATGGTAATTGAATACTCATTCATTTAATTTCCAGCAACTTCTTATAATTATTAGTAGAAGTCTGAAACTATTAAAGAACAAGTATCTATTAATTACTTCTCATAAATATTGTTATTTTTAATTATTCGTGTCATACAAATTAATTCGTGTCACGGTTATCGTTTGAAATTCTGTTGAGAATTACTGTTGAATCCTATATATCCCATGTGTATCTTAACTCAACGGTATCTGGACCCTGATTACTACCATGCATTCCAACTGACTAACACAGTGATGTGCACAGTTAAAATGGTTGAGTTAAAATTGCACAGTTGCAAGAAACTTAAAAAGTTGTCTGAACAATTTGGAAATATAGAAGGCCTGAGGACGTTTAATTCAGCATCAAGTGCTATTAAACAACTGCCACACTTATTTGTGTGCCTGATTAATCTGATGTCTCTGTATCTACTGACGGCTTGCTCAAATACTACATAGTACATAGTACATTCAAGGACTATTCAAAATGCTGGAGCGATTGCATGAGCAGTTGGAGAAGCAAGGTTTAAAAATGCTTTCTGCATCTGGTACATTTATTGAAACATTATTAGATTTTTGTGGTCTCTACTGAGTAGGTTATAAGGGTTGATATGAGCTCGTTCAACAGCTTAACTAGCTGCCTGAATCTTCCCTCACTTGCAGAATTATATCTTTACCAAGAGGACATGGTTAGAGTTATTATTCTGATACGGTGGCTGCCTAACTTCCTACGATTTTAAGTTTATGTTCTTTGAGTAATTCAAGTCTTAGTGATGCTCAATTTCTCTTCTTTGAAAGATTTAAGTCTTATTACGAGAGTAAGAGTTTCACTTCAACTGAACTATTTAGTCATGCTTCAGTAGAACAACTACCCTATTTATCTAGCTTCCTATTGGTGGTTAAGTTTCTTCTTCTCTCTCGTTTGCACCGAATCACATGGGTCGATTTGGCACCTACGTACCAAGCAGGGAGATTACAGTATGGTTCGGATATTAAAGCAGTAGGTGAAGAATCTCCTTGATATCCATCAATCTTGAGTAACAATTTCTTAGATGTTACGCCATGTTTGTTAAAGCTGCTATTACGAATAAACAGAGGGTAAATCAGATGATATGACACCTCGGTTTGTACTGATAGTAGTCTGATGGAATGCATAAGTACTGATACAAAACACAACCACCGCTCCCTATTGTACTAATTTCTTAATTTTGTACAAATACTTGTAACGGGTTTAGTTCTGTGGAGTACTATTAAATGGAGTTAGGGCTGTAATTCGGGCTGAGCCGGGCCGGGTATTCACTAAACGAGTTCGAGCTGTCATATAAACGAACCGAGCCGGGGTATACTCGCGAGCTCAACAATTAAAAAAAATAAAAAATAAAAATTTTACCTAATTTCCAAAATTTAAATAATAAAAATAAATTTTAATAATTTTTTATTTGAAATTATAAACGAGCTCGAGCCGAGTCGGATTTTTGAGTTTCGAGCCGGGTTTAGTGGAGTTCGGCACATACTCGGCTCGTCTCGTTTAACTAAACGAGCTCGAAATTGTGTTCGAGCTCGACTCATTTATGAGCTCGACTCGTTTACGAGCTAGAGTCGAGCCAAACTTTAATAAATGAGTTCGAGCTCAAGCGGCTCGCGAGCCGCCCGACTCGAATTACAAATCTAAATGGAGTACTATATATCCTAAAATATGTTCTGTAATATATTTTGCAATATTCTAAAGCAGAACATATAGTACTCCGGTTAGTACTACGTTTAAGAGTACTCTGTAGAATTTTTGCCTACTTGTAACATAAATGATAATCTTATAGCTATTTGCTTGAGCTAAAATTATGCAAATCATTATCAGTTTTTAGAATGCACTTAATCCCCTAGAGTTTTCGCCAATAATCTTGGGACACCTTGCTTTCTTACTGGTTGTTTAATTCTTTTTATGTGAAACATAAGATTTTAAATTTGTTACAGGATGATCCAACTTTGAACTTAGATTAAGAGGAACCAGTCCTTAAATTAGTTGATGATGGGAATTTGAAATGATGATGCACTTTACTACTTCCATCTCGTTACATTCTCCAACTTGTGTCTCATACTCTCATCTAGTATTGTCATTGGCTTCATTCTTTCCACAAACTCCACGCCTGAGGGATATTCAACTTTTGGATCAGCAAACATGCAATGAAGTGACTAAACTGATTAAATATTTTTATTTACTTCAGAACTGTACGTACAAAGCTAAGAAGACTCAGGGCAAGTTGATGTGCTTAATCCTCTGGTGTCTTATTTTATAAGAATAGTACATCAATCCTTTTTACTAGTTGGTTTTAGGTATATTAAGCTCATCAACACATATGTTATTTTATGTATTCATGTTTATGTTCTCCCATCTATTCTCTTATCTTCCTATATATTGATCAATGGGAGAGCAAAAACATGATTTTGGATTAGACAGTGTGCAAGACAATAAGGAATGTAATTTCATGATAGTTAGAAAATGAAAAATAAGAAATGATATGAAGCAAAAAAAAAAAAGCAAAAATGAAAAGAAACTAGTGGAGTTGCAATACGTAACAAACGAAAATATAAACTATGAATGGAAAAATTGAAGAAAGGGGTTAATTATCAAGTATATCACTTATTACACGCCAATATATCAAACGTATCACCACGAAAATAGCTGATATGGTATTCTAATGGCTAGTTTTGACACACTTCCAGTACATGTCAGTCGACCCGCCTATATAAATATTCATAAGTCGGGTATTTAGGGTTCTTCAATCCTTTTTTTCAATTTCACTCGATTAAAACCCCCCATATTAAACATTAAGCTTTGCAATTAGGCATAGTTTTATGACCCATTTCGCCTAATTGAAGTAAATTCTATGAGTAGCAGGTCTGCAAGTGTCGATTTTCTTCGAAGTCCCATCGTTATTGTTTTAGTGAGGAACAAGTCCGATTGAAGACAAGTTGGACACTGAAAAATCCTGGAAGACGTTTTATAACATGTTTCACAGGTAAGGTATACGTTTTTATTGTTTTATTTAGTTAAAAAGAATGTGATAATCAATTTATCTTGAAATGTGTGTGCAGGATAGGGAAGGATGTAATGTTTTTGAGTGGATTGATCAAAAAGTGAATGGTAGAGCCAAAAAATTGATTGCAAACTTGAATAACCAAAAATGCAAATTAGAGGAAAAACTGATGGTTGATGAAACAAAGATAGCCAAGAAAAATGAAAAGTTAAGGAAATTGAAGAAAAGAACAAGGATCGATACATGATATTTGTTTGTATCTTGATTGTTTGATCTCTTTGTTTATGGCTAAATATGTAAATACAAACCCTTCAAGTGGTTTGTTTTGTTTGATTTGAAATGGATGTTAATGCAATTAAGCTTCTTTAATTGCTACGAATGATTTGCACCATGAAGTAAAACAGAAAAAATGAAAGGCCAAATGCATAATTAAAATAACAATTTCTCGTAATTATGTTCTTCAACCAACATAATTTCGTAGACCAAAATATCAACATAATTTCTTCATTGTCTAAGTATATGTTGGGTACCATATATATGACTTTACACTTTATTTTCCTTTTAATTTCTTTGTTTGTTCAATTGTAATATTTCAGTTCCATGTAGGCAGTTCACGTCTCCGTCTAGTCAGGTCAAGTCAAGTCAATGTCCATTCCATGTCATAAAGTTAACAGTAATCATTTATTTAAAGTTAGACTTTTTCAAACTTAACAGAGCGTTACTTGGCAGCAAATGAGTAGTTTAAATGATATCAAAAAGAACTCGGTGATACATTTGATATTGTGGCATGTAATAAGTGATCTACTTGATAATTAACAATGACAGAAAGTCTTTCCAGATGGGGTGTTTGTTGATACATGTCAATCTATGTATATTATACTTCCTACTTTTTCTTTTTAACAATGTAAATTTCCTTTTAAAGTATTATCCCTAAAGTTGCCAAATATTACAACTTTTGCCACTTATTATATTGCTATATATTATCGCCTTGTCAACATGAAGTAAAGGTACAACACATTTTTTGGACAGATTAGTTCATAAAAATGATTTCTTTTAACAGATTACACTGATGAAGGCTTCCCAAGGAAGCTATGTTTTCAAAATTTCAAATACAAAAAAGGAACATTCCCAAAATCAATTTTTTAAAATAACTCAAATACAAATTCATTGCTCTCTACTCTTCTTCTATCTTTTCCGAATTCAAATTCATTTTTTCTTATCTCTATTCTTATACTTTTTCCTCTTCTTTTGCAGGTTCCGAGTGAGAACATTTTTCGATGAAAGTAGAAACACGGTTTATACCTTATGCATTTTCTCCCGATTTGTTTTTGATTCTCTATCTTCTTAACGATTATGTGATTTGTTCTTGATTATATATCTGTTCAAAATTATGAGCCATTTTTTTGTTAAATATTTTAAACTTTGCACTCCACATGTTTGATATTAGTTCCAATAGAGTTTTTCATTGTTTTTTTTTGTTTGGACCTTTAATAAGTAGTGTGTTCTTTAATGTCTAAGTAGTTCTATTGAGGTTTGCCCAATATTTTCTGATGAATTCTTACTCAAGTTTATTTTGCAGGTTAAATTTTATTGTGACATGGGTTCTTCTCTGCGATTATTGTGTAAGTTTGGATTTCTATATTAAGAGCATGTTTTTAATCCTCTACATATATGTTGTAAAACTTATATCTTTAGACAATAATTGTTTGGATTTTAGGTTTTTGCTTTTACTATTGTATGATGAAAGTTCTGATCTGATTTCATGTTTTTTCTTTTTTAGTTTTCGTGTTCTATTTAATTTTCAGGTTGGATGAGGTAAAATTGTTTTATAACCTTTTAGATGTTGCATATTTTCTAAATGTTTGATCATATTCATTATACACTTTATACAAAAAATTGTGGTGTTTTATTGTTGAAGTTCTTCCTTATTTCTGTTAAATACAAATTGATAATAGATTACAATTGCATGATATCGGGAAAAAAAATTAATATGAAAACTTGCAATTTCAACATTTATGTTTGTGTTTCTGTGTTTACCTTTTGCTACATATAGAAGATTGGCTAGAATACAAAAAAAAAAGGCTTTAGGTTGTGACTTTTGTCAACAATGGTTTGTTATCTTCTAGGGTGGTGGAATTCCAAACGGTCATCGGAAAGAGTAACCTTAAAAAGATTGTCAAGCAAAAAAAGTTAAACAATTGTGGGAGGATCTTTAATTTTGATCATGAAAAAAGTAATTCAATGTAAGATCAAAGATGCTTTAAAAAAAAGTGGGCTTTGAAGAGTATCTAGCATCAAAATGATCCTAAGGGGAAAGCAAGAAACTCCGAAAATATTTTAGGAGCATCTGTTCTTTTTTATGTAGCCAGAAAATTTTTGGATGCCTTCTTCGCAGGCGTAGTTAATGACAAACAATTTTGTTAATTATATAGGTAATAACTACCTTTCTCTTAATATATTGGCTATAATCTAAATTACTTATTACATGCCAATTTGTGGTAACTACAAAAATTTTCTTGTGTAGTTTCAAAATTTAATGATCGCTTCAGTTGAAGAGATGCAAATGTCCGGGGGAACGACCCTTTTCTAGCAAAATTTTGGATTGCTTTGAGCTTAATTATCGGGTAATTACTTTTTTATATTTGATAATTTTGTTAGGCTATGTGTAGCAATGAAGTCCATCATTTTATTACACCATTAAGATATATGCTTGGTAGTCTCTTCTTTGATCTAAAATTGATTGGATAGATATATCACCATTAAAAATACTATATTTTTTTGTGCTACTGCTTATTTAAGTTATAAATTTGCATTAAAATTGACCAAACTCAATAAAAGATGTCGGAAATAAGTAACGAATAAGTTGTGAGTAGTCTTGGATTCCAAAAGAAGTCTATATTAGATAATCTCCATACATATTATATTGTAAGTCTGGGCAACTTCAACTTTTTAATATTAAAATTATCTAAAAATATTCTTTTGTAATTTGTTTAGTTAACAATCAACAATTTATTTTTAATATTGTGTCAAAAATCAAATCTGGTTTAAAAAATTACATTAAATTTAGTTTCACACTATTTTACTTAGTGTAGATTTTACTTTATTGTAGCATTGGATTAAATTTAATTTTAAATAATAGTAATAATAAATCACCTCTAAATTTGGTCCCATGTTGTTAGTCTCATGTTGTTAGTCTTTGTGATTAACAATGAAAAAAGAATACAATAAATATTGCATTGTTTATTTATTAATTGTTAATCTTTCAGGGATAAACTAATTAAACTGTGGGTTGTATATAATGTAAGACTACGACACTATCGAGAAAGTAAAAGAAACATAATTTGTATTTGAAATAATATTTGCATACTTTTTACATTCTTTGTGAGTTTTTTGGTGTAATGTTTACACGTGAATTCTATCTCTATTTATATTATTATCATATAAATTCGTTTGTTTAGAATAACTTGCATTCACTAAGTCACTAATTGTGAACACTTTGAACTCAAACACGATATCAAACAATAATCCGCACAAGCCCACGACTAAAATAAACAAAACCAAATATAAT
The DNA here is from genome assembly GCA_030848705.1 of Heracleum sosnowskyi. Classification (NCBI taxonomy): domain Eukaryota; kingdom Viridiplantae; phylum Streptophyta; class Magnoliopsida; order Apiales; family Apiaceae; genus Heracleum; species Heracleum sosnowskyi. Next base: position 11,187,038 of record CM061244.1, on the reverse strand, counting down.
AAAATATGCTCTGCTACTTAATTATTTATCAGTTAAACCATTCACTTCCAAAAACAAATTACATTTCCAACATATCATTCAATATCATAGTACTACTGATAATAATAACATTGTCCAAACTCAATTTAAGAATTTAAAGATGTTGGGAAAAGAGGGAACCAGATACATATAAATGTGTCCAACGGTGACATATGGGATGCATTCATCACTATATGCCTATGTGCAAATGCAAACTGATCCACATGCGTTAACCCATTTTGATTGAGTTGTAGTTCAATGTTTCTTTAGCTATGTCTTCGTTCTTGAAGATTCAACGATAGTCTTATTAGACCAACGTTGAATGAGTTGTTCTTTCATTAAGTGGACGGGGATAAATGGTGATGGGAAGCTTTTGGACGATTGAGCAGTGATGGCTCCGGTTATTCTCTGGACCATATCGTGAAAGTTTAATGGGTTAACATGAACAAAAATTGTATTTTCAAATTATGGATCAGTCTTCATTGGTGATTTCTTTTTTATTTTTGTTTTTGTTTGGTTTGTCAGAGTAAGAGAAACTAGAACCCATGGTAAAGATTTAAAGGAGTGTTGAAAGTGATATTTATATATAGGTTTTGTGTGGACTACATGTAGAGTTACTTCAATTCTAATTATATATATAGGCATAGAGAAAATAATTTCATATTAATAGACCTTCAATGATTGTGATAGACATTATAGAATGTTGCTGAAGTAGCTAGAATGATAGTACATCCAGTTGTGTTGCAGATGACTATTTCCCGTAGTGTTTGATGCAACTAGATTTGGATATGTAGGGCGCACAGTGCTTCTGGAACATCAACGAGGTCATGCCAAGCATCCTATCTGTTCATCTTTTTTCTTACCTTCGTCTTTGAAATACTACTTTCATTTGTAAAGTATTTACTTTGTAGATCAATCACATTTTAAAATACAAAAATTTGGTGGCTCATAGAGTAGATTGGTTATTGGTTGGTGAATTAACTTGTGTTCTTTCCTGTAAAAATGAAAGATATTTTAATTTTTCTATAACTAAATTTAAATATCATTATTAGATATTATATTTATGTTTTACTTGTAAATTTTTTTTAAAATTTTATATTATATAAGAAGTGTATTTGTACCACAATAATGATCAATTTGGTTATCAAAATCAAATAAGTAAAAAGAAATGATTAATTAACAAATTAATTTTTAATATTTATTAGAATATCTAATCTTGATCTTTTAAATTTAGTCATATCTTTCTTTTTTATTTACAGGAAAGAACACCAAGTTATTAACTAGTAACCATTCTTCTCTACCGGCCACCAAAATTTTAAAATTTTAAATGAAGTTGATCAAAGTAAATACGGTATAAATGAAAATAATCTTTCAAAGACGAAAGTAAAGAAAAAAATGACTAGATAGGATGCTTACGCCTAACCTCCTTTAAATTCCAGTTGCACCCGCGCGCCTTACATATCCAAATCCAGTTGCATTAAACATTACCGCAAATAGTCATCTGCAAAACAAATGCGGGTGCTAATTCATTCTTCCTACTTTCGCAACATTTTACCATGTCTATCTCTATCATTGAATGTGTATTAATATGGACATTTTTCTCTCTAAACGATTAGAATCGAATTACTTGTACATGTAGTACACAAAAAGCCTATACATATGTATCACTTTCAACACTCCTTTCAATCTTTACCATAACTTCTACTTTCTCTTAGTCTCACAAACCAAGCAACAAGAACAAAAACAAATAACCAGTGGAACTGATTAGAAATTTGAAAATCGAACCTTTGTTCATGTTGACCCATCAAACTTTCGTGACGTAGTCCAAATATTAACAGGAGCCAACACTGCTCCAACCGTCCAATAGCTCCCCATTATTTCTCCCTATCCAGTTAATGGAAACTACAACTCTGTAGAAGTTGGTCCAATAAGACCATCATTCAATCTTCAAGAACAAAGACAAAGCTCAAGAAACGTTGAACAACAACTCAATCAACATAATGCATGGAGATCAGGCAACGTTTGCTCCTAGGAAGAGAGTGATGAATACGTCCCCTCTCTCAACATTGGACACGTTTTTGGCATAGTGGATTCCACGAACACCAGGGTCTCATTTTATGCAAGAGAAGATTACTATAGCTAATAAAAACTTCTATTGGTATCCGAGTCCATCAACTACTTGTCGAAAGGTTGATCCCGAGTTGCTCCCTCTTTTCCCAACATCTTCAAATTCTTAATAGAGTTTGGACAATGTCAGTATTATTGGTAGTATTATGCTATTGAATGATATGTCGGAAATGATTTGTGTTTTTAGAAGTAAACGATTTAATGATAAATAATTAGCAAAATATATTTTTAATATATTTGATTTTATTTATTTTAGTTGTGGCGTGCCGACTATATTGAGAATCATGTTTGAGTTCGAAGTGTTAATAATCAGTGACTGCAAGTTAGTCAAAACAAACAAATTTCTATGATAATAATATAAATAAGGATAGAATTCACGTGTAAACTTTACACAAAAAAAACTCACAAAGAATTAAAAAGGTATGCAAAAATTAATTGAAATGTAAATTATGTTATTTTATTTGTTGTTGGTGGTGCCATGGCTTTACATTACATATTCACTTACTCTTCTTGTAATTGTTAATCATAAAGACTAAAAACAAAAATATATTACAAAGAGAATAAAAGAAAGGACAAATTGACTACATGTTTAACAAAAAGGACATCAACATGGGATATGTTTTAGGATTGTGGGAGTCCAAGCATCTCCAATGCTTTACCCTATAGCTATTATTTAAAATATAGTAAAATAATGGTTCCCTAAATATAACGATTCAAAAAATAGTTTTACGCCAATGATATTACTTGTATTGGTTTCCTATATCTTCAAATATTATTATCTTTTTTATTAGTTTTTTATGAGTTCAACATTACCCAAATAGTCTAATTTATTAATTTTCACCAATAACTCATATTTTATAAGAAAAAAAATAATTTTATAAGATTTTTTTAAAAAACAAATTCATGAAAAGTATTTAGTCAAATATATAAATGTATTAAATAATTTAACAAAACTAAATAAATAAAATTTTGGATTGAATTTATTCATTTTAGAATAATTTACAAATAAAGTTCACTCAAAACAATACCAAAAATAAGTAAACAAGATAGGGAAGTAAAATGATTGCCCGGATATAGGGAATCAATTTTGATTTTAATCTAAAATTTTATTATATTTTTAGAGAAGATAATATTATCAAAAGTTTCAATCAAACATTATTCAAAATACTACAGATTAAAAGTAAGAATATGGGGCATATTATTGATTCATGTATCATTGAATCTTTATCATGGATAATGAAGATAGGGTAGTGAACTTTATTAGAAAATTCTAAAACAATATTACATATCTAGTCCTAACAATTTTGTAAACGAAAATGACACTTAAATTTAAAGCACATAGACGAACACAAAGTATACAAACATGAAATTACTTGGTAATATTTAGTCTTCATTTGACTTTACCTTTTAAGCACACATCACATCACCAAAATTTCTTGTTTGTCGTCCTCTTCATAAAATGTTAATTCATTATTGGATTGTGTTTCTACTTTATTCGATGAGGAAGAACGGAAAAGTTGTGCCATAAAAACGTTTTCTTGTAACAAAAGTTGGTTGTTTTGGACAAGGATGTCCTTGACTATAGGCTAACACGTCTTCCACCTAGGTCCCCGATACCCAAGGGTCCCAAATTTCCTAATCATTTATTCATGTGTTGTATCTGTAACACATTCCACCTAGGCCCCGTATACCCAAGGGTCCCAAATTTCCAAATCATTTATTCATGTGTTGTATATGTAACACTAAACTGTAGTACTTCAGCTTATGCTATTATAGTATCATTTGATGTACTTACTAGGTTCCCAAAATTCTAGTGGTGTTAGATTCTGGTTCTCTTCGTCCAGCAATTCTTGTCAAACCAAAGTTAGGTATCCCTATTTTATAAAGGATGACCCACTACAGGTATCCCTATAGTAAGTAGGATGTCTTGGTGATCAACATGATACAATGTTGAGGCAAGTTTGTAAGAAGTAGGAAGCCATGTGTACTTATGGAACTGGAGCGTTCATATTACTTAACACGGGTGATGAATGTTGGAATTTAATCTTAAACTTATTATTTAATTATTGATTTAATTAATGTTATTTTGTTTTAGTTTACTTCTGCTGATGACTTGGTCATAATACTAGTAGAGAATTTGTAGGAGCGTGAGAATAAGGTGGAAGAGAACTACTAGTAAGTAGTTAAGCCCACTAGCCCATTCCTAGTTTTTAGCTATTAACTCTAGTTGTGATTCCTTATATATTGTACTGCATTTGTTAATGAAAGGTACTTTTGACGTGCAAATATTAGTTTGTTTCTTTCTCAGTTTAAAATGAGTTTTTGCTCCCAGGTAGTTGTCTAAGTAACATATATATAAACACCTGTTTTTCTACACTTGGTATCAGAGTTTGAGGGTTGTTTATGCCCAAGTTTCACTACGCCATAAGTGGGCAATAATAACGCTTTTTTCAGTGTTACAAGCAAAAGTGTAACCATATATGTCTTAAAATTGATTTACGCCTACACTTTTTTTCTCTGTTAGCATTGCTATAAATAAGTGTTACGGTAGACGTCATTCAGTATCTATGCTAACGCCTAACTCAGTGTAGCCGTTGGTCTTTAAAAAATGTGTAACCGTTGGTCTTTAAAAATCAAAAAAAAAAGCAGCTCTCAATATTTGTCCAAATATTTCATTTAAGCGGGTCAATTTAGACAATAAAAAAAGGTGGCCAAATATTTGTCCAAATATTTCATTTAAGCGGGTCAATTTTCAGACATTCCCACTCTCTCACTTATTCACCGCACTCTCTCACTCACCAAAATCTCTCTCAACTCTCAACTCTCAACTCTCAACTCAACTCTCTCTCAACTCTCTCTCAAATCTCTCTCAAATTAGGGCTTGTAGATTAAGGGTTCAAATTAAGGGTTCTTCACAGATTCTCTCTCTACGGGTTCTCTACGGGCTTGTAAATTCGGGTTCAATTCAATTTCAATTCGGGTTCGATTACATTCTCTACTTGATAAGGTATTCATCTTGCTCTTCTTATTTGTGTTCAATTCGGGTTCAATTAGGGTTTATTTTCTTTATTTGGGTTCTGTTTATTTGTTCGATTCGGGTTCAATTAGCTAGGGTTTGTAAATTAGGGGTTTCTTTCGGGTAGAATTGGGGCTTGTAGATTATGAATGTTTGTTTGTGTATAACATGGTTATAACATGTTTTGATTGCTTGTTTTGGTTGCATGTTGCGATTATAATTGTTTCTATTGCTTTTTTTGTATTTTTTATTTGTTTCGATTTTAGTTACGGTTTTGAAAGATGTTTTGGAGCTTGATTATGGTTTTAACTATGAATTATAAATTTGATAAATAGTGTATTTGGATAATAATATTAACTTTTATTAAATAAATAACTAAAATAAAATAAGTTACTCAAAAAATAATCTTATACTTGTGACTTTAAATTGCATTTTTAACTGTAAATCATTTTTTGATTTATTATATAAACAGACATTTAACTTAAATTTAAAAATCACTTGTAAGCCCGGGTGTTGTGTCAGAGTTATGAGATCAATAACAGGATGCTTTCCACTAGTACAAATCCATGTACATTCAAATTAGATTTAAACATAAAATGTCTTTCATATGGTTATGATGTCGGGGGAATATTGGAGACACCAATGTGGACTCTGATCCTCCATATCTGCATTATTGGTGTTCAATTTCTACTCGTGGTCCTTGTCAAGTCAGGACATTGGTTAACAAGACGAGCGCTCTGAATCAAATCAAATCAAGCTTCTTGATTTCATTCAAGAGAACTAATGACTCTTAGCTTAGCTTGTTTTCCTGGGCCTACCTATCAGTAAAACAAAGGGCTTGGACTGTGGAAAGCTAGCCGTCCCTGGAAGCCTATCAGTAAAACAAAGGGCTTGGGCTTAGCTAGTTACTAAAACTGAATATTGTAAAACCTGAACACATAGTTAGATTAGGTAGAATTTGCGGCTAATCGTAGTTGTTGTTGTTTAATAAGTGAAGTTAAATTTAAAAATAAAACTGAGAGAGATGAGTCAGGTTTGTAACTTCGCGCTAGTGCCATGAACCTCTTGCTGTTATGATTTCTTTGAGGGGCTAATCATAGGTTTTTTCTTAACTGTAGTCATGACTGAGAAAGGTAATACTTGGTTGAATCTTCCCAAGTATACCAAGGATTATATTGAGGGAGTGGATTTGTTTGTGAAAATTGCGATGGCGAAATTTGCCGACGGAAACGAAATACAGTGTCCTTGTGATAAGTGTCAGAATTCTTTTTGGCGGAGTCCCGGCACGGTTCGTGACCACCTCATTTGCCACGGACCTTGTGTAACCTTTGTAGAATGGATTTATGATGTTACGTCATTAAAAGACAGTAATATCATGGATCCTGAACTAGACAGTGAACTAGATACGGGATTTGAAGATAATTTTGACGAGATGTTGAACGTTATGTATGGCAAGGTGGGACCAAATGAAGATGCAAGGAGATTTTATCAGCTCGTCGAGGAAGGAAAACAACCCCTCTATCCTGGTTGTAAGAAATTTTCTCGTTTAAGTTTTTTAGTTAGGCTTTACCATTGGAAGTGCATTCATGGTGCGTTCGGTGAGATATTACAGCTGATTAAAGAGGTTGTTCCCGATATTAATGTGCCTGCCTCTTTCAATTCCGCCAAAAAGATCATCAAGAATTTAGGTCTTGACTATAATAAAATACATGCATGTCCAAATGACTGCATGTTGTATTGGCGTGAGAATGAAAAGGCAGTTTCTTGCCAAACTTGTAGTGCTTCAAGGTGGAAAAACGGGGCACAAGAATCGGACAATGGCAATAATAGAATTCCTGCCAAAGTGATGAGGTATTTCCCGTTGACGCCAAGGCTCCAACGCATGTATATGTGTAAAGATTTTGCCAAACAAATGGTGTGGCATGTAGTGGAAAGAACAAAATATGGGAAGTTACGGCATCCGGCTGATGGTGAAGCCTGGAAGACGATGGATGCCATGTATCCGGAATTTTCGTCAGATTATCGCAATGTGAGATTGGGGTTAGCTTCTGACGGGTTCAATCCATTTCGCACAATGAGTTCCACACACAGCACATGGCCAATTGTTGTCGTAAACTACAATCTGCCTCCTTGGCTAAACATGAAACCAGAAAACCTGATCCTTTCAACCCTTATACCTGGTCCAAATGATCCGGGAAATAATATTGATGTCTACATGCAACCGCTGATCGAGGAGCTGAAAGGGCTGTGGAATGCGGGAGCAGAAACATATGATGCTTACACTGATCAAAGCTTCACGTTACGTGCAAGTGTCCTATGGACCATTAGTGACTTCCCTGGCTATGCAATGTTGTCGGGTGGAGCACAAAAGGGAAACTTGCATGTCCAATATGTCATTATGAGACATCATCAATGTATTTGAAGCATAGCAAGAAAGTGTGCTACATGAACCATCGGAAATTCTTAGACCCTGACCACAAATGGCGATCCGATAAGAGAAGATTTGATGGTAATGTAGAGGCTGGAACAAGTGCTCCAGTGTTAACTGGCAGGCAAATTGAATTAATATTGGATGGTTACCAGAATGATTTTGGTGGAGTGGGCAAAAAACGAAAATTAAGTTGCGATGTCAACCCTTGGAATAAGAAGTCTATATTTTTTTAATCTGCCATATTGGGGGGACAACTTAACTTGACATAACCTTGATGTTATGCACATAGAAAAGAACATATGTGATAGTGTTTTGGGCACTTTGTTGAATATGGGTGGTAAGACGAAAGACCATCTAAATGCTCGATATGATTTGCAAGAATTGGGCATTAGGAAGGCCCTTCATCCCATCCCCTCCGCTGATGGAAAGCACGTCGAAATTAGAGCAGCAAACTTTGACATGACGAACAAAGAAAAAGATTTATTTTGTTCTGTGCTTCAAAATGCTAAGTTCCCGTACGGTTTTGCTTCCAACATCAGCAGATGCGTACAAGATAGGAAATTTTTTGGATATAAGAGTCATGATGCACATGTAATAATGCAATATTTGTTACAATTTGTTGTCAAAACAACATTGAAGCTCGAGGTTGCAGTTCCTTTAATCAGACTCAGTGAATTTTTAAGAGGTATCTGTGCCCGAGTTATTGAGGTGCATGAAATAAAGAAGCTACAAAAGGAGATAATCGAAATACTCTGTCAACTTGAGACGATATTTCCGAATAACTTCTTTGATATAATGGTTCACCTTCCGGTACATCTGTGCAAGGAAATTGAATATGGTGGACCAGTCCACCAAAGATGGATGTATTCAATCGAGCGGTACCTAGGTGTATTAAAAAAATATGTCCGCAATAAGAGCAGACCAGAAGGTTCCATCGCAGAAGGGTATCTTGCTGATGAATGTTTGACATTTTGTGCAAGATTCCTAAATGACGGTGAAGATCAGTCATTGAATGAGTCTGCAACTCCAAATGTAGAAACTAGTGGGTTTTTTATTGGGTCGGGGAAAAGCAAAAATGGGAAAGATATCCAGATATCCAGTTATCCGAAGAAATGTGGATCGCAGCTCATCGATATATTTTATTTAACTACGATGACGAGGCAGTGGTAGAGCTAATTGAGTAAGTCCTTAAAACTTGTGTATAATTGAGTAAGTCCTTAAAATAATTTATCTAAGTCAGTACATTGACATACTATAGTTGTGTATAATTTCAGGAAACATCGTGCATTGGTGGACATTAACGTGAAGTCCAAACGGTATAAAAAGGAAAAAACACATACCGACGAAATATGTGTGTGGTTCAGGAATGAAATTAGGAAACAATTGGGGGTTTCAAGAGAATTACTTTCCTTAGCAAAAGGTCCACGACGAGCGGCTAAGGGGTTTAGTGGGTATGTACAGAATGGATATAGGTTTCATACGAAACAAAGAGATCGTAAGTGTACAACGCAGAATAGTGGGGTGTTTTTGAAAGCCTTAACAACTAGTTTCGCAAGTTCTAAGGATTGTAATCCATTAGTTGGGAATGTTGGTTATTATGGATCAATAGAAGAAATAATAGAAGTTGACTACTGGGAGCTTTTAGTATTGTTCTGTTTAGGTGTACTTGGTACAAAGATGAAAAAGATTCTTTTGGTTTGACTCGAGTTAACTTTAACAGAGTTTGTAAAAAAGACGATCCTTTTGTCATGGCAGCGCAAGTGCAGCAAGTGTTCTACATTGACGATCCCGTTGAAAAACATATTAAATATCCTATTAAAAGGCTATCAACGGAGTTCCATGAAACACAAAACTGCGATAATGTAGTTACGGATGATATAAACGGGCAGTTTTCACATGATAAGATATTTCGTTATGTAATTGAAGAACATGATCGTGAAGTTAGTTGTTTCAGAGAAGATATCCCTCTAACAGAAATTCCGATTCCATCACCTGACAGAATTGATCATCAACCAGACTTGGTATAAATTAAGTGCATAATTTAGATTAAGTGTGCAAAATAGATTTAATACTTTAGTTACTTAATTAGATTAATTGTATAAATTAGACTAAGTATTAAAATTAGGTTAAGCAGTCTAAAATCATATACAGGGGAATTTTTAAATTTTTAAATTTGTATACTTATATAGGATCTTTTTGTCTTTTATGTAGAATTTTCATGTTCATTATATCTTTCAGTGTTTTATATATAGAATTTTCACGTTCATTAAATTTACATGTTACTTAATTATCAATCATTTAGTTATTTAATTGTCATGTAATTTGACTGACCATTTTTTTCTTTTTATTCCAGGATGGAGGACGAGACTGTGATTATTCGATTGCATCACAAAGGACGTTTCACAAAGAATAAGTATGTTGGTGGCTCACATGATACATTTGAGGAAGACCCTGACAAGTTTTCCTACTCAGTACTGATGGAGTTTGTTAAAGAAATGAAATACAAGGAGATTGGAGGCTTATATGTCTATAAGGATGGCTGGAAACTCCTATCAGATGATCGAACTCTTAATGAATGTACTAACGGGAAATCTGAGCTTGATTTTTACATCGAGTGCAATGTCGACAAATCTATACCAGCAATGACACAAATGCAACCACATGTGGTTATAAGGGCAAGACCAAGCCCTCTTATCAGTAAAGGAAAGAAAGCTGAGAAGCGAACTTTTGTGACACTACAGAATATCAATGCTGAGAAAACAAAAAAGCTGAAAGATATGAATATCAATGCTGAGAAAACAAAAAAGCTGAAAGATATGAATATCAATGCTGAGAAAACAAAAAAGCTGAAAGATATGAATGACGAGAAGGAAATGATAAATAACACGAGGAAGAAGCTACAGTTCAGCAATGTTGATGATGGTACTCCTGGAGAGGAATTGATTGGTTTGTCAGATTATTTGAAAAGGTTTGAGTCACCTCGTCCAGAGACAAAGACATCAGGTGGAGAGACAAAAACAGCTGCTGGTGAGAAATCGGGAAAAAATGCTGAAGGTCAAGGATGTAATGACTATGAAATAAAAAGGAATGATAACATAGCGAAAAATAAAGCAAAGCTAAAAGAACTTGGATTGGTACGTGATGAAGCTGCTAAGAGTTGTCAAAAGGATAAAGGCAAATACAAGGTAACAAATGACAATGCAAGTGAAAGTGAGTACTTCCCGAATAATGATGATGGTGAAGCTGAATGACAAAGTGACCATGGCGATGATAATGTCACTTCAAAGGTATTTTTTTACTTCATTTAATTATCAATTTATATTTATAGTATTGCTTAAAAAGGTACTTACTTTTTGTAAAATATTAAAATTTCTAGAGAACAAAAAAGGTCAAGAGACAGAGAGTTGAGATCGGTGTTGGCCCAAGAACTCGTTCCCGAGCTACTAAACTGCCAGATTCATCTCAAATGAAGGAACCAGATGCAGACGCATCTTTGCAGGTACCTGTAGAGGTATTATAATTATTTTAAAAATACTTGTTTAAGATACTTGTTTAAAAATAAAATATAACTGAGCTGATTAGTTTTTTTTGATATTTTTAATAATATTCCTTTGAAGGTCAATAAGGCACCAGTGGTTTCTCTAAAAGAGAAGCTAAACAATCTGAGAAATGGTCCTGGTTCAATGACTGCATACCTGGCGTTACGCGAACAAGAAAAAGTTGATTCTCAAAAGGAAATCCCGAGGGTAGAGTCTGAAATGCAACATTTGCAATCACAGTCCGGTAATTTTACTTGTTTAATGTCGTGTGTCCTTAATTTAAGTCAATTATTTTCTTTCAAGTCAATTTCTAAAGTGTCATAAACTGGTAGTAAACTGGTAGTAAAATAACTGGTAGTTATTTTACTTGTTTAATGTCTTGTGTCCTTAATTTAACTTGTTTAACTACAATAACTTCTTCTCTAACCTGGAGATTCATAACTCGCATAAAAAAATTTGTTTATGCATGAATAAAAATTGTGAATTATTAGAAGTCGTAGTATTGTCACAAATCCATAACCAAGAGACGTTATTTTAATTAGGATTTATATATTATCTTTGCAATCTTCTCAATGATGTTCTTTGGGTAGAAATTGTGAATTATTAGAAGTCGTAGTATTGTCATCAGTTTGTCAAGTTGATGGGAAAAGACAGACATTTTTTAGAAATAAAACCAGAAAATATGATGCAAATTAATCGATTAGACAAAGTCAGAAACTAGTAGTAAACGGGTATTTAACTGGTATTATTATTTCTTGTTATTATTTCAGTTGAAAAACCTGTTGATGAAGCTCCGAAAAGGAAAAGAGGAAAGACAAAAATGAATCTTGTTCATAATAGAGCGGAGAAAAAAAGGATCACCCTCAATTATCTCAACCAACCTGTAGCGGATGACGGGAAGTTACTGTCTGAATTTACCAACTTTTTAGGGACAACAGTAAGGCAATTTGTGTCTCTTACTTGTGCCAGTTGGCATCAAGTTCCTGAAAAGCAACTGTTGTGGGAGTATGTCAAGGTATAAAATACGTTCCATATGTGATATGTCGCCATATTTGGTTTATATGTTCCTTTTTATGCAATTTGTGTAATTTTTATGCAGGACAAGTACATTGTTCCCGATGATGCTAAACCGTGGGTTAATAAATCAATGAGTGATCATTTTAGGAGCTACAAAAGTCGGATTAAGAGAGACTATTACAATACTTATCCTACGGATGAGGAGAGGTTGTCACACAGACCCGAAGAGGTTTCACTTTCAGACTGGAAGATTCTTCTGAATTATTGAGGTGACGAGAAGGTTCAGGTAATGGAAAAAAATTCATTGTATCTTCTAACTCTGAATAATTCACAAGATGAATAATTTAGAATAATACATAGGAACATAGGACGAGACACTAATTTAAAAATATTATGGACTGAAAAGTGATGATTATTATGGATAATTTAGTATGAAAAGCGATGATAAATGTTCCCTTTGTTATATAGGAAATTGCAAAAAAGAATTCAGAGGCACGACAGAAAATTACTGAAACACATACTACTAGATCCACGAGTTTCGCGCAAGTTGCCCACATGCTGGTAATGTAATTTGATGTTATTTCAAGTATATTTTGTAGAAATTTTATTAGTTTTTGTATTCCCCAATGTATTAGCGGGATAGTTCATAATTTTAATATGTAAATTTACTTCAGCGACTTGAAAAACTGGCCAAACTGGAAAAAGAAAAACAGGAGAAACTTGGGAAAATGCCTGTCAATGATGATGGCGAGGGTGAGGGTAATGGTGAGGAAGATCCGATTAAAGTATCAGATGCTGATATCTACCTAGCGACTCGCAAACGAGACGAGAAGCGTGAGTACAAGTTGCCTGAACAGGTGCTCAAAATGGTTAATGATAAAATTGTAAGTTCAAATAATTCAATTGAAATTTTCCTCTACTAATTTATCTATTGTTGATTGTATTTACGTTTTAAACAAATGCTCTGTTCTTTTACAGGTTGATGTTAAGAAAACTCTGGAAACCGAAGGTGTGGAAGCTGCTAATAAATTGGTTCGTGGTGACAAGGAACACAACCATCTTACCTAATTGGGAGGCTTATTCGGAAAAAGGAACCAAAGTCAACGTATTCAACATCTTCAGGTACATCCTCCATTCCAGTTCCAGATCAGTTGGTGTCGGAGCTAACTGCTAAGATCAGAGCTCAACTTCAGCAAGAGATGGATCATAAACTTGACCAAAAAATGCGAGAAATGATGAAAATGTTGGCTGAAAAGAATCCAGAATTAAAGTTAGACACTACTGAGGACTCTGAGAAATCTGCGAACTCTGAAAAATCTGCGAACTTTGAAAAATCTGCCGAAGTGTCTTATGAAGATGACAATGATGTCAATACTGACTGATCAGATCATTTTATGCTATGCTAAGTAAAAACAGTAGTTATATGTACTTAACTTTTCAATGTTTGTATGGTTTATGTAGTAGATGGATGATTGGAATGGTTTGTGGATTTGTTGTTATTTTGGATGGTTTGTAATGTATTGAAATGGCTTCTGGACAGCCTATTTAGGTATTGGATTGTTTGGTAATATTTTGAATGGGAAGTTCTATATTTCAATGTCACATGTTGTTATTCTGTATTTAAAGTGTTGGTAAAAAGCATGTAAAGTGTAACCATTAACTCCAAAGTATTTAGTCTTTATGTGTTGGCAAAAGTATAGCAAAGTGTTGGCACAAAATCTAAAAATGTTCAAGAAAAAGTGTAGGCATAGTGGTAAGGGTGTTGGTAAAAACATCTAAGTGTTTCATAATTTGGTGTTACAATAGTACTGCAACTGTGTTGGCATAGGTCTATAGCAATACTATTAGTAGTGTTACTACAAAGATAACTGTGTTGGTATAGATCTATAGCAACAACTAATAATATGTAGCCACAGAAATAAAAAGTGTTGGCGTAGGGGTCTACGCCTACACATTTCTCCCGTGTTACCAAAAACTACAAAAGTGTTGGCGTAGACCCCTATGGTAGCGGCCATTTTTCTAACACCCTCAAATTTGGTCAAAATGTAGCCATAGCCTATTTTTTTCCTTTTACCAACAGTTTTTTGGGCTATAACCACACTTTTTCAGGTGTTGTTGTAGCCCACTTATGGCGTAGTGTTTATGCCAAAGATGACAACTATGGACACACCCAAGAGCAAAGACTGGTGTGTTGGTTTGAGCTACCCGATGCTGGCAAGAAACAATTACACTTCTTGGTCGTTAAAGATGAAGGTTTACATGCAGGCTCAAGACATATGGGAGGCGGTTGAACAGAGTGATCCAAAAGTCGTGGTTGAAATGAGGACAGATAATGTGGCAATGGCTACTATCTATCAAGGCATTCCAGAGGACATGTTGTTGTCCATAGCTGAGAAGAAGTCTTCCAAGGAAGTTTGGGATGCGATCAAAACGATGTGAATGGGAGAAGAACTTGTGAAGGCTGCAAAAGTGCAGACGCTGAAATCTGAGTTTGAATCTCTTAACATGAAGGACACTGATAAGCTTGAGGACTTCTGTATGAAGCTGAATGGTATTGTCACTAACATACGTGTTTTGGGGGAAAATATGGAGGAATCAAATGTTGTGAAGAAGCTGTTACGAGCTATTCCATCAAAATTTCTTCAGATTGCGTCAACTATAGAGCATTTTGGAGATATGGAGAAGATGACAGTTGAGGAGGTTGTGGGTCGTTTAAAGGCTCACGAGGAACGAATCAAGGGTCAAAATGAGAACTATGGAGGACAACTACTACTTACGGAGGAGGAATGGATTAAAAGAAACAATAAAGGAAACGCAGATGGGTCTTCAAGTCAGACAACTCGAGGGACAAGTAATTACCGTGGAAAGAACATCGAACGTGGGAGACGTGACAAGAGCAGGATAAAGTGTTATAACTGCAACATCTTTGGACACTACGCTGTAGAATGTAATAAACCATGACAAGACAGAGAACATGGACAACAAGTGAACCTTGCACAGATCGAGGATGATGAACCAGCCTTTTTATAGAAAGAAATGAGACGTGCCAGATGGGAAAATAAGTCATGCCATATGGGCAAATAAGGAGTGCCAGACGGGCAATGAAGTTAAAATGCCAGACGGGCAGTGAAGTTAAAAGCCATACGGGCTAAGTTGAAAGCCATACGGGTTGATGAAGAAGTTGCCAGATGGGCAAATGATCTTGTCAGATGAGCAAGGTAATGTCATTGATCGAGTGGGATGGTGACGTGACATGTTTAAGATTAACGGGGTGATTGTTTGATTTAATTAATGTTATTTTGTTTTAGTTTACTTCTGCTGATGACTTGGTCATAATACCAGTAGAGAATTTGTAGGAGCCTGAGAATAAGGTGGCAGAGAACTACTAGGAAGTAGTTAAGCCCACTAGCCCATTCCTAGTTTTTAGCTATTAACTCTAGTTGTGATTCCTTATATATTGTATTGCATTTGTCAATGAAAGGTGCTTTTGACGTGCAAATATTAGTTTGTTTCTTTTTCAGTTTAAAATGAGTTTTTGCTCTCAGGTAGTTGTGTAAGTAACATATATATAAACACCTGTTTTTCTATTACTACGACTTTCATGCAGATGTGCTGGGATGCCAGTAAAAAGATCGGCTAACATCGAGACCACAACACTTGGAGTAGCTGTTGGAGTTTGGACAGAAAAACAATATCTTCTCTAGCAGTGTAAGGATGAAGATAGCAACCAAATGAACAGAGGAAAAGAGAGTGGACTCGTGGATCAAAGCTGTTTTGACAACTTTTGACTTGGCTGATCTAGCTTTGTAATTGACTTTAGCACTTCCACCATGGTCTGTTTATAAGTTTCAAGTTAGTTACCCCTCCCCTCTGTTGGTTTACATATATTTCGAAGCAAGTTAACTGTTAGCTCATAGTGATCAGTTTGAAGGTTTGCCATTATCACATTTATAATTCAAGATTCAAGCATTGAGACAAAAAGAATTTGAAATTAGAGGATCGGTTTACAGGAGAACAACATAAATTATGAACCGAAAAATGCCAGAAAGTCTGGCCAGGTATACTATGTGTTTGTTAATGCATGTCAAATTATATGTTAACGCAAACTAAAAATGCAAAGGAAACTTGAAGGACATTGGGGTCATTTCAATTTTTGTTCACAACTCAACCTTATCAAGAAAATTAATGATAGAATATGTTTAAGGTGCTTTTGTTTCTTTTACAAATTTAATATATTTTAAAAACTTATATTATTATTAACAAAAAATTTAATCAAAGATTATTCAATATACTACAAATTAAAATGAAGAATACGGTGATGAATTATTAATTTACATGTTACAAAACTTGAGTCATGAATAATGCAGGACATGTTATTGAACTTTGTTAGAAAACTCACACACACTATCACATAAATCAAATTTTAAACTTTTTTTAAAAAAGAACTTAAATATTACTTCTTCATTTAAATTGTTCCTACTAACGTAGAATTAGATCAGAAACTAAAATAAATAAATTCATTTATATTCTTATAATAGCAAAACATTCACATTATATATATATATATAATTTTTTTTAATACTTTTAAAAGTTTTATATTATATAATAATTACCAAATCAAATAGGTCAAAAAAATGGTAAATTAAGAAATAAAAGTTTTAATATTTGTAACAATATTTACAATGATATTTAAAATTTTGTCGTACAAAAAATTAAATATCTAAAACCCTATTATTGAATTATTTTAAACACCACATTTTTTCTTTGCAGAAAAGAACACCAAGCACCATTAACCTCCAATTTTAAGATGCAGTTAATCTCTAAAATAAATACTCACAAATGAAGGCAGTTGTTTAAGAAAAAGACTGATATGATGCTTATGTCTGACCTCATGTTTCAGCTACACGCCTTACATAGCCAAATTCATCAGCTACATCGCCTTACATAGCCAAATTCATTGCAACAAACAATACCACAAATAGTTATCAGAACACAAGAGTGGCAACACAAGGGTGGGTGCTAATTCACCACCATTCTATAATGTCTATCTCATTGAATGTGTATTACTATATGAATACATATCTCAATACATATCTCTCTCTGTCTATATAAAGGATCAAAATTATAGTACTTCTACTCTAGTACACAAAGCCTATATTTTCATCACCCTTTTCCATCTTTATCATGACTTCTGGTTCTTCTTACTCTCACAAACCAAACAAGAAGAAGAACCATAACAAATTTCCGGTGAATAGTTCCCAAACTAATCCACAATTCGAAAATACCACCTTTGTTAAGGTTGATCAATCAAACTTTCGTGATGTGGTCCAAAAGTTAACCGGAGTCGGCACTATTCAAAAAGTTCCTAACAACATTCTTTCAAAGGAAAGCACAACTCTGTTGACGTTGATCCAATAAGACCATCATTCAAGTTTCAAGAACAAACACAAAGCCCAAGAAACCTTGAACTGCAACTTAATCAAAATGAGTTTGTGCATGGGGATCAATCTACATTTGCACCTAGGACGATGGTGATGAATGCATCCCCTCTCTTACCATTGGACACGTTTTTGGCACGGTGGAGTTTAAGAACACCACGGTCACATTCTATGCAAGAGAAGATTACTATAGCTAATAAAAACATCTGCTTGTATCCGAGTCCACCAGCTACTTCTTGTAAGGCGGCTGAGCCTGAGTTGCTCCCTCTTTTCCCAACATCTTCAAATTCGTAAAATTGAGTTTGGAGACAATGTTATTACTATCAGTAATGTAATGCTATGTTGGAAATGTAATTTATGTTTTTAGAAATAAATTGTTAAATTGATAAATATTTAAGTGGTAGAGCACATTTTAATATTTTTGGTTTTGTTTATTTTAGTTGTGGGCATGTGCCAAACTTAATTTTACATTGTGTTGAGTACCAAGTGTTTACATTCAGGTGACTACAAGTTGTGTGTTGAGTTCCAAGTGTCCATAATCAGGTGACTGCAAGTTGGTCTAAGCAAACAAATTTCTATGATAATAATATATATAAGGATAGAATTCAAGTGTAAAACATCACACCAAAACTCACAAAGAATACAAGAGTTCAAGTGCAAAAGTGATTTGCACTAATACGAATAAGAAAATATGGTAGTGAACTCTGTAAGAAAATGCAGAAACACTAATATGTATTAGACTCGACAATTTTGTAAAGAAAAATGACAAGAAAATTTAAAGTACATTTAAGTTTTAAGTGCACCAACACAAAATTTTATGATAATATTTAATCATTGTTTACTTTTTACCTTTAGATACACGTTACTAAAAAAATTTAGCGGCCATCCTTTTAGGAAAATGTATGTTATTTCATTCTTGGACTACGTTTCTGGTTTAGAGGACGAGGAAGAAGTTGTTCCATAAAAAACGTTTTCTCGTAACAAAAGCTAGTTGGTTTCTTTGGATTTGGAAAGGTTTCTGTTTCACTGCTCACATAGTAACAACCTTTGATCATGTTGGGATGATCATTTGGATCTTCTTGTACTCACAAAATTGTTGGGTGCGGGTAGTCTAACAGGTTTCAGAATTGGTTTAGTTAAAATTTTCAGATCTGAATTCTAATTAGAGTTAGTAATTTCAGAATTTCAGAATTTTAGAATTAGACTCTGATTAGTTTAGGCTCAGTTTCTTCTCTTATAAATAGTCTCATGTAATTGTAAAACATAATAGGTGAGAGATCAATACAAAATTAGTGCGGCTTGTGAAGTAGGAATTTCCGAATCACGTAAATCTTTGTCTTGTGTGATTGTCGTTTATTTTCGTGTTCTTGTTTATTCGTTTTGGGTTTTGCTTTCGTTATTGTATACTCAACAAAAATCCCTAATGTCTCATCCAGTAAAGTCATTGGCTTCCCCTCCTTCCACAAACTCTACGCCTGATCAGGGATATTCGACTTTCGGATCAGCAAACATGCAATGAAGTGACTAAACTGATTAATATTTGCATTCACTTAAGAACTGTACTTAAATAACCTAGAAGACTCGGGGCAAGTTGGGAGTGATAAAATCCAGTGTTCTTTCACCCACTGATAATCTCCAGGACCACAACTCCGAAGCTGAAGGCATCAGATTTGACTGAGAACTGTCCTTCTACAGCATATTCGGGAACCATAAAACCACTGCATTGTGCCAAATGAAAATAATCATGTGTTGTAACCATAACACTAAAATATAGTACCTCAGTTTATGATGTTGTAGCATTCTTGATGTGCTTACTAAGTTCCTATAACTCTGGTGGTGTTAGATTCTGTTTCTCTTTGAACATTCTCTTGCCAAGCCACAGTCCGAAATTTTGGGGTTCACTTCCTCGTCTAGTAAAATGTTGCTTGCTTTCATATCTCTGTGAATGATTTTCAATCTAGAATCTTGATGAAGATAGAGAAGCCCTAGAGCTACACCTAGGATGATGTCAAATCGTGTCGCTCAGTTCAGTAGCATCCTTAGCTTTTCATCTAGCAAACTTTTCACAATTTCAAACAATTGTGTATTAATTTCAGTCACAACAAAACTTCTCAGGAACACCAAGTTTAGAACATTGAAGGCTAACCAAATATGAAAGCATATAAACTATTATTTGGCAGTTATTCCCCTTGATGCAGTTTCCCAAAAGTCTGACAAGATTTCGGTGTTAAAGTTTAGCAATTAAACCACCTCATTCTTGAACTCCACTAAACCTTACCTTGCCCCCGAGTTGCTTGAGAGCTGCTTTACACATCGATGTCTTTCTTGTCATCTTCACCAAACTGATCCTCTTGATGCACCAAATATTCATTATTATATAACCAAGGGGCTTGATTTTCTTTAATATTTTGATCTGAAACCCGGAACACATATATGCACCTTATAAAATTGATATCTTGATACTCTGCAATATCTGAAGAAAGTTAAGACATTCGATTTTATCGTTGCCGTTTCCCTTTGGTCACAACCCTATAAGAAATGCAAGTAATACTACAAAGTAATGTAACTGCAAATGTCACCGATGTTGCTATAAAAACACCCCTTAAAGTTGAAGATTGCATACTCTAATGTTGATTCCCTCTCGGCAGCGGATTCAATCCAGGGTCTGAAACAGAGGAAACAACATTTTATATGATTATCAAATTATGGAAAATAAGGTAGATTGAAGCTTGTCATAGTCCTCCTGCAATAGGCCCGCAAGTACTAAATGCATTGAAATTGAAGTTCATTCATTTGTTAAATCATCCTATTCTACTCCATTTTCTCACATTTAACTCTATCGTGAAACTGAAAGTACTTTGTTTAAAGAACTGCAGAGCTCATTAATCACATATAGTTATCGCCAACATGGTTCTTTGTATGTTTCTTTATATGTGTGATCATCTCACACATGTTGGTTACCATTTAGTGTTTCAAATGGAATGTCTTAATACTGACTTCTATCTATATTCCCGATTCTTTGCTTCCGACTTCAAATTTGACAAAAAGATGTTTCAAGATGGGGATGTTTTCATTGGATATGAAGACGAGGCAAGTAATTTACTCAAGAAACTAGCGTCCATCACAAAGAAAAAGCTTGAAGTTATCTCGATTGTAGGGATGGCTGGACTTGGTAAGACTACTTTAGCTACTAGACTTTATAATGATCCTTATGTAATATCATACTTTTATGTTCGAGCATGGGTCACTTGTTCTCAGGTTTATGTAAAAGGGATATATTACTTGTCATTTTAAGGTCTGTTGTTGAGATTACTAACGAAATTTATAAGATGGATGATACTATGTTAGCCCATGCCTTGTACCAAGCTTTACAGGGTCGGAGATACTTTATCATTGTCGATGATATATGGAGTAACAAGGCATGGGATGATTTTAAAAGATGTTTTCCAGATAACAACAACGGGAGTAGAATTATGCTCACCACCTGACTTAAAGATGTTGCTTTGTATGGAAATCCACTTTGTTTGCGTTTCCTAACTGAAGAGGAAAGTTTTGAATTGTTTACACGAAAAGCTTCCATAACTGGAACACTTTTTGACTATTTGAGGCCAGTTGGAAAGAGAATTACAAGAAAATGTCGTGGCTTACCCCTTGCAATTGTTGTAATTGCTGGACTAATCAAACACAATTTGGAGATCAATTGGTGGGAACAGGTTGAAAAAAGTGTAAGGTCATACATTGTATCTGATGAAAATCAATACATGGATACACTAGCATTGAGTTGTGATCACTTGCCTCAACACTTAAGACCTTGTTTTCTCTGTTTTGGAGCATTCCCAGAAGATCACGACATCCCAGTGTGTAAGTTGATCTGGTTATGTATTGCAGAGGGATTTATACGTCAGGATGGCACACAAAGGAGCTTTGAGGATGTTGCAGAAGATTACTTGATGGATCTCATAAGAAGTCTAATAGTTGTTGGTAAGAAAAGCTCTACTGGTGCAATCAAAACATGTCGTATTCATGACCTCTTGCATGATTTGTGCATTAAAAAAGCAGAGGAACTATATTTTTCACCATATATCTACAGGTTTAATAAACATTCTTATTCATGTCCTCATTCATTAACAAATCCTTCTACAAAATCCCAACTTTTCCTCGGCACCAGTTATGCCCTTGTTATTCCGTCAAAATGTTCTTGCTATTCTTCTGAACTCTCCCTCTCATATTTTAAAGATGTATTAATTGTCTGGGATGCCACCAAACTTATTAGGGCTTTGGATATATCATCCATCGAATTGTTCGTATTTCCAAGTGAATTATTAGAACTAGTACACTTGAGGTACTTAGAACTCCGGTTTAGGTCTGGTAACCCTCCAGAATCTATTTCTAATCTTAGAGAACTCCAGACCCTTGTCATGTCATCAAGGACGAATATGGTTGTTCCAGAGAATATTTGGAAGATGATAAACTTGAGGCATCTTTCTATCAAATCAGGGGAAAATCTTGTGCATTTATCTAATGTTGAAGAAGAACCTATCTTATTGGAAAACATGCTGGCCATGTCACTACTGAACCCTACTAGGCCATGTCAAATTATCTTAGCTAGTAGTCGTAATTTGCAGAAGCTAGGCCTCTGTGGACCGTTGACAACAAAGAGCGGGGAATTGAAAATTCCTGACCTAAGCCTTCTAATCAAACTTGAAAAACTGAAGTTGTTAAATACTGTGCCTTTGAGCAAAGCCACAAGAGTGAGCACTTTAATCATATTCCCTGAAAGTCTTAAATATCTTACTATGTCAAACACCTATTTGAATTGGAAAGAAGCTTGGGTCTTCGAAATGATACCTAACCTTGAAGCTCTCAAACTGAAATTTCATACCTTTATTGGTAAAGACTGGGAAACAAGTCCGAAAGCATTTCCTCGTCTCAAAGTTTTAAAACTTGATGAACTGGACATTGTGAACTTGATATTGTGTAAAATAGGCATGGAAGTTGTACGAGAATGACATGCATTCTAACTTGATTGATCAGACATTAGATCCATCTGAATATGAAGTAGAAAGTGTTAAAAAGGTAATTGAGATTGCGTTAAAGTGCACGCAGTCACCAGTTTCGATTAGGCCAACAATGTCTGAAGTCGTGGTGCTGCTTGTAAATGAAGGATCAGTAGATCAGAAACCGCCAAGCAAGCCAATAGTTATCGACGGTGTTTCAACATCTACTACACCATCAATCTCCAGTGCCACATTTACTTCTATGGAATCTGGCGGTCGTCAGCAGATTTTAATGTGAGCTTCTTCAAACAATGAGACGGTAGAATATCTGCATAAAATTATTCGAACCTCGTAAGTTTATACATACTTAGGCCTACAATGGCTGAAGTTGCCGTGATGCTTGTAAACGAAGGATCAATTGAACAAGAAACGCCAAACAAACTTAAGGATACGGTCCATCTTTACCTTTTCAGCTACCTCACTTGGTACGGGTACAAGTTCATTGGCACTATGTGTGGATTTCTTCTCATGCTTTTTAATTTAAGATCACCTGTAATCTTAAGACACTGAATGAGACATGTTATGAGAATCAGAGCATGGAATCAAGTATTTGGTTGTTTACTAATCTTTCGAGTTTCAATCACTGTAGCTTTTGCTCAATGATGCTTTAATTTCAGCTTAGCACCACCTGTCATGAATCATAGGAGAGACATCAAGTATTGGGTTGTTAAATGTCCATTCAAGCCTAAAACATAATCGGTCTTCAACAAAACTTCTAAATTATCATTCTTCAACCCATTACTTGTAAGCGTTTTAGTTAAATTTTTAAGTTACGAAGTACAAACTAAAGTTCATTGGTTTGATGTTCATTACATGCGCATGTCACTACTCATTCCACTAGTTCAGGAATGATAACTGAATGCTTAGATTAGTTGCTGATGGGTGTTTGAAATGAATGATGCCCGCGGACTCTCTTTTTGTTGTGTCGATGACATTTCAATATTTGTAAAAACATAGTTTCTACTGCCATGAGACAACCAAGTATTACGAATAGCACTTCGATTAAGCATAGATGGAGATTGCAAAAATGACATCAATCAACCAAAAATTTAAGTTACAATTGTAACCGATAGATAGAAAAATGACATCAATCAAAATGGAGATCGATTTGTAACTGGCTAGCTACATGCTAGCTCAAATCATGCAGCAAAATTGCTCAGATCAAAATAGCCATTCCCATATCCATAACCGGGGACATGAGAAGATGGATCGATCTGATTAGGTTTAGTTTCATACTGATCAAAGGCCCTGTGTCCATTAGAACCGAAAAGAGGCAAATTAGAATTTGCATTCTCAACCAAGATGCTGTTAGCTTGAGCGTTCACATTTTTCTTCAGCACTTCCATGCAATCCTTCAATTGTTGAAGCTCATCAAACCCCATCTTTTCGGCTGGAGATTCCCACCAAAACTGGCTTTGACTAGCCTGTCTCATGTCCTCAAGTGCCTCTCCTCTTTTCCTCTCCACCTCCAACTCATTGAAAATTTGTGTGAGATGAAAATTGAGTTCGCAAACAGTCACACTACGATGAGCTTCAACAAGATGGATGGTGCTTGAGTTTGAAGGTGGAGGATTTCGACTAAGAAATCTATCAATTATACCTTCGACATTAGGATGTCCGAACGAGAACACTTTCCCAGCAGGAGAAAAGACTATAATGGCAATCTCAACTCCACAAAGTGTACAGAGCTCACTTGCTTTCTTAAAAAGGCCTGATCGACGTTTTGAGAAGGTAACTTGCAGGTGATTTTTACGCTCTATTTTCGCAATCTTGATCTTTTGGCGACCAATGCTAGGCTTTTTTGCCATCTCTAAACAAGCTATCAAGAACAAAAACCAAGAGAAAAGCTAATGGAGGTATGTTTGTGTATGTTGAAGCTGTGATCTGTAGAGAATAATCATCTGCAATTTATAAGAAGCTTGGCATTGACACTGAAAGCTGGCAACATTAATTAGCTCCTTTTCTGTGTTATGACAATTAAACATGCTGTTTCTGTGACAATTTCAATGATTCGGGAGTTACAAAAATCTTTTTCTTAATGTATGGATATTACAGAAATGAAATTAATTCTAATGTTGCTATTGCACATTTTTAAATCATATAAGCAAATCAATTTTGCTATTAAATCTTTTCTTAATGCATGGATATTAAAAATTCTCATTTTACTTATTCTAGTGAAAATTCCTACGACAATATCTACATATAAGTTAATTATTTAGTAGAACCCGTTTGGCTAAGTTTTTTTTGTTGCGAATTATAAGTCAAAATCCGTTGTCATTATAACTTTTCCGCTATATTTTTTTCTTACCGGCAAACATGATTTACATAAGATTTTTAAGACTTTACGATCTCTAAAACGTCGAGACTACGTTATCAAATAATGTGCATAGTCTAAATTTTTCATTTAATCAAATGGCCTAAAAGAAATTGTGTTGGAACGAAGAGTAATTGCTTGCTTTTGGTGACTGAAAGTGCACGTTTATTGATATAGAAAGCATGTACAAAATTATTATATGCAAATAAATTAAATATAAATCCTTATTACTCGCAAATATGTTAACAAATTTGGTCATAGCTGCCGACACCTCTTTTAGAGGAAGATATAATGATGAATAGAGAAGTTTTTTATATAAAACTTTTACCATAGATGTTGGTAAACTTCATTAGGAAAATAATATTTGATTGAAATAGGATGGGAATTTTTTATGCATTTTCGTAAAAAAAGAAATTGTCAAATTTCATTCCATTCCTACCAAATTTACGCGGAAGTGCTTTCTGGGAGATGCACAATGCGAACCGGATTAAGTTGAAAAAATGACAAAAATAATCACTTTTTTATAAAATAAACAAAAATAATCATTCTGAAAAAAGTGGTCAATTTTAGCCATTGGGATACTCCGTTGACAGTTGGGTATCCCATATATGGGATACTCCACTGACAGTTGGGTATCCCATAAGTCAAAATTAACCTCTTTTTTAATATAAAATGAACAAAAATAAACGTGTGTTCTTAGTTTAACCGTTTCATTGGGGGTTCAACAGTTAACCTTTGGGGTTCAATGGTTCCATTTTGGATTTTATAAATATTCAGAAGGACGAATCTGTATACGGACTTAGGGTTTAGGGTTGTTTACAATCCTAAACCCTAAACTCTAACCTTTACAACCCTAAAATCAGGCCGCCGGTCTGTGTAAAAAAATCAATTTAAAATCACATTTCGTATTTTGTGATTTTGTAGATGTAATTTTATATTGATTCAATTAGGATACCCATAACCCATTTGCGTATACACTCATGATACCATACTCTCGAATGCGTATTTTATGTTGACATAGAAGAATATTATTCTGATTACCCTGTCGGTGCTTGCATATTCAGTTCGAAAATCAATGAATACTCCATCGTTGAATGCGTATTATGGGTTACCTAACTGAATAATGCGTATTACCTATTGAATACTCTGTTGAGAAATGCGTATTGTATTATAAATATTGTAAATTTTGTGTAATACCCACGCAGCAAATGCGTATTCTGATTACTCCCTTGAGCAATTCGTATTCAATCAGCCATAGTTGGCCACTAATTTTAGATTGGCTATTATGGTTACTCCGATCTGAAAATCGGTCATACTTGACCTTCACCCGATTAAGTTACCCTTGTGCTGGTGTTACCAACTCGCAGGTGCGAACCTATGATTTATGTCGACTGGGGCTCAGTAGAAAAATCTGAAAGAAGAAAAATTACTTCAGCGAGAATTTAACTTGGATCAACTATAGGTTATAATTTTTCTACCATCCCCTA
The DNA here is from genome assembly GCA_030848705.1 of Heracleum sosnowskyi. Lineage (NCBI taxonomy): Eukaryota > Viridiplantae > Streptophyta > Magnoliopsida > Apiales > Apiaceae > Heracleum > Heracleum sosnowskyi. Next base: position 11,160,594 of record CM061244.1, on the reverse strand, counting down.
CATTTCTTACTTCATTTCGCAACTCTTTGACTAACTTCCGTTGAATATCTTCGTTGTCGTTAAAAGGACAAGGGTACATGAGTAATTTTACAAGCATAATATTTAATTTTTAATATATATGCAATTTAAGTATAATGCTTATTTATTTATTCTTTTAATTTATGCTAACTTGAATCTATATATACTACTATATTATAAATAATCTGGGTTTTGGGCCTTAATTACGGGGTCTTTCCAACGAATCAGTAACTATATTTCTATAATTACTTTTCTGACCATATCATTTGCCCCCCAACTTCTGGAAAAATCTCCTCGGGGTTTTCGTAGAAGTTATAGCGTGTTTTTCCCCAAAATCTTCTATTTTTTAGGGTATTTTCGACCTCAAAATAGGTCATTTTCGACCAGGAATTCGACCAGGAATTAGGTCTTTTTCGACCAGGATTTCGACCTCAAACAGCTGTGAGGTCGAAGCTTTCGACCAGGAATTCCGAGTCTTTTTCGACCTCGTCTGTTCGACCTCGATTTCATACTTTTTCAACCTCGAGTTTTCGACCTCGAAATCGTGCCTTTTCGACCTCAATTGGTTGTGAGGTCGAAGCTTTCGACCTCGATTTATAGGCCTTTTTCAACCTCGATGTATCGACCTCGAAATCATGTTTTTTCGACCTCGTTTTTCTACCTTAGTCATTCACTCTTTCGACCTTGTTTTGGTCCCAGGTCGATGGTTACGACCTCGATGTACAGGTCATTTTCGACCTCGGTCATTCGACCTCGTTCCAGCCTTTTTTCGACCTCGATCCCTTTTGGTTTCGACCTCATTTTGGTGTGAGGTTGAAGGATACGAGCTCATTTTACAGGTCATTTTCGACCTCGGTCTTTCGACCTCAATTCAATGCATTTTCGACCAGGATTTCGACCAGGAATTAGGTCTATATAGACTTCGATCTCTAGGTCATCTTCGACCTCATTCTGTCGTGAGGTCGAACGTTTAGACCTCAATTTCTAGGCCATTTTCGACCTCATCCTTTCGACCTCGAATCCTTCTGTTTTCGACCTCATTTCGGTGTGAGGTCGAGGGGTTCGAGCTCGATTTATAGTGTATTTTCGATCTCATCTATCGACTTCGAACTAGGGTCTTTTCGACCTTGAATTTTCAATTTTTTGACTTTGATTTTGGTGCGAGGTCGATGGATACGACCTCAATTCCTCGTGTAGTTTCGACTTCGAGCCTTCAATGTCGTTCTAAGGTTTTCTCGACCTCAATTTCACTATTTTTCGATTTTATTTGGGAGCGAGGTTGTTGGATTCGACCTCGTTTTCCCATATGTTTTCGACCTTGGTCGTACGATTTCGATTTAATGTCTTTTCGACCTTAAATCTTTGATTTTGCCTTGGCTATATTTCAAATTTCATTCTTTTCTTGGGCCTTAACTAGCCCAATTTTTAATTGGACTTAAGTTATTCCAGACTTGGGCCTTATTGGGCCTTATGTTTGGGCTTCGAATTCGCCTGAGACCCAAATTACTTGGGCTTTAATTTCTATAATCCACAAATGGATTTGTGGGCCTTAACCGGCTATAGACGGTTGCCCTTCCTTAACCGGTTGGGTTTCCAGTCACTTCGATTATAAAAGAGTGGGATTTCCACTTTTATTTTTCACTTCATACTTTCAGCTTTCTAAAAATTTCTCTCTAGTATTCTTAGTTTTTCTCTCTTCTTACTCCGTAGTAAGGCGATTTCCGGCGAGATTTTCGTAGTGGTTTTCTTTGATTTCTGGGTTTCATCTTCTTCCTTTGAAGATTTTCTGGGTTCAATCTTCATCCCTTGAAGATTTTATGGGCTTAATCTTCATCTCTTGAAGATTTTCTGGGTTTTAGTTTGGAGATTTGAAGATTTTGGGCTTTCTTCTTGAAGATTTAAAGCTTTTCTGGGGTTTACTTTGAAGATTTGAGGATGGCTGACCGTACTGCTCAACGTCTTCAGAAAATGAATCAAGCGTCGAAGAGAGGTATCACCATTCGTTCTTCTCATATGTCTCTTCAAGATATGATTTTAGAACGTAGTGATGAATACCCTTATGTTTCGCACTTAGATTCATTTGATTGTAGTTATAAATTTCATGAAATCGACTTGATTAGGGACTATAATAAGATGTATAGAATTAAAGCCCCTTATAGGTTGGTCCCAGCTGGCCCAGGAGATCGTTCCTGTCATTGGCGTCCTGATGCTCTCTGCATTTACAAGGACGCCATTGTTGCAGGGCTTAGATTTCCTTTCCATGACTTTATTCCCAGGCATTTGGCTGATGGTGGGATTAACCCTTGTCAACTTCCACCAAACACCTGGAGAATCATTATGTGTTTCATTGTTCTTTGCTTGAAGAACAATTTTCCTCTTTTTGTTGCCTTGTTTAGGAAAATATTCCAGTTTAAAAATAGCTCTGCCATTACTTTGGGTTGGGTTTATATCAACCATCGTCCTTCCACTCCTCCCATTTTTCATCCAAAATCCATCCCCGATAATAATCCAAAATGGAAAAATGAATTTATGTATTTAGTTTGGGAAGGAGGGGATTGGGGTACCCTTTTTCGCAGATCTTTCAGTAGGGTCTCGGATGGTAGTCCCAGTAATATAATTCTGAATGATGAAGAGGCCCATGCCTATGCCGAGCTCACAAAAGATGATTATGCTACAACGGCTTGGGTGCTCCTGGATGAGTTCCAGCTTAAGTCCTTGGGACTTTCAAACGTTTCTGATAAGGGTAATTCTCACCTCATATTTCCTTTATTTATCTAAGATTGTCTTATACCAACTGTTTCTTTCCTTGTGTTTTTTGCAGTTGCGGCCATTATTAACAAGACCAACGAGCCCCAAGATGGAGAAACAGCAAGAATAAAGAGGGCTCGTTTGGGAGTTAAGGATCCCCGTGCTTCAAGTATTCCAGCCTTTATAAGGCCTCATGTGGACCTTACTGAAGAGGTTGAGGGTCCTTCATCGGCTAAGAGCTCAGTTTGGCGCCCCAACTGGGGTCTTAGGAAGAAAGACACCGTGGTGGGGGTGTCTAATCATGCCGTGGAGTGGTCTTATCATTCCTTGACTCCTTGTGACTACAAGGATTTCGTTTCCAACTCTACTTTGGAGGGTGTGGAGCATGCAGGCTCTCAGGCGATTGCTGCTGTAAGTTGTTTTCTTCCTTTTTTTCTTTGTAGTTTTAACATGTTTCAATTTTTATATCTTGTATTGACTTGTAACTTGTTTGTAGGCTATTGCTAACTTCCAAGGGGCTATCTTTCAAGCCAAGGCTTGGCGCTCATCTTCCGAGGCCAACCAAGGCAAGTTCGAGAAGTCCCAAGAGGAGGTGGGCTCGCTGAAGGCCACACTGGCTAGGAGGGAGATGGAGTTAGCCGACTCCCAGGCTGAGCTGGTTTCTTTGAGGAAGGGCAAGGATGACTTTATCGGCGAGTACCTTGGCTCTCAGGAGTACAAGGACTTGATCGGTAAGCATGACGAGCTCCTCTTCCCAGTTCAGTATACTAAGGGATGGGATGGCGCTCTTGCTGCTGTTTTGGAGAAGATGCCTGGGTCTCTTACCCTTTCTGACTTTCCGAGTCCTTATGCCCCTACTCCTTTGGAGTTGGCTTTGGCTGGAGAGGACGACATGGATGAGGACGACAGGTTTTTGGATCTAGATCGTTTCTCCCCTCCTGGTCAGGCAACTGGTGCTGATTCTGCAGCTGCTCGCTCTGGTTCTGGTTCAGAAGAAGAGGAAGAGGAGGTCGTTGACAAGGAAGGGGAAGATTGGTTTGTAGTTTTATTTATGGCCTTTCATGGCTTGTACTAGTTTTATGTACTTTCAGCCTACGGGCTTAACTTAACTTTTATTTAAGTCTTAGCTTTTGTTTTTCTTCCAGCTTTCTACATCCTTGATTTTGCATGCTTAGTTAACATGTCTATCAGAATGCATCGCACATATAATGAAAACATAATAATATGTAATTCATAACTTTGAAAATGGGATCAACCCTTACATAATACTCAAGTTTAAAAACTTGGATTGGTTTTATCAAACCTTATTTCTAGTAGTGAGTCCACTTAGGAAACACTTTAAACATAATAAACTTTCAAATTGGAGGCATGCCAAGTCCTTGGCACCTCATGCCCTTCAAGGGTTTCTAGCTTGTACGAGCCTCGACCAAATACGTTCTTGACGCAATATGGTCATTCCCAGTTTGGGGCTAACTTGCCTTTTTGTCCAACTCCGGATGCCTCAATCTTTCGAAGAACCAAGTCTCCTTGTCGAAAGAACCTTTCTTTAACCCTTAGGTTGTAGTAGAAAGATGCCTTCTTTTGATGTTCAACTATCTTGGCGTTTGCCTCATCTCTAACTTCGTCAATTAGATCTAAAGCCAGCCTCAAGCCTTCTTCATTTGTTTCTGGTTCATAAGCCTCAACTCTTGGAGACGTGTGAGTAATCTCCACTGGAACCACTGCCTCTGCCCCATATGCCAACAAGAAGGGGGTAGCTCCAGTGGTGACTTTACAAGTAGTACGATATGCCCATAGTATGGGGAGCAATTCGTCTACCCAAGTGTTTCTGGAGCGCTCAACTCTTTTCTTCAGTCCATCCAGGATTATTCGATTTGCAACCTCAGCTTGCCCATTTGCTTGTGGATGGGCAACAGAAGTGAAGCGCAACTTGATATCGTTCTCATCGCAATACTTTTTGAATTCATCATTGTTGAATTGAGTTCCATTGTCCGTAACCAGGACTCGTGGAATTCCATACCTGCATATCACATTCTCCCAGAAGAAATGCATCACTTGTTTGGTGGTTATCTTGGCTAATGGTTTAGCCTCAATCCACTTGGTGAAGTAGTCGACTGCTACTATCAAGAACTTTCTTTGAGCACTTGCCATTGGAAATGGCCCGAGTATATCCATTCCCCACATGGCAAAGGGGATAGGTGAGTTAATGGATGTCATCATCTCTGGTGGTTGTCTAACCACTGGTGCATGTTTCTGGCACCGTTCACACTTCTTCACATAGCTTTTAGCATCAGCAAGCATGCTTGGCCAATAGAAACCTAGACGAGTGACTTTGTGAGCAAGGGCTCTGCCCCCCAAGTGCTGCCCACAAATTCCTTCATGTACTTCCCTTAGGGCCAATTCTGCCTCTTGGGGTCTCAAGAATTTCAGATAAGGAATGACGAAAGATTTCTTGTATAAGATTCCCTCAATTAGGGCATACCTTAGTGCCCTCACATACAGCTTTCGTGCTTCTGAAGTATCATTGGGTAACCACCCAGTTTCCAGATGAGATTTGATGGGATCCATCCAACAACTGCCAACATCAATGGGTGCTACCAACTTTCCGTTGATGCTTGGGGTCTTCAAGACTTGGAAGTATACACTCCCTGCATAGTTTTCAATTTCTGAAGAAGCAAACTTAGACAAGGCATCAGCCTTCATGTTTTCTTCCCTTGGAATGTGCTCTACATAGCTGCCACTCTCCCCGTTAGTTTTTGGACGTCTAGAATTGCTTTGATTTTGTCGGGATTAGCCTCGATTCCTCTTTTGGAAACCATCGGGCCTAAAAACTTTCCCGAGCCTACACCAAAGGCACACTTAGCTGGATTCAACATCATCTTGTGGTGCCTTAGCACTTCAAATGCCCCTCGGAGGTGCTCAATGTGATCGGCCTTAACAAGGTTTTTGACTAACATGTCATCTACGTAGACCTCCATGGTTTTTCCAATTAGGTGTCCAAAAATTTTGTTCACCAACCTTTGGTAGGTTGCCCCTGCATTCTTAAGTCCAAATGTCATGACTAGATAACAGAAAACACCAAAGACGGTGATGAATGATACCTTGGAGATGTCATCTTTGTGCATCTTAATTTGATTGTATCCACTGAAGCCATCCATGAAGCTGAGCATCTCGTGTCCAGCTGTAGCATCTATTAATGCATCAATCCTTGGTAAGGGAAAACAATCCTTAGGACATGCATCATTCAAGTCAGTGAAATCCACACACATTCTCCATTTTCCATTGGCCTTTTTGACCATCACGGGGTTAGCCAACCATTCCGGGAATTGTATCTCTTCAATGAATCCGGCCTCTAGAAGCTTTTCCACTTCTTGTTTAATGGCCTCTAGAATCGTACATTATACCTCATATAATCCGTATTACAAATATACAAAAACACAAAATTCCCGAACCGTGTTCTTCGTGTTCTTGAATAATCAAACCAACTTTTGAAGGTGTTATTGAAATCCAAATCCAAAGTTCAAGTACTCAAATCAAAGATCTTGAGCTCTAGTTTCAGAATCTTCCAACCTCATCATCATCTGGTAATTTTTCGATTTATTGTGAATTTTTCAATATTCGAATTAAAATTAGGGTTTATGTTCGAATTGGGGATTTTCATTCTGTTGATTCTCCGTTCAATTGGTTGCTTCTAACATGTTCCTAGGGTTCTAATTAGCAGGAATCCATGCTTTAATTTCATGTTTATGTCCAATTTTGATGAATTCGATTCTAGGGTTTTTGCCCTAATTTTTCTTTTAATTCGTCCGTTCTTGTTGATGATCTGACATGAATTCTGGTAGAGGGCTTTGATTGTATGTGTTGTAAGCTTCATTTTAACATATTAAACGTCGAGTTTCATGTAGAAATAAGAGAGATCGTGTTTCCGGCCGGAGTTGTTGCCGCCGGTTTTCTTTGACTGAGTTTTGTGATCGATTCCGGCATAGTTCGGGATTGTATGTATGTTGGTTGTGTTTGTTTTGAATAGGCGAACAAAAGCCCTCTGGTTTGGTGTGTGTTTGATCGGAAACGAATGATTCCGGCCACCGGACGCCAGCCAGATTCTGGAAAACCCAGATTCCAGCGGGTTCTTCTTGGTGACCCGGATTCGTTCTTCCCGACCCGTTTACCCGAATGTTCGACCTGGTTTCAATCTTCAAAACCCTAAATTATTTTCAGAAAACTGTTTTTGAATTTTATTTTTAAATTTAATTCGAAAATAGTTTAAAATCTTTAAAAATTCATATTTTATTTATAAAAATATATTTTTTAATCCAGAAAAATTCTGGAAAATTATATTTATTATTTTAAATTCGAAAATTGATTAAACTTAATTTTTTTAATTATTTTTAATTAGTAATTAATTTATTTAATTAATTGATTAATTCTTTTAATCAGTTAATTCTTGAAAATTAATTATTAATTAGATTTAATTAATTAAAAATTCAGTTTAATTATTTTCAAACCTGTTTTATTATTTAAAAATAGTTTGAGCATTTAAAGAGTGTCAATTAATTTTATTAATTGATTTATTTGCATTTAAATACTTATATTGGATTTAAAAATCCGATTTTTGATTTAAAAATTTGTTTACGACTTATTTAAATTCAAATAAGCCTCGAATATTGTTTTAAAAATATTTATAAGTGCTATATGGTTTATATAAAGTGGAATAATGTGTTTAGTGTCCGTAAATGTTTTATATAAAGATTTGTGTCTGAGTTTGCTTATCGGAAAAATAGGTCGGGCGTTCGATAAATCTCGGAAGTGGCCCGATAGGCTGTTTAGACTTATAAAATAATTACGAGTGTATATTGAGGATAGAATAAATGATGAGATGTACTAATATGAGTTATGTATTATAGAATCGAGTTCCCGAGGCAAGGGAAAGGAGAAGGTAGAGTGGCAACGGTAGAATTTGACTACGTCGAACCAGGCAAGTGTCTATTTCTTTCACAAATCCTTGAGTAATCTTACTCTGAGTTATTATATGTATGTTGTTATCAAACCAACCCCAATGATTCGATTCTTATCCTGTATCTGAACCAATAACATTGTTTCCATGAAAAATTCCTGATTCCTTTGATTATCCACAATCTTGTTGAATATTGAGAATCCTCGCCTTCGATTCACTTGTGTATATTATAACCTTGATAATTCTTGAGACGGATGTGTTGCTTCTTTGAAACCATTCCGAACTTGTTTCACGGACCTTACTTGATCTTGATCAGTTGAAGCTCTTTTGCAATTTATCATACTATTTCACCTTCGTTGTGATTGATTGTCAGATGAAACTCTTTTGCTATTGTCATTTCACCCTCGTTGTAATTGATTGTCAGATGAAACTCTTTTGTTATTGTCATTTCGCCCTCGTTGTGATTGATTGTCAGATGAAACTCTTTTGTTATTGTCATTCCACCCTCATTGTGATTGATTGTTAGATGAAACTTTTTTGCTATTATCATACTATTTCACCCTCGTTATGATTGATTGTCAGATAAAGCTCTTGATATTGTCATACTATTTTATTCTTGTTGTGATTATTATTGAAGCATTTATTGCTTTTGTATTGTGATAGAATTGGAAATGTTTTGAAAAATAGACCAGCAATGGTCGGACCAAATTTTGGTCGATGATAATTAAGGCCAGGATGGCCAAGGATCCAGTGGAGGGCTTTGCTATAAGCAGGTCCGGGGTTGATGCGTGGCTGGCCAGCAGCTCAACCTTTGATTTGAATGAGATAAATAAAAATCCAATTCTAATCTGTTTTCTTCAGAAGAGGTTGATATAATCATGCATTGTGCATTGATTCAAATTCTTGTGATTTCTTTTCGTTATGAAACTGTATTGAATATATATATGATGTTTGCTGAGCACTTTTGGCTCACTCTTGCTTGTTGTTTTCTAACCCTATTCCAGTGAAACGAGAGTATGAGTCGGCACAGCGTGACAGATAGTTCACCGGCAGCTAGGAGAGCTCCTCGAGTGATTGTCCTTGGCAGGGTAGTTGTTTGTTTTGTTTTGTTAGACTAGATGTCTAGCTCTGAACTTAAGTTGTGATGTAATAACTCTGATAAAACTGGTTTGTATTAATAAAAGATTGTAGAAGCTTGTGTTCAATGCCATAATCTGGATGCGGTCTTGGATAAGGGGTATTTTATGATATTATTATATTATGCATGTGTTATATTCAGGTATGTTGAGTTTCGTTGGTCGAGTGACTCCCCAAATCTGTACCCCGGGTTTGGAGGGCGTCACAATATTCTAGGGTGTCAACTAAGAGTCAGTGTAGCCCATCTTGATAAAAGCATCATGGAACAAGATGTCCACTGAAGCTCCATTGTCGACCAAAACCCTCTTGGTTTCGGAATTTCCTATCACAGGAACGATGACTAAGGGATCATCGTGGGGAAACTTCACTCCCTCCAGGTCTGAATCATCAAAATCTATTGATACTTCTGTTCGGGCACGTTTCGGTGCTTCTCCGACCACAGTCATTACTTCTCGAGCATAAGCCTTTCTTGAGTTTCGGGAGGACCCAATAGCAGTTGGTCCTCCGAATATCATGTTGATAACTGGTCCTCGGGGCTTGGGATTTCGATCTTGATCGTTGTCCCTTCTATCATAGTCCTTCCTTTCATAGTTCCCCCTTTGACTCCCTTGGTTTCCATCTTTGGTGAACTTGCTAAGTTTTCCTCTTCGTATCAGAAATTCAATTTCATCTTTCAATTGCCTACAATCATCGGTGTCGTGACCGACTTCTTTGTGGAACCGACAGAACTGATTTTGGTTCCGTTTGGACATGTCAGCCCTTATTGGCTTCGACAATTTGAGATCTCCTTCCTTATCTATCTCCATCAGAATTTGACTCCTGGGAGTGTTCAATCTTGCATACTCTGTAAATTTTGGCCCAAAATTGCTTCTCTTGGGTGGAGAATCAGAGTCCTTTGATGTTCTAGGGTATTTCTCCTTGACGTCGTACTCCTGAGTTTCTTTTCTTTTCTTTGAGTTTCCACTACCGCCAGCAGTGGGCTCATACTTTCTCATGCTTTCTTCAGCCTTGATGTACTTTTTGGCTATATCTTGGAGCTTCAACATGCTCTTGGGTGGATGTTTAGCTAATGACCTTTTGAAGTGGTCATCAGTAGTTCCTTGTTGCAGGGCTATCATAGCCACTCTGTCCTCTAAGTCTGGGACTTTCAGAGCCTCCCGGGTGAATCGATTGATGTAGTCCCTTATGGCTTCATTCTTTCCTTGCTGGATTACCATGAGTGATGCAAAGCTTTTCTCATGCACCCTTCCACTAATGAACTGATTGATAAAATCTTTGCTTAGTTCCTTGAAAGACCCAATAGAGTTGGGAGTAAGACGGCTATACCAACGTTGAGCCATGCCTGCCAAGGTTTGTGGGAACGCCCTACACTTGACCGCATCATTGGTTGACTGCAACAACAGTGCATTGGAGAAGGTTCTTACATGATTTGCGGGATCCCCCGTTCCATCATAAGCCTTAATCGTTGGCATCTTAAACTTCCTGGATATGGTAGCTTTCATGATGTCTTGAGTGAATGGTGGTGTAGGATCATCAGGATCTCCTAGGGGCAACAAAACATTAGGATCACCCCTTGGGGCTTCAGCCCTCTTAGTCCTTCTTGGTGTCGGGTCCAGGTTGATTATCGGGACTCTTCCAGTTGCTCGGCCTTGAGCTTTGGCAGACTCCTCTTCAGCAAGGAGTTTCTTGAGTCTTGCGGTCTCTGCCTCATGGGCCGCAATTTTCTCCTTTGTAGTTTGGGGATGTTCCCGATTTGTTTGGGAAGAACGTTTCCTCCTTGGGGCAACATCCCTCTCTTCTTCAGATGTGTAATTCTTGTCCTCAGTATAGGGACCCGAGTAATCTTGAATCAGAGGGGTCCGTCGAGCTTGTTGATTTTGAGGTTCCAAACCTCGTATATAAGGGGGGACATATGCTTCATGATAAATGGGGTTAAGACCGCTACCGCCCAGCATGGGTCGAGGGGGCATGCCATAGCCTGGCATCCCCAAAGTTTGGTTAGAGTATTGAGGAAGATCAGTAGTATGGAGTTGAAGACCGCTTGGTGCATTCATGAGCAGCGGGGAGGTCGTGATTGGTTGCTGGTGAATGGTCTCTTGTGGATTAGATCCATGAATAACCATCTGCAGGGGATTCGTCCCTTCAACCGAAATTGGGATTTCCGGTCCTTGAGTGTTGGTGGGGATATTCGCCCCTTCAGTGCCAGTAGTTGGCGGTGGTTGATTTCCGTGAGTATCAGCCTCAGAGGTGATAGGGCGATCCTCAGGAGTTTGACTATCGCGAGTTGTTCTTCGTGTGTTTGCCATGGTTGATGTTGTTTTCCCACAGACGGTGCCAAATGTTGTGGAATAAAAAACGTACTTTTGTATTTAATACTAAGGTTTAATGAGCTTCGAGCTTTAATGGCTGCACTTGTGTTTCGAGACTAAATCGGTCCTCACAAGATGCCTACGTATCTCAATTAATGCTGAGAATCAAGCCAAAGACGTAGTTCTGATTGTAGGATCAGGTCCTTTATATAGGCGTCTGGAGCCTAGTATTTATGGTATGTTTGGGAGTCTTAGCGAATAAGTCTCCTTTTTGATATTGGATAAACGTTGTATTTCTTGCAGGATAAGTCTTTTCCTTGTTGATAAAGGCCATGACTCATTAATTGGGATTCTGGATCCTTCTTTGACTAATTTACCATATTTTGGACTCTTTTCATGAGCTGTGTATTTCCCTTATTTATTAATTACGAAATTAATAAATAATCTGGGTTTTGGGCCTTAATTACGGGGCCTTTCCAACGAATCAGTAACTATATTTCTATAATTACTTTTCTGACCATATCAAATACTCTATTTAATAAATAATAAAATAATATAAAAATAGTAACGAGCTGATTCCCTTTTATAATTAAAAAAAAAATCTAACAAAATCTACTCCTTTTCCAAAAATATCACGAAAATTAACTTTAAATTAAAACATATTATCTTTTATATTTGTTATCACTAAAATCTCTATTTTCCAAAATTATGAGGTGCAATCCTTACTTATTTATTTTAAAACCTATTTTAATACTCTATTTAATAAATAATATAAAAATATAAAAATAGTAACTATCTGATTGCCTTTTATAGTTAAAATATTGTTTCCTAACAAAATCTACTTCTTTTCCAAAAATATCACGGGCAATTACCTTTAAATTAAAATATATTACATTTTATATTTGTTATCACTAAAATCTCTGTTTTCCAAAAATATCAAGTACAACCTTTACTTATATATTTGTAAAACCTATTTTAATACTTTTAATTATTTAAAAAAACTTACTTATTTTAACAAGTGAACATATTTTTTTAATAAATACAATTAATATAATTAAAACACATCTAAAAATATTACGGACAATTACTTTTTTTTTTAATTAAAACATGCTAGCTTTTCTATTTATCTTTATTAAAAAAACTTACTTATTTTAACATGTCAACGTATTTTTTGAATAAATACAATTAATATAATTAAAACACTTCTAAAAATATCACGGTCAATTATTATTTTTAATTAAAATATGTTAGAATTTTCTATTTGTCCTTGTTATTAATATTTTTTATTATAAAATAACATTAATAATACCTCATTTATCTTTCTCAGCCCCATATGTATTTTTTTTATATTTTTTTTGTTTCAATTAATATTTAAGTTTCTAATTTTATAATTTATCATATTAATTTTTACTTTTATTTAATATTTTCCGTTCACATTAAATTTTTTAGTTTATTATTTTTAAGGCCCGTGCCTTGCACTGCACGGGTTATAGGCTAGTACTATCAATACTATTATATAATAGACGAAACATTAAAAGTTTGGTTGGTTGTACGTTATGATTTTACTTAATTGCCCTTACTTATTTATAGAAATATATTACTAAATAATAATATTACCTATTTATAACCAATTACCTTTTTCAACTAAAAAACATTATTTTTTCTAAAAAATTCTCCTACTTTTTCAAATATATCACGGGCAATTACCTTTTTTAACTAAAACATGTTAGTTTTTCTATTTTTCCTTACTAAAACCCTCTTTTTCGAAAAATATCCTGGACAAACCTTTAGTTATTTATTTTTAAGCATATTTTAATGTTATAATTATTTTTTTTTAAATTACTTATTTTAACAAGCCTACTTTTTTTTTAACAAATACAATTACTAAAAATATTAAAAATATAAATGATCAAATACCTATTTATAACCAATTACCTTTTCAACTAAAACACATTATAGATTTTTCCTAACAAAGTCCCTCATTTTCTAAATATATCATGGAAAATTACCTTTTTCAACTTATTTTTTCTATCTTTCTCACTAAAATTCATTCTTTTTCTAAAAATATCACGGACAAATCCTTTACGTATTTAAATATTTTTAATTATTAAATTTTAAAACCTCATTTTCCAAAAATATCACGGACATTTTCTTTTTTTTAAACTAAATATATATGTTACATTTTTTATTTTTCCTTACTAAAACCCCTTATTTTCTAAAAATATAATGGGCAAACCCTTACTTATTTATTTTAAAATCTATTTTAATGTTTTTGATTAATTAAAAGTCTTTAGCAATTTTAACATGCCTACTTATTTTTTTAACAAATACAATTAATAAAATATTTAATAAATTAATAAAATAACAATTAACAATCTGTGCATCGCACGGGTTTTAAGCTAGTATTATTAAAATCGAAACATTGAAAGTTTTGGTTTTTGGTTTTCGGTCATTTATTCTATTTAATAAATAATATAATAATATAAAAATAGTAACTAACTTATTTCCTTTTGTAATTAAAACATTTTTTTCTAACAAAATCTACTCCTCTTCAAAAAATATCACGGGCAATTATCTTTAAATTAAAGCATATTACCTTTTATATTTGTTCTCAGTACAAAATCTACTCATTTTCCAAAAATATCACGGACAATTACCTTTAAATTAAAATATATTACCTTTTATATTTGTTCACACTAAAATCTCTATTTTTCAAAAATATCATGGGCAACCCTTACTTATTTATTTTAAAACTTATTTTAATGTTTTTAATTATTTAAAAAATCTTACATATTTTAACATGTCAACGTATTTTTTTAACAAATACAATTAATATAATTAAAACACTTCCAAAAATATCATGGGCAGTTAGTTTTTTTAATTAAAACATGTTAGATTTTCTATTTGTCCTTATTATTAATATTATTCAAAAAAAATATCACGGGGCAATTACCTTTAAATTAAAACATATTACCTTTTATATTTTTTCTCACTAAAATCTCTCTTTTCCAAAATTATCGGGTGCAACATTTACCTATTTATTTTAAAATCTATTTTAATTCTTTATATCATTTTAAAAAGCTTACCTATTTTAACATGACAACGTATTTTTTTAACAAATACAATTAATATAATTAAAACACTTCTAAAAATATCACGGACAATTACTTTTTTTAAATTAAAACATGTTAGCTTTTCTATTTGTCTTTGCTATTAATATTATTTTAATAAATAATATTAATAATGCCTCATTTATCTTCTTCAGTCCCATTTGCATTTTTTATTTATATTTTCTATGTTCCAATTAATTTTTAAGTTTCTCATTTTATAATTTATCATATTAATTTTTACTAGCTTAAAACCCGTTTGATGCACGGATTGTTAATTATTATTTTATTATTATTTTTTTAATATTTTATTAATTGTAATTGTGCAAAAAATAAGTAGGTATCTTAAAATAGCTGAACGCTTTTAATTAATTAAAAACATTGAAACAGATTTTAAAATAAATAAGTATGGGTTTGCCCGTTATATTTTTGTAAAATGAGGGATTTTAGTAAGAAAAAATAAAAAATGTAACATATATTTAGTTTAAAAAGGTAAATGCCCGTGATATTTTTGGAAAATGAGGTTTTAAAATTTAATAATTAAAAGTATTTAAATACATTTTAAAATAAATAAGTAAAGGTTTCCTGTGATATTTTTTGAAAAAGAATGGATTTTAGTGAGAAAAATAGAAAAAGGCAATTGTAAAAGGCAATTTCCCGTGATATATTTAGAAAAGAAGGGACTTTATTTGAAAAAAAATATAATGTATTTTAGTTGAAAAGGTAATTGGTTATAATAGGTATTTGATTATTTATATTTTAATATTTGAATACAAACTATACCGTTTTATCGAAATTTGTTCTTTTAAAGATTTAACAATTCAAAAACAAATAAGTGCGGAATAAAAACTGAAACAATATTCAAGTTAAATAGAAACTCTATTAAACTTGAGGGGTGTTACAATTTTGATCACTGATTACAAAGAACTTGATAAAACAAATCTAGAATAAATTCGACATGAATTTATCTATTTTTGTAATAAAAAGGATCGAATACTAAAAAGTAGTTCGATATAAAATCTAGGGATTATGATCCGCTAGAAAGTCAAAGCAGTACAAGTGAAATGATCCTTATGAATTTAATGATAAGAACATGTCAAGAATTAAGTCACTTGAAGAAATTGATTGCTTTGCCGTTTGTAAATGAAGAAGACAGTTGAAGCTTTTATGTTGAAGTACTCTGCCTTTTTTTTCTTTCTGTGTGTTGTAAAAAGTGATGTCTTCAGTAGCCTGCCTTGTCTTTAAATACTAAAGCATTTCTTTTTGTTGACCACGTGCAAGTTGCAGAATACAAATTGCCTTTGGAAGACTTAAAAGAAAACAATCAAATTAGCCTTGGAAGACAATCGGGAAGACAAGCTTTGTACTAAGAAGACAATCGGTAAGACAATGGTTTGGCCTAGGAAGACTTTCGGGAAGACTCACTTGTGAGTCTTCCTAGTTCATTTTTCTAAGTCTTCCTAGTTCAAACCTAAGTCTTCCTAGTTCATTTTTATTCTAACTTAAATAATTAACTAATTAATTTAATAAATAATATACTTAATAGTATTAATTATTTATAATAGAATAAATAGAATTAGTTGACTTCTCAATTAATTTCTTTTTATTCTAATTTAAATAATTAACTAAATAAATTATGTATTAAATTAATTCTTTACAGAATTAATTTAATAAATAATTTACTCAATAGTATTAATTATTTATAAGAGAATAAATAGAATTAGTTGACTTCTCAATTAATTCCAGAATCACTAAAAACTTAGATAATTAACAAACACAATAGTACGTTGACACTCGATGCACTGTCTGGTTCATGAGTGACTAACGACAATGTTTGTTCTTTATCTATTTGACTTTAAGCAGTGATTCACTTCCTTCTCATTCAAGAACTCCGTAATCAGTATCTTTTTTCTGTCACCACTTGAAATCTCCGTCACTTTAATAAATCCACTGAGCTTGAATACTTCATTGAGGCTTGATCAATAAATTGAGCTTCTTTCAATGTAGAATCACTTCAAGTCTGTAGATGACTTTAATCTTCATTCTTTGACAGATATAATCTTCTGAGATTCCTGTGACATCTGATCTAATATTTACTTATTACATTCTTGTTTAAGTTAAGTAGAATCCTCGAATTACAAATAGGCTATAGCATATGCCTTTCATTAGTAATTGCATTTGTTAAGAAAAATAAGTAGACATGTTAAAATAGGTAAACTTTTAAAAAAATAATTATAATATTAAATAGGTTTAAAAATAAATAACTAAATGTTTGTCCGTGATATTTTTGGAAAATGAGAGGTTTTAGTAAGGAAAAATAGAAAAACTAACATGTTTTAGTTAAAAAAAGGTAATTGTCCGTGACATATTGAAAAAGTAGGGGAATTTGTTAGAAAAAATAATGTATTTTATGTGAAAATGTAATTGGTTATAAATATGTAATATTATTATTTAATAATATATTTTTATAAATAAGTAAGGTTAATTAATTAAAAACACGAAGTATAGTTAATTAAGGGCAATTAAGTAAAATCACAACGTACCATACCGACCAACCAAACTTTTAATGTTTCGTCTATTATATAATAGTACTGATTGATTCTTTATTTAATATTTTCCATTCCCATTAATGTTTTTAGTTTGTCATTTTTTAATCTCATTTGATGGCCCGTGCATTGAAAGTTTTGGTTTTCGGTTTTTGGTCATTTATTTTATTTAATAAATAATAAAATAATATAAAAATAGCTAGTTGATCACCTTTAATAATTAAAACACTATTTTTCTAACAAAATCTACTCATTTTCCAAAAATATCACTGACAATTACCTTTAAATTAAAACATAATACCTTTTATATTTATTCTCACTAAAATATCTATTTTCCAAAAATACCAGGTGCAAACCTTATTTATTTTAAAACCTATTTTAATGTTTTTAATTATTTAAAAAAGCTTACATATTTTAACATGCCAACGTATTTTCTTAACAAATACAATTAATATAATTAAAACACTTCCAAAAATGTTTACTTTTTAATCTTCTTTGATGGCCCGTGCCTTGCACGGGTTAGAGGCTACTATTATTTAATAGCCGAAACATTGAAATTTTGGTTTTCGGTTTTCAGTCATTTATTCTATTTAATAAAATAATTTAACGTATAAATATAAAATATATTACTTTTCAATGAAAATATATTACCTTTTATAAACACACGTAAAATTAAAAATTAGTATCAATATCTTTCAATCATTAATGTTGCCTTTTTTTTTTATTACAGATCTTTTAATTATTAATACATTCCAAAAAAATATCAAACACTATATCTTTTAATAAAAATGTCAATTATAATATATTCTATATATTTATATTATTAATACAAAAAAAATAATATAATATTGTTTACTATAAAAAAATGTTATATTATATTAAAAGAAGCCCGTGCTTCGCACGGGTTATAAATTAGTATATATTAACTAACAAAATTAAATAAGTAATATTTGTTTGGAAAAAATATGCCTACTTACCACTTGGTAACATATGACATGTTTTCATACAATTTATTATCTCTCTTAGTTTAATTTAAAATTTTGCCCAAACTATTTTTTCTTTGACAAATTTAAAGCAAATTTCATTAACTTGAAAAGAACTAGACCATGACAAATTCTCAACCAGCTATGCAATCGGGTTGAAAAATAAATAAACGAGCTAAACAATTAGCTTTTTTGTTTACAGGTCGTTTAACATACAGAATATAAATATTTTTTGAACAAAAAAGATTACAATGACTTCCCGATAAATCCAACCTACATCATCCCTGAAGTCAGTAGCATCACAATTGACCTTCACACAATTAATTCCAGTTGTAGTCCAATGTTCAGAATTTTCAATTGCACCAACTGAAATTGGAGGGACAGATGCTCTCATTATGAACAATTTTTCGTTATGAAATGTGAGTTTTTGCGATTTTCACCACCGACCCAGCCTCGATGCGAGCTTTCCAAATCCCCCAAAATACCAATTGAATCATTCTCAAAAAGACAAAATAACAAACCAAAAATACCAAAATCATAACAACCACTCCTAAAGGAGGATATACAAAACACCCAAAAAATTGGGTACAGCAGCAATCCTTACCAAACAAGGATGATTATTGAAGGAAAAATAAGAACCGTGGTGATTAAACGAGGATATTTATTCTCTTCTCTCTCAACGAGAGTCGATCCCTAACTCTAGCTAGCCGCCTCAATAATTTTCAGATCTATATCTTTTCTTCACCAGTTAAGTCTTCTTCTTTATCACACATTCGCTTTCGTATGCCCAAGCTATTTTAATTCCACCTTATTTTGAAAATGTTTTATATTAGTATTTCAATAATTACTAATTATTTAAATCAATAAAGTATATTAATATAGCCTTCATAGTGATTGTTTATCTAAATTATATATTGTATTTTTAAAATTTGATATTGTTTAGAGTATTAATTTCATTATATTAGTCATTTTATAATTATAATATATTTATTATATTATAAATTTTATAATATTTACATTTAATCAATAATATTGTTTTTGAGAAGAGAGATTAAGATGTACGCAGACCATTCCCTACCTTAAAAGAGAGAGCAGGGAGATTATTTCCGTGAAAATCCCCAACTTAGTATATCATAAAATAAAATAGTGGGTGATATAAATAAATGCAGATATTTGCACACAAACATTACTCACACCCATATGAAAACATATTTCGCAACAAAAAACAAGAATGTAAAATGAAGAAATCACTTCAAACAAAACAAGAAAATAAAACAAAATAAAAAAAGGCGATACAATAATGATAGTTGATGATTGTCCTTACCAAAACATGTTCGATTCGAGATATACTGGTGCTTGTTTCAAGACATGAATGAAACATGTACCGCATTATGTAGGTAGAATTCAAAATGGAGGCGCGAATCCATAAAAAAGAAAGGTGGTGATATATGCACACCCTAAAGTTATAGTTGCAGACCTATTTTATATTTTTCTTAAATTGTCCTTGACTTTACATTTTCACGGCAGACTTTTTTCGGCTTAGCTAAGATAGTTTCCCAACTTTACTCGGACAACAAAATAACTAGTTTTAGAGTTTTTTTTTTGAAAAATATGTATTTTTTAAATTTGGTTTACAAAATTACATTTCTTCAAAAGAAAAATTCAAAAATACAATTTTAAAATTCTTTTTTTATAAAAATATGATTTTGCAACCAAAAATAACTTCAATTTAAAAATATAAAAATAGGTTGCATTTGGCTGTGAATCATATTTTAGTAAAATTGCAAAACAAATTTTAACTTAAGTATGTTTATTACCATGAATTTTTAACTTCTAATGACATAAGTATGTTTATTACCATGAATTTTTTTCTTCATTTCTTTAACTTAAGCTAACATAAGTATTTTTAAAATATAAACAAAAGAACTTTACATGTATTTTCTTGGAATTGAGAAAACTAATAAAAAAAAATTTATATAACTACTTAGCAATTATAACAATTTTTTTTTGTAATTTATTACAATAAAACTCTAAAACTAATACAATGGTACATCTATGCTAAAATTATTATTTATTAATATTTAAAGCATATTACTCATGAAAATAGAATAAGTTGTTTTTTTATTATATATATATGTTAATATTTAATTTTCGGTAACATATTAAAAAATTGGAAGTAAAAATACAAATGATAAATAAAAGAATATAATTTTGTTATCGTACTTTTAAGAAAATTAAAATAAGGTCATAAGTCTTTTGAAAAAATAAAAACAAAAAAAAAAGGAGGGAGCATGAAAGCTAGGTCGGAAGAAAAGAAGGTGCGATGAAACAGCAGCTAGAGGGTAGTTTAGTCCAAAAATAATGTAGGATGTGCAACTATAACTTTAGGGTGTGCATATATCAGCAAACAAAAGAAATATATCAATGAAGAAAAAGAAATCTTATTTAATTAAATTTTTAAAAAACGAATCAAACACCTTGTACAAATCTATTATATATCTTATACTGCAACAAGGACTTTGTGAAACATTTTATTCAACAACTTGAAATTACATAACTGCCCCTCCAAAGTCAAATGTTATAAAAATGTAAGAAAATTTTCATCTTGATGGGAATCGAACCTAAGACACTTCAATACTAATTACTAAGAATTTCAAGTCACCAATTTAACCATTGAGCTACTTGGGCTTTTTTGTTGTGGTATAAAACTCATTAGTATGGTAATGTCTTTCACAAATATTATTTTACACTTTAGTTTTTATTCAAGATTCTTTCATGATAATTTCATTTGTCTGATTAGTAATAAAAGTGGTTATTGGTATAAAGTATATTTAATTAAATTTAATTATGTTTCTTCTTTTGTATTCACAATTTTAAGACAAAGTACAAATGCATTTTTAGTCACATAATATCACTTTTTAGTCCGAGCATCCAATAATACAAAATAATACATAATAGTAATCATTTTGTCTCAGCTATATTCATACATATCAGATAATATAAGTAATAATATAAGCACCTCTATAGTTGTTAACCTGAATAGAGATGAACGTAATCTGGATTCAGGTCGGATTTTTCGATATCCGATAGGGCCGGGCTTTTTTAAATCGAGACAAATTTCCTCTAAAATATTTATAACTGTAGATAGGGTCGGGTCAGGAGGGGCCAAATCGGATTTTTACAAATTATTTTAGATATTGATAACTTTAACTTTAACTTTAACTTTTTTTTATTTTTTCAAATTTAATTAAAAAATTTAAGCTTTTATCCGAGATTTAATTGAAAATTCTAACTTTTTGGATTGGACTTTTATCCTGATCAAGACTACGTCCAAATTGAGATTAAATTTGGGTTTATTCGGCTCGAACCGGATCGGGGTTTTGTGAAAAATATGCGATTCGTTTAAGCCTGCGGGATGGATCCAATTGAGGTGGACTTTTTTTTAATCAGATTTTTTCCGATTTTTTTAACCAGTTCGAACAGTTTTTTTCGAATACGAATTTGTGTGCATCTCAATCCCGCCACCTCATGCATTAAGGACAAGTATACTACTCCGACCGCTTATAGAGAATTATGGAGACCGGAGAGTATTGGTACTTTCGAAATGGAACATTTATTTGACACCTTTAACTAATTCCTATCTGATTATTAATTAGCTTATAAAACTAATCATCAAATACATTCAACTAAGAACAAAATCTTCTTCGGACTAATACCAAACCGATCTTCCTTGCAAATCTTCTCAATCATGTCACATAGTGTCACTAACAAGTTCAAACTGGTGGCAGGATCACCACAACAAATTGAAGAATACTTATCATCGCAAAATTAAACTGACGTGAATTAGAAAATATCGTCACAAAATGACATCAAGTTCTGTCGGTTAGAGCGATCTCGTTCCTTGCACGGGTACAAGTGCAGTCACATCAATAGTAGGAAACCATGGACGGTACACAAAGATAACCTAGATTTTTTACTACTTTAGGCCCAAGGTTCTGGTACCTTTTAAAGCTTATTAATAAATTTGTTCTTTTTGTTCTCTTTCTTTAGTTTCAACTCCTTTTGTCACACCATCGAATCTTACATAGAATTGTATGATATTTTTCAAGTTCTAAAATAATTATGATGCATTTACTTAATACAATGTATCTATTCAATATTTTAGTTATGGCAATTAGTTGATTGATGTCAGTAATAGAAAATGAACTTTTGATAAGAGCCGAGAAACTACTTCTTCTGTACGGGGAAAAGAAGCCAAAGAAATGAGCTTAGGAGCTCATCCATTGCAACGGATAACAGCATGCAAACATAACAGAGAAATCAGAAAAGTGCGCTCACAATACAACATGTATTTGCATTTTTAATGTGCATCTAAATCTCAAGCAACTAAACATAACTAGGGCATGCCCGTGCCTCGCACGGGCTATAAAGCTAGTTAATCCTAACAGTTGAATTGAATTTTTTTGAAATCACCCTAGAATTATAATTTAAGCCTAGTCGAACCAAATTCAAAATTTTCACAATAATTTAAATATTTTTTTTATCAAATCGAATCTATCTATACTATCAATCAATACTATCAATACTATTATATAATAGATGAAACATTAAAAATTTGGTTGGTCGGTATGTTACATTGTGATTTTACTTAATTGTCCTTAATTAACTGTACTTCGTGTTTTTACTTAATTAATCTTAATTATTTATAGAAATATATTATTAAATAATAATATTACCTATTTATAACCAATTACCTTTTTCACCTAAAATACATTATTTTTTCTAACAAATTCCCCTACCTTTTCAAATATATCAAGGGCAATTACCCTTTTAACTAAAACATGTTAGTTATTCTATTTTCCTTACTAAAACTCCTCCTTTTCCAAAAATATCACGGACAAACCTTTAGTTATTTATTTTTAAATCTATTTTAATATTATAATTATTTTTTAAAAGTTTACCTATTTTAACATGTCTACTTATTTTTCTTAACAAATGCAATTACTAAAAATATTAAAATATAAATAATCAAATATCTATTTATAACCGATTAACTTTTCAGCTAAAACACATTATATATTTTTTCTAACAAAGTTCCTCATTTTCTAAATATATCACGGGAAATTGGCTTTTACAATTTACTTTTTCTATTTTTCTCACTAAAATCCATTCTATTTCCAAAAATATCACAGGAAACCCTTTACTTATTTATTTTAAAACGTATTTAAATACATTTAATTATTAAATTTTAAAACCTCATTTTCCAAAAATATCATGGACATTTATCTTTTTAAACTAAATATATGTTACATTTTTTTTATTTTTATTATTAAAATCCCTCATTTTTCAAAAAAATAACGGGAAAACCCATACTTATTTATTTTAAAATTTGTTTTAATGTTTCTAATTAATTAAAAGTGTTTAGCTATTTTAACATGCCTACTTATTTTTTGCACAATTACAATTAATAAAATATTAAAATAATAATAATAAAATAACAATTAACAATCTGTGCATGACACGGGTTTTAAGCTAGTATTATATAATAGACGAAATATTAAAAGTTTGGTTGGTCGGTATGGTATGTTGTGATTTTACTTAATTGTCCTTACTTATTTATAGAAATATATTACTAAATAATAATATTACCTATTTATAACCAATTACCTTTTTCACCTAAAATACATTATTTTTTTCTAAAAAATTCCACTACTTTTCAAATATATCACGGACAATTACCTTTTTTAACTAAAACATATTAGTTTTTCAATTTTTCCTTACTAAAACTCTCCTTTTCGAAAAATATCTCGGACAAACCTTTTGTTATTTGTTTTTAAACATATTTTAATATTATAATTATTTTTTAAAAATTACCTATTTTAACAAGCCTACTTATTTTTCTTAACAAATGCAATTACTAAAAATAATAAAAATATAAATGATCAAATACCTATTTATAACCAATTACTTTTCAGCTAAAACACATTATAGATTTTTTCTAAATATTACGGGAAATTACCTTTTTCAACTTACTTTTTCTATTTTTCTCACTAAAATCAAATCTTTTTCTAAAAATATCACGGACAAACCCTTTACGTATTTATTTTAAAACATATTTAAATATTTTTAATTATTAAATTTTAAAACCTCATTTTTCAAAAATATCACGGGCATTTTCCTTTTTTAAACTAAATATATATGTTACATTTTTTTATTTTTTCTTACTAAAACCCCTCATTTTCCAAAAATATAATGGGCAAACCCTTACTTATTTATTTTAATGTTTTTAATTAATTAAAAATGTGTAGTTATTTTAACATGTCTACTTATTTTTTTAACAAATACAATTAATAAAATATTTTAAAAAATTAATAAAATAACAATTAACAATTCGTGCATCGCACGAGTTTTAATCTTGTATTATTAAAGACGAAACATTAAAAGTTTTGGTTGGTTGGTCGGTTGGTCGGTCGGTTCGTCGGTATTTGGGCCGGACCTATCTATAATCAATTTATTTATAACCAATTATTTTTTTTCAGCTAAAACACATTACCTATTTTATATATTTTTCTAACCAAAACAACTAATTTTCTAAAAATAAAATAGGTAACATATATATAAAATGGTAATATTATTACATATTTATAATTGATTACCTTTTTCAGCAAAAACACATTATCTGTTCTACATTTTCTAACTAAAACAACTCATATTCTAAACATAACACATGGAAAATAAATATGTAATGGTAATATTGTTATATATAATTATTAATAAATAACCACTTACCCTTTTTAGCTAAACACATAACCTTTTTTATTTTTTTCTAACTTGAACAACTAATTTTCTAAAAGTAACACGAACAACATATATATAAAAAGGTAATATAATTTTATATTTTCTAATTTAAACAACTAATTTCCTAAAAGTAACATGGGCAACATATATATAAATTTAATATAATTTTATATAATTATTAATAAGTAACTAATTGTCTTTTTAAGGACATTGTCTGTTATATATTTTTTAAGTAAAACAACACATATTCGAATTAAAAAAACACGGGCAAAATATAGATATAATGACAATATTATTATATTAAACTTATAAAATCCGGGTTTAATATAGTTTTTTATAACATACAATTTAAATAAGATAATTAATATAAAAATAAAAGTAATTAGCATATGTTAGAAGAAACTTGGTACATAGTACATATTTTGTTATTTGCACTTTAGTTACATTTAGATTTTTTAAGAGCAAATAAATACAGACTGTTAGATCTATTATTTAAAAATATTTTATATTTTAATATCTAAAATACTACTAAAGATTACGTCAACAATTTATTAAATTAAATTATTTATATTATTAGATATATAAATCCAATTTATTATATACACATATAAACATATATTAAAATTTCATAAAATAATATATAATTACAAAAATCTAAATAAAAAATAAAAAAATATTAAAGAAAACTGTGCATCGCACGGGATAAGCTAGTATTATTAAAGACCAAACATTAAAAGTTTTGGTTAGTCGGTCGGTCGGTCGGTCGATATTTGGGTCGGACCTATCTATAATTTGGGTCAGACCTATATATAACCAATTGTTTTTTTCAGCTAAAATACATTATCTATTTTATCTATTTTTCTAACTAAAATAACTCATCTTATAAAAATAAAATATGTAACATATATATATAATGATAATATTATTATATATTTATAACTGATTACCTTTTTCAGCTAAAACACATTAAATATTTTACATTTTTTAACTAAAACAACTCATTATCTAAATATAACACATGCAAAATAAATATGTAATGATAATATTGTTATATATAATTATTAATAAATAACCACTTACCCTTTTCAGCTAAACACATAACCTTTTTTAATTTTTCTAACTTAAACAACTAATTTTTCTAAAAGTAACACGAGCAACATATATATAGAAAGGTAATATAATTTTCTATTTTTTATTTAAACAACTAATTTTCTAAAAGTAACACGGGGAACATATATATATAAATGTAATATAATTTTATATAATTATTAATAAGTAACTAACTGTATTTTTAAGGACATTGTCTGTTTTATATTTTTTAATTGAAACAACTCATATTCGAATTAAAAAAAACACGGGCAAAATATAGAAATAATGAAAATATTATTATATTAAATTTATAAAATTCATGTTTAATATAATTTTTTATAATATTCAATTTAAATAAGATAATTAATAAAAAATAAAAGTAATAGCATATGTTAAAAGAAACTCGGCACGTTACACGACACATATTTTGTTATTTGCACTTTAGTCGCTCTTAGATTTTTTAAGAGCAAATAAATAAGAACCGTAAGATCTATTATTTAAAAATATTTTTCTATTTTAATATCTAAAATACTACTAAAGATTACGTCAATAATTTATTAAATTAAAATATTTGTATTGTTAGATATATATAAATCCAATTTATTATATACACATATAAATATATATTAAAATTTCTTCAAAAAAGATATAATTACAAAAATTTAAATAAAAATAATAAAATATTAAAGAAAACCGTGCATTGCACGCTGGTTGAGTATAGGGGTGTAAAATGATCCGGTAGAACCGGACACCCCTTTGCTCCAGTCTCGGATCATTTTACTTTTATAATGTCCAGATTTGGGTCGGGGATCATTTTATTCGGATATAAACTGATCCCGGGTATTGAGTTCCGGATCCAAACCAAATATGAGCCAGTACCGTATTTTATTTTTTCTAATCGGATAGTTTGTGATCCATCGGATATGAGTCAAATATGAGCCAGTATTGTATTTTATTTGAACTAAATAAATGATCATTTATTCCAAATAATAATATTATTAATAAAAACATAATAATCATGAATTCAAAGGTTAAATATATGACGTATTAAGTATATATGATGATAATATTTGCATTACAAGAATGAATAAATCTTATTTTGTGAAAATTTAAACTCATAAAAATATTAAGAAATTATAAAAGGACTATTTACATAGAAATGTAATAGGTTAAACTTATAATTTATATTCGGGTTTGAACCGAATACGGATCATGGATCATATTCAGGTAGAATTATTTTATTAAAAAGTATATGAGACCGAATCTGAGCTGGTATATAGGTGCTCATATTCGGGATCATATTTTATCCAGGTTTGATTTTTCCGCCAGATTTGAATCATTTGTAAAACGGATATGAGACATGTATCATATTTTCGAGCCGGATATAAACCGAGATACCGAATAATCCGGATCAATTTACGGCCCTAGTTGAGCATAAAGTTATTGAACTTAAAATCTATGTTGAAGTTAACTAGTGTAATATACAAGTCATGTTCGAACCCATTCGCGAGTTTTTGGACTATTCGATTACAAATTCGAGCCGAGTTTTAATTAGAGCATGTTACAGCCCACTGTACATTAATAAGTAGTATCATTTTAACCAAACAGCCCTTTAGAAACATTGTGAAACCACAAAATCCAATCCTGTATTTCCCAGAGTCCAAAACCCCTTGTAACATTACTTCACTTGAGATAAGTTCCCATCTCCTAAACCTCTATACACTTCAACCCCATCTCAACATCCCTCATATACATACACAGCCATGTCTCTATACCTCAGAGCTTTACCATCTTTATCACTAAAGCTCAGACCTTTTTATCTAAAACCCCCTCTCCCTATATTTTATCTCAACAGATTCTTGAAACCCATCTCTGTATTACCCACAAGAAGGCTCTCAATCTGTGCTACTGGTGCTCCAGAGACTTTAAGCCCAGTTTCTAAAAAGCCCATTGATGATAGTCTTTTGTGGGTCAGTAGAAGTGGGCTTTGTGGTGATTTGTCTGAAAATGATGTTGGTAAAAGGGTTTGTCTTTGTGGGTGGGTTGCTCTTCATAGGATTCATGGTGGGCTTAGTTTTCTTAATCTTAGAGATCATTCTGGAATCATTCAGGTATACATTTGTTTATGTTATGTGTGTGTGTGTGTCAGTGTGTGTGTGTGTGTGATAGAGAGAGAGGGGGGAGAGAGAGAGAGAGAGAGGGGGGGAGAGAGAGAGAGTGTGTGAGTATCATTAACAAAGAAAGATATTTGCAAGATTTGTATGTATGTGTTGCAAGATGTTGTCTTTTTTTGAGTTTCTTGTTTAGGTTATAGCTAAGTTGAATTATTGTCTTTGGTATTATAATTTGTATTGTGAAATGAATTCATTTTGTATGTATATGTTGCAAGATGTTGTCTTTTTCTGAGTTTCTTGTTTAGGTAATAGGTAAGTGGAATTATTGTGTATGATTTTGTGATTTGTATTGTGAAATGAGTTATCTGGGAATTTACGTGAATGGGTTTCGGTGGCATGGACCTGAAATGTTACTGAAGAAGTTTGGTGTTAATAATGTATTTGAAATTAATACGAGTGAGTATGGTCTAGTATTTTGGAATTGGAGAGTAATCTGGTTTGGCTATGAGGAAATGATGTTCGTAGTGTATTGGATTTTTATATTCAGGTTACAACGCTCCCAGATGAGTTTCCTGAAGCACATTCAATATTTAGTGACTTGAGGCTCGAGTATGTTATTAGTGTGGAAGGAATTGTTCGGAATCGGCCTACTGCAGCGGTAAACAAGAAAATGAAGACCGGCGTGATTGAGGTGGATTGATTTTTTTCTTTCCTTGTTTTGATCTAATTCCACGTGTTAGTTGTTAATAGGATAACTCAAGCTAAGTTACTTATATTTTTCTGTTAACATTAATATTTCCGTTTATTTTTACCAATTCTTTTTAGTTTTAGACTGGAACATGACATGCCAAATAATTATTTTTGGGGTAATACAGACAGTGGCATGATATTTAGGGAATTCGGTAATCCGTAATTGGATAAAAGAGGAAGCATGGTGTTTTAATAAAACCTAAAATTGCAATGGAATTACTCTGGTGTCTATTATAATAATTGGTGAAATCTTGGACGATGCTAGGTAGATAATACTATGTGGTAATTAGTTAGCAATATGTTGCATGTATGTAATATATTAGTTGCCATGTTTTGGATGTGAAGGTGATTATGAAGCCATGCAAGCTAGATTTCCAATATTTATTGGAAATGAAGATGCTACAAAGAAGCTTTATTGACATTTTGTTCTCATAAAAGTTCGGTACCATGTAATACTTATGTCTGTCAGGCATTCTGATAGTATAAGAAGTTCTAACTATATAATTTTCGATTCTCATCATGTATTTCATTTCTGGTGTTGTTTATGTTTCAGATTGCTGCAGAGAATGTTCAAATTTTGAATGCTGTAAAATGTAAGTTGCCATTTCTGGTTACCACGTCTGATAATGCAAACGATCCGTTTAAAGAGGAAATTGGCTTGAGGTAACTTGTTCAAAGTAATTTTGTTTGGTATTTTAGTTGTGTATGATATTTTAGGTTATATATGCTCTTTATAATCCTTATCCATGTTAAGTAGTCACCGAAGTTCGCATGCATGCTTAGTATGTATACCTTTGATTTTAATCTATTCATTTTTTAATCATTGGTTTCCACATGATATGCAAAATAATTTCTGTCGTAGGATATATAGTTATATAGTCCTGAAAGCCTTGATTGCTCACCAAGTAGTAGGGAGAGTCTGCCTTTTTACCTTCTCATGTTACATGCCTGATTTTGGTGTTGTCAAAGAACGAGGCTGTATTAGTTACCTATTGTTATTGAACCCGTTGTGTATGTGTTTTGCTTACCACCTTGAATTCTATGTGTTTTTAGTAAAACAGATAGAAGATGCTTGGTGTATATCATCAACTAGTCTATATATATGGCACTTCTTATGGGGGCAGGATTTTAGATATATTATGGAAGTGAATATTTAAGAGAAATTTAGCAAAAAAAAATTTTTTAAGAGAAGTGAGAAGGGAAGAGAGGCTCCTAACAGTTTGAGGATAGATTCTTGGATTAACTTTTTATCAATGATTCAACTTTTAATATAGGAGTCTAAACGAGGAGCCTCTTGGAAATGCTCTAAGAGGTCAAATTGATAAATCATACTTTCACTCATTAGATAGGTTTTTGATTTCATTTGATGCACACCTCTGTAATGTTCTATTGATAAAAAGGTCTCAGGAACATGTTGCAGGTACCGATGCCTCACTTTGCGTCGACCACAAATGAATTCCAATATAATGTTGCGACATCGGGTGGTTAAATTTATTCGTAGGTACCTGGAGGATTTACATGGTTTTGTGGAGGTATTAAATGTTAAATCTTGTTAATGTATTTCGGTCTGTGCTCGAATACAGGATGTATCTGTGTCATTCCCTTTATAATTCTTACATTTTAATTTTACAAGGTAGATTGAGACTCCAATACTGTCTAGATCTACTCCAGAGGGTGCACGGGACTATCTGGTGCCTTCAAGAGTTCAGGTACAAGACCAATTCCGTCAATCTACTTTTTTAGTTCCACTTTCTTACAAGCCATGGTTGCTAATGTCATTATGGGCTACTTTTTTTGTTAGACTAGCTTGCAAGCCATGTTTCTATTGTACTTGTGTTGGACACTGTTTTTTATTGATTTTGTGAACTTTAAGCTCTGTTAGTTTCAATTACTGCAGTGGTAGTCATAAGCTTTCGATGATGAGGGTTGAAAAAGATAAAAAGTAATTGGGCTATAAGCTCCACCCGCCAGTATAGTTTCTAAGACCATCTCAAACCCATTACACTAAAATAGTGCAACTTTTACACTATTATAGTGTGAAAATTACACTATTCAAAAGTAAGTGTTTAGTTGGGGATATAATAAGAAATAGATGGGACAGAGGAAAAACCATAGTTTCGTAATTCTCGAATCCATGTATCCCCCTGAACCCGAAACACCATAGTTTCATGATTGTCGAATCCGTGTATCCTACATCCCGCACCTGTATTTCCTGCTTCTTAGACTATAATGGACTCAGATGTCTTGATTTGAATATGCATGATTTTCCATCTCATAATTAATTGTAACCTGGACATTATCTTTGTATATTGTAGTTCTAATACTGTGTCATTATTTTGAAGCCAGGAACTTTCTATGCTTTGCCCCAAAGTCCACAACTCTTTAAGCAAATGCTGATGGTTTCCGGTTTTGATAAGTATTATCAGATAGCAAGGTAATTTGTCAGCAAGGACTTTTCTATTTGGTATTGTTTATTGCTTAATTGTTTTTCTCTGTTTTATGTTGTCGTACCTTTAGACTTATTTTGGATATTCCACTTTGCTTTTGAAAGGCAGTTTTATTGTAAACTAGTTTCGTCTCAGTTATTTCCTAAGAAGAAATGAGCAAGTCAAGTTTCCAGTATAATTAGAACTCTTAGATGACAGATGATTTACAGAGTAATTGCATAGAAAGATGACCATTTCTATTGAAAATGAGGGAGGGAACTAAAATCTTAGCTTTATGTGTATTCTATTGCCAGATGTTTCAGGGATGAGGATCTAAGGGCTGATAGGCAACCTGAGTTCACACAACTTGACATGGAATTAGCTTTTACTCCTTTGGAGGACATATTAAAGCTGAATGAGGATCTGATTAGACAGGTTAGTGCTTCTGTATTTGAAAATTGAAAGTTAGCCTAAGCTAGAGAGATGAGCTTTTAATAAAGATAGAGATGAGCTTTCATAAATATTAAGTATAGTCTTGAATCATAAATTCTATTCTTGTTTTAGTTGATTAGTGGACTATTAAGTTATGCTATGTTGTATCAGAATAAAAAGAATTACAAACAGATAGTAGGTTACTGGGTTATATTTGAGATTGTTGTATCATATGTTATTGCGATCATCATGCGCTTTTGTCCTGATCTGTGTTTTAAGTCATATGGGTATCGAGTTGGTCACAGTATAACTGTATAAGTGGCTTTAGATTTCACTCCAGGACCAAGATGGTATGATATGATTACACTTAAGGCTCCTTTTGTTTCACGGAAAATATTTTCCAGGAAAACATTTTGGCATTTTCCTAATTTTCGAGCGGCTGTATAGTTTGAGGAAAATGCTTTTCAGAAATCAAACAAACGTAGGAAAATCAGGAATTTTGGAAAATATTTTGCTGCGCTTGTTTGGTCTGAGGAAAATAATAGATTTTCCAGAGGAAAAATCCTTTAAAAAATGTCTTTCTTTCTAAAAGAATTACGTCTTCCAAATTGAACATTTCCTTGTGATTCTTGTCATGATAGCGAAATTTCAGAAAATAATGTCCCGGATATCAATTTTCGGGAAAACATGTTCCTGGAATATTTGATTTCTGAGAAAACATGTTCCTAGAATTTTTTTTCCGGACAAATATTTTCTGGGGAATTCATTTTCCCGACCAAAATCAAGTTTTTTTCCGGCAAACAAAGGGAGCCTTAAATGTGGCGGTTGATGTAACTTATGGAGAATTTTTTTCCGAAGTTGGATTCTGCTTCAATTACAACTGAAATATACATTTCCAAAATGTTCAGGTTGCCTGCAAGTAGCCTTTTGAAATTTTGTTTATATTTTTTGTTTTTGATGTCCATACTCGTGGGAACTTAGAAGATGTGTACGGAGTTAGTCAAATTGTCCGGTAGCATCTCCAGTAACAAGCAGGAGTGTAATTTATTAATCCGTTTGTCACCTCATTAAACCCTAAGATATTTTTGTAATATAAGATGAAGGAATAGCTGTCTGTGCATAAAGTTGCAGAGCATTATGGCACATGTAGCGGATTTGTGAATAGGGCAGTGGGCCTAGGACCCCTGGGCAAGTTGTTGAAAACCTAATCTAGTTACCTTCTTTTCTATTTGTGTTATTTTTTTGCGTAATTCTTTTATAAGTAATTTCTTTGGACATTTTCAGAATTGATCTAATAGGTCTAGATACTTGGCGTTACATGTAAAGCGTAATGGGACACATTTTTGCAGGTTTTTCTAGAGATCAAAGGTGTTGAGCTACCAAATCCTTTCCCGAGGCTTACATATGATGAAGCAATGAGTCGATATGGTTCTGACAGGCCAGATATTCGTTTTGATCTTGAATTAAAGGATGTAATGCTCTCTCTCTCTCTGCCCCCCCCCCCCCCCCCCCTCCTCTCTGAGCTAGCAACAACTACAATGTGCATTATTATTGATCATATATATGTTCCACAATTTTTATGGAGATATGATATCTTCCACAATGTTATGTGCAATTGTTTTCTAGCTGCAACTGTTTTCATTGACGCCTAAAAGTAAGAGGAATAAGTTGGCAGAATTTACCAATTCTACAACTTTGTTTTTGCATTTTCCATGTTCTGCAGGTTATTTGCTTCACTAATGTTCTTTATCGACTACCCATAAACCAAGCTGAACAAATAAAAACACATACCCGATATGTCACACAAGTAGGGTCTAGGAGGGCCAGATACAGTACTCAGATGTAGGCTCTGTGTCTGCTAAAAATAGTGTCCGGAAAATGATTTAGGGAAAATATTTCCCTTAATTTTGCTATTATGAAAAAGGTGAGAGTGTTTTCCCCTTTTGACATTTTGCTCCTTTAAAAAATAATCTATATTCCTGATGACAACAAACAAACAAAAACACAGGAAAATCTGGAGTATAAACTCCAGAAACTCAAACAAACACAGGGAAAACATTTTCCCGAGACCAAGCAATCGCTGGAAAATCTGAAAAATATTTTTCACTTTAACAAACGAAGCCGTATTTGCATATTTGTTTTACCTTATAAATAACTTATATTACGATAAGCCAAACGAGCCCTTACACAGACCTTACCCTACTCCTAGGAATAGAGGATTTTTTTTTAAAAGACATAGTATGTGTCCACGCACTTTTCTGTAAAAGTCAACATATGTTGATCATCTAATGTATTGTTTAAAATCGACATTTTTAAACGTCTAACTAAAACTCCCAAGATTCTTGATGGTTTTACTTTGTTATTCATCTTTATATTTTAAAAATGCAGGTCTCCGATTTGTTTGTAGAGTCCCCTTTTAAAGTTTTCGCAGATGTCGTGGCAAGTGGGGGTGTTATTAAAGCATTGTGTGTGCCATCTGGCGGGAAAACTTTTTCAAACACCGCTCTTAAGAAAGGTGAATTATACAGTGAAGCAGTCAAATCTGGCGCGAAGGGGTTACCTTATCTGAAAGTCGTTAGTGATGGTAAGTACTTGTGTTCAATAATTCAATATATATATATATATATTTCAAGGAATGATTTATTTTAGATGCTTGTCAAAATTTAGGGGAAGTTGAAGGGATTTCTGCCCTTGTATCAAGTATGGACCTAAGTAGAAAACAGCAGCTGCTAGAACGATGTGATGCGGAATCAGGTGATCTTATCTTGTTTGCGGTGGGCAGCCATCCATCAGTTAATAAAACCCTTGACCGCCTGAGGATATTTTTAGCCCATCAGCTGGGTTTGGTTGACAATGTAAGTTTGTGATTGGAATAAATATTACATCCCCGTCTCTCTCTCTCTCTCTCTCTCTCTCTCTCTCTCTCTCTCTCTCTTCCTCCCCCTACACACACATAATGTCTAACTCAAATCCTTTTGTAACTATGATATTTAGACCAGGCATTCCATCCTGTGGGTGACTGACTTCCCAATGTTTGAGTGGAACAGTTTAGAAGAGAGGTTTGAGGTTTGTACTTCATATATATACTTAAGAAGTCATTGTTATTGTTTTGTAAGTTGCGAGAGTCATTATATCTATTCTATTTAAAGTAGTGGCTATCACATTGTTTCTGCTGCATTCATAGCAGTAAAATATGTGCCAAGTGCACAATAAATGCAAGAAGAAGATATTGATTGAGTATTGAGCACAAAGTGCAAGTACTCTTACATTGTTTTTTTCTCAATAATATCTGATGTTGCAATAGTTCATTGTCTCTAGTGAGGTTGCTTTCATTTTCATGCTATATCTTTCACAATTTGTATTCATGAGATAACAAATACTTCAACTGTATGCAATAAATGTTTTGTATCTGTCATATGGTTTTCCCGTGCATGATTTTTTTGCTAACCATTCCATGCGTGGTTTTTACTACACGTGGGAGTTATTTTGATCATGATTTCTGTTTTCTTTAAAATGTTAACTCCGTATTGAACCTACTTAATATCAGTAGGATTATCCTAAAGGTCTACTTCAAATGAGTGTAGGATTATCCTAAAGGTCACTGATGTAATTTTTTAATTGTTGGCTACCTAATAGCAAGGGATTTGTTTTGCTGGTTAACCTGTTTAATAATGAATTTAAGATAAATTGGATGTTGATCTCAGTCTTTTGCCCGGGTCATATTTCAGTGTATATCTTAGATTTATAGTAGTGTTGACTTAAAGAATTTAATATTTTTCAGGCTTTGCATCATCCTTTTACTGCCCCACACCCTGAAGACATGAAGGATCTTTCCTCTGCTCGTGCCTTAGCTTATGACATGGTCTACAACGGAGTTGAGGTATATGTGTACATATGAATTTTCATGCTGTAACTGAATTATAATCTTATGTCACAATACTAACATTGGAAACTGTGTCTTTGGATAATGTCATAGATTGGTGGAGGAAGTTTGAGAATTTATAAGCGTGAAGTCCAAGAAAAGGTCTTAAAAATTATTGGCATTTCGCGTGAAGAGGTAAGCAATTCATTAGTTTAATTTGGTAATATTTAACTGCTCGAAGTTACAGTGGCTGGTTTCTGGGTTAATCCACTGTGTTTTATTTATATCTATCTTCTTCCTCCTGACTTGGAAATTTAGTTTTCTTTCATTCAATTAATTCATATTGGTGATTTCTGCATACTAGCTCATCAACTAGACAGTTTATGTGGTGTATAATTATTCGTGCCAGTTCTTTTTGGGGCATCCTGGTTTGATAGCTGTGCATCCTTTCATCCTAAGATGCATTGGCGCTTCTATCACAGAGCACTAAAATGCATTTCTTGCAAAACAACATTAGCATGCAGGGTGTGCAAATTATCAATCTAGGGTTAACTCATATAAGTAGCGGTAAATTAGAACCTCTATTAGTATTATGTGGTACTAAAGTGTGATTAGTAATATTTTAATATAGATGCTGTCTTATTTTATCTACAGGCTGAAGCAAGGTTTGGCTATCTTTTAGAGGCATTGGACATGGGTGCTCCTCCACATGGTTAGGATAAATATTTAAACTGCATAATGCATATATCCTTGCAGTCCATGTGTCATATGTTGTATTACATTTTAATTTGGTGAATATGCTATTTGAGTCCTAGGAAGTCTAGTTTTTCCATTTAGCTCATAAAATTAGCATATGCTGGTTTCATAAGTGAAGTAATTTTAAATCTGTACATTAATTTTTTTTTGCAACCCAGTTATCAATTGATTTATAATTTATTTGTTTTTGGTTTCAAAACTATACAAATGGTTCTGTTCGAGGTTGATTTGGATCTTTCTATTCAGTTCGGATATAAATGAAAACCAAATTTTAAGTTTTTCAAATTGTGATTTTTTTTTGGACTGCTTGTATCGTTTTCAACAATGTGTTTGTTTCTGAACAATCTATCTCTTACGGTGCAGGGGGTATTGCTTTCGGATTAGATAGATTAGTGATGCTTTTAGCTGGTGCAAATTCGATCCGAGACGTCATAGCTTTCCCAAAGACAACAACTGCTCAGTGTGCCCTCACTTGTGCACCTTCTGAGGTTGATCCTCAGCAGCTGAAGGATCTTTCATATCGGACCTAGCATTTTTACAAATTTACAAACTAATTTCTGGGTATACCTGATTATGTAGGAAATTTGTGTTTAAATAAAGTTGGCGTCACATTTTGTGATAAAATGATTAGATGGAATGAGAGAATAATGCAGGCGTGTTTGTTCTGTAAGTTGTATTCCCAAACATTGCAATATCTTTAACCTCCGTATATTTGGTGAGGTTGCCAGTTAAAATTTTGGATCAGTTATCCATAGCAAGCTGACAAGTTTTACTTAGTCGTTATTTTTCCTGTTGTTTCGACTTGAATGTCGTATTGATGTTCGTATTCTTGAACCAGATTCGTGAATGTCGTATTGATGTTTGTATTCTTGAACCAGATTCGTGAACTAGAAGCTAATTTAGATTTGTGTTCCAACTGCAATAGGCAAATACCTGGACTTTCAACTCGTTTGCACTATTATTGTGGATTAAGAAATGTGCAACATCTTCTGTAATATATTTAGTATGTGTTAGATCATTATTAGGAACAATTCTCGATACAATAATTTGATTGAGATATTACGTGTGGCTAAGTGTAAGTCTTGCGCATTGTCCCTGCTTAGATTTCCTCAATTTCTTCAATATCTTGGTATGAATTAATGTAATATAAAATTTCTAAAGGTGTACATATTAGTAAATTTATCATAATAAATATGGATCTTATTTGAATATCGTAAGACTTTAAAGAATAGATTAAATATTAAATTGAAAATTACAAAATTACAAAATTTCAAATACATATCATTAAAAAAAATCAACTCCTATTTGATTATGAAAATTCAAAAACAAAAAAACATGCTCATTTTTAGTTTAATAAAACCCCCTTCAAATAATTTCTTTAATTTGAGTTTTTGTTCAAACTTTTAAACTTCTGTACATCAATAAAAAAAAGCAAAATTTCAGCAAGTATATCAGAAATAAAAAATTGTACAACAATAAAAAACAAGCTCGAAAATTGTAAATGTTAAGAAAAATGAGTAGCATCAGAATACCCAGCATCTTTTGGTGTAGTGATATCTCCCTCGCTCCCATTAAGATGTCGAGAGTTCGAATCTTGTTAAAGAATCTTTAATTTAGTGGTATCTCTCTCGCTTCCATTACAGGATGTAGAGAGTTCGAAACTTATTAAAGAAAGAAGGGTGTGTGAATGTATTTAATTAATAGAAAAAAAATAGCGCCAAAATAGCAAGATAATTTTAAAAATAATAGCAAGTACACGATTTTTGCCATTTTATCTATAACATCATTGTAAGTAAAATATCATATCCACTTGAAAATAATTTTAAAAAATCCATATCTCTTAGGATACTCTTAAGCACTTCAAACGTAAATAAAATATAACTGTACAAAAATTTTAAAAACCCAGATTTAAAATATCTCATAAAAGTCAGAAGAAAAGAGTTAAATAACACTTTAGTGCAACGGTCATATCTTTCTTTGACTATATCAAATACCCTTCTAGCCGTTACACTATTTTCAACATTCAAATTCAATAGCCCAAAACTTTCTAATTTGATTTCAAGAATCTCAAAATCATTTACACTCTCAAGATTTATTTCTATTCATAAAATCAACAGCTTCAAAAATTGATCAAAAATGGCAGCAAACAGATCACCATCTCCACTACAAACAAGACCAACAACAAACCCAAATTTAAGAGCTTCTGAGACTAATTCTTCTATTAGAAGGAGCTTTACTGGCAACCCTTTTTCAAGACCTTTAGTTCACACTAGTCCTAGAAGCTTTGTGCCCAACACACCTGCCAATAGTCCTGCAGGTATGTATAGATACATTCTTTTGTTGAATATGTGTGTATTTATGATTCCTGATTTTTTGGTTGAGT
This sequence comes from Heracleum sosnowskyi, assembly GCA_030848705.1. Taxonomy (NCBI): domain Eukaryota; kingdom Viridiplantae; phylum Streptophyta; class Magnoliopsida; order Apiales; family Apiaceae; genus Heracleum; species Heracleum sosnowskyi. Next base: position 11,122,182 of record CM061244.1, on the reverse strand, counting down.
TTGGATCTTGATTGAAAAGGGTTGTTTTTTTTCAAGATTTTGGTGATGGGTTTTGATTTTTGGGGGGAATTGTTGGGTGGAATGCATGATTGTGATTCTTGTTATAGATGTATGGTTTTGTGTGTATTCTTTGGATTTTGAGCTGAAAAAAAAAGTTTTTTTTTAAATTTAATATATGTACTTATGAGTTTGATTCTTGTTTTGTACTTGATTTTGGATCTTGATTGGTGTGGGTTGATTTCTTTCAAGATTTTGGTTATGGGTTTTAATTTTTGGGGGAAATAATTGGTGTGTGATTTGGGGTTTGATAACATGGGGTTTCTTTGGATTTTGAGCTGAAAAAAGGGTTTTTTTTTTTTAGAATTTGGTGATAAGATATGGGTTTTTATGAATCTTGACAAAAAGAGGTGTTTTTTGTTTCAAGATTGTGAGAGTGGGTTTAGATTTTTGGGGTTTTAGTTGTTTTTTAGTTGTTGTTTCTTTGGAATTTGATCTGAGGAAAAAGATTGATCTTTATGTATTTGTCTTGTTCGGGGTTCTCGGAATTTGAACTAAGAGTTTTCTTTTTCAAGATTTTGATGATGGTCCTTGAATTTTGAAGTTTGTATCTTTGTATAGTGAATACTTGTGAGTTGTGATTAATGATTCAGATATGTAGTTTTAATATGCATATTTAGGGGGGTTAATAACATTGCAGTTTGTTATGGGTTTTGATTTTTAGAAGTATAGTGTTGTATGTTCATTTTGGTGTACATTTTTTGGGGTTTAAGCATGGGTTTTCGTTACATTTTGCTATAGGGTTGTTTTGGATTCTGAACTGAAATTTGCCGAAATGTTAATTCATGAAGGAAAGAAGTCTGTATAGTTTTCTAGGCTGCTTGCTTCCCTGTCTCTCTTTCTCTTCTTTGTTAAAGTTCCGGTCCTTTGTTTTGACTTGTTCTTTATGCTTTTTATGTGTTTCAGAATTTGGGCGAAAACTTTCTATAGGTAAAGAAGGTTCTTTGAGGGGTTTTGAAGAAAAAGAGAATGAAAAAGTGCACAATTTGAAAGCTATAAAATGCAAATCGCCATTAAAAGCTAGCAAAAACTTCATGTCCCCCACGATATCCGCAGCTTCGAAGTTCACTCCATCCCCAAGAAAGAAGATATTAGGGGAGAGGAATGAAACAATTCGAACATCAATCTCATTCTCTGACGGTCAAGAGTCGTCAGTTTCTGACATTGATTTAAAGTCAGAATCAGGCTTCAACCAGAACACCGTTGAAGGTTTAAGCGATTTAGCTGGTTTCCATAAGAAAGAGGTGCTAAAAGCTTCGAAAAGAGTGACCTTTTCTGATGAAGTACTCCCAATTGCCCGCCATGAGTCAAGTCCCTACAACAGTTTTGATTCATCCTCCATGTCTCCTGTTATAACCCCATATGAAGTTTCTGAAACACCCAATAAAGCCGAAAAACAATCAGATTATGATTCTGTCAATCTTGATTTCAGTTTGGATTTCGGACCCTTCTCTTCTCCTGCTATAGCACCTCTCGATGCTGACCCGTCATTTCCACCATATGATCCTAAGACCAACTACCTCTCCCCAAGGCCTCAATTTCTTCGCTACAAGCCCAACCGCCGGATGGAGTTTGAGGACGCTGATACTGAGGAAACTGAATCTGGAGGTTCCCAGAAAGAGTCTGAGGATGGATCGTCAATTGAAACATTACCATCTGAAGAAGCAGAAGCCCTTCTGCTTTCTGAACCAACACCCGCTGATACTGAGGAAACTGAATCTGGAGGTTCCCAGAAAGAGTCTGAGGATGGATCGTCAATTGAAACATTACCATCTGAAGAAGCAGAAGCCCTTCTGCTTTCTGAACCAACACCCGCTGAAACTCCAATAAGCGACCAGATGCTTAAACGTATTTTTGAAGCTAAAGCAGATTCCTTTACAATCTCAGAATCAGAAGAAGAAGAACTCCTGGTTTCTGAACCAATCCTCACTGGTTCTCCTATAAGCACCGGAATGCTTGAACCAATGGTTGAAGCTCAGAGCACTAAACCAGGATTCTTTTCAAGAACAAAATGCATTTTCCTGATTTTAATGCTCTTGATTGCTTGTGCATCTGTTTCTTTCATGGATGTTTCCATCACTCCACCTGTTATTAAAGATTCAAGCTTTTATAAGCTTTACGAATCATCTGAATTTGCTGCATTAGCGAGAAAAAAGATTGATAGGTTGGCAGGGTTGGCTGGTAATTTCCGACACTGGTATGATTCAACTGAAATTGCTGTATTCGCTAGAGAAAATTTTGACGGGTTATTTGATAATTTCCAGCAGTGGTATGAATCATCTGATCTTGCTCTATATGCAAACAAATATTTGCATAGCTTTGTTAAAGAGTTTAAGCAGTATTCATCCCAAGCCATCTTTTACCTTTATAAGCTAATTCCTCGTCTTGGTAAAGAAGATAGATCTATTTATGTGCGATTCAGCAATCTCACCGATTTACAGGAGCATTCTTCTGAAGTTGGGTACTTTGAGGTCAACTGTCAGAAGAAGGTAGCTGAAATTCATGATGAATATGAGTTAGAGTTTATGGTGAAGGAAGAAGCCGGAAGGGATAATGTGGAAGAAATGGCTTATTCAGCAAGTGTTATAAATGAGCAGTATGAGGAGGAATCAGAAGTACAAAGGATGATTCCAGCTGAAGTGAACCATTCTGAAACTGCAGAAGAGGTTTTGGACGCGGAACAAATGGATACAGAACTGCAAAGCAAAACAAGGGATGAAGATCAATCAGCTGATGTAAATGAGCACAATGAGGAGGAATCAGAAGTGCTAAAAATAATTCAAGCTGAAATGTTGTTCTATCCTGAAAGCAACACAGGAGAGGTTTTAAACCTAGAAAAATTTGAAAGCAACACAGAGAGTAAAGATCCATCAATTATAGATTCATCGGATTCTATAGATAAATCAGAAGTAGATGCTCCTGGAGTGATCACTCCTACGGAGTTCGTTTGTGAAACCGAATTCAGCATCGCAGATAGAAATTCCGAAAGCAAGTCAGAAGTGGTCTCAGAAGTTGCGGAAAAAAAACCATTTGTCCATGCTATTTTTGGGATTTCCTTCCTTGTTCTTGCTGTAATGGTAGCTTCAGCTTTCACATATCTTAAGCAAGGGAAAAACGCCACTGCTGTGAATGTGGTAACAAATTCTGAAATGTCCGGGGAGTCCTGTCCATCTGCTATGAGCACCTCATCATATAGCAAGGGCTCATTAAAGAAAATAAACAAAGCTCAAAGCCAAGAGAGGAAGTCGAGGGCGGCAAACACCAAACGAGAGTCCTTGTCATCTTCATCAGAGTTTTCGACAGGTTCCCCTTCTTATGGAAGCTTCACAACCTATGAGAGGATTCCTCTAAAACATGTAAGTACACAACGGAGCCATTTCAGTTTTGGTCTTTTTTCATTCATTTAAGTAACTGTAAATTGAGAAAATTCTTGTTTTGTTGTTTTAGGCCTATGGAGAGGAAGAAATAGTGACTCCAGTGAGGCGTTCGAGCAGGATCAGGAGCCAAATTACTTCTCCGTGATGAATGACAAAGGTGGAGAGGCATTAGCATCAACTGCACATCTCTTATGTGGTTTGAACTGCCTTAATTGGATTGATTTAATGTAGTAGCAGTGATTTAGAGTTTGGTTGGTTGTAATTAGAGTAATCCACTTCCTAACTGTTTGGTCCACATCTGTAATGTGGTCTAAACTGACTCACCTGGGATTTGATTGAATCATTTCATAGTGATTTCGAGTTTTCTAATTTAAATACTATAATTCTTTTTCGTTAATTATTTGTATTAGCATTCAGTATCTCTATCATCACTCAGACACACTACTTTCTGCTTCAAACAAATCTTTATAAGTGTGCACATATCTTTGTTAAGTGATTTGTTAATATTCACATGTGACATCTGGTGCACATGAGAGTTAGGTCTTTTCACTTCTGATATGTCAAGTGATCTGGCTAGTTGAGTTAGGCTCATTGAGACTGTGAGATACGACTCTCAGATGACACAAAACACAGAGAAGATTGGATAATGGTCTCCAAGTAATAAAATTGAACCAGTTTCAATATACATAAAATTGCAGTTACAGTATTTCCCACCAAGTAATGAGGGATTGTCAGGTGATATTTTTAAACAATGGATATATAAACAGTTTTAAAACCGAAAGAAGAATCTATTTAAACAGTTTCAATATAGCCAACATTTTGTCCTAGGTTATTTGAAAATGTATATTTTGCAGAATGTAAAATTTAGGAAAAAAATGGCTTCGCCCGGGCTCGAACCGGGGACCGTCTGTGTGTTAGACAGACGTGATAACCAACTACACCACGAAACCGAGTGCGAGTGTTGCTCAAATTGAGTTATTAAACATGTAGCACATAGAGTTTGATATTAATTACTCCCTCCGTCCCAATCATTTCTATACACTTTTCATTTTTGGGATGTCCCTCTCATTTCTATACATTCCAAAAATAGTAACTTTTAATAATATAAAACACTATTACACCCACTACTTTCTCCGCTATCTCTATTCTATAATAATATAAAACACTATTACACCCACTACTTTCCTCCACTATCTCAAATCTATTATTAAATATTGATAGGTCCCATCACTTTACTCACTTTTCATCTAATTTTAATCAATTTTTATATCTTTTCTTAGTGTATGTGTCCAGTCTCAATGTATAGAATTCACCGGGACGGATGGAGTAAATAACAACTTTTAGAATGTTTCAGTTACTAATTGCCACTAGTAGCCTTTCTAGTTTGCAGATTATTAAAAAAAAGATAGAAGCTCTACTCATATAAAGAAACAAACTCATAACAAACAATTTGCCAGTAACTAGTTACTAGGAAGTAGAATCGTAGCGAAAAAAGCAAATTTTTATGATTATGGCCACAGAAGATTATTGAAAAAAAAGTGAATTGGATTCCGACTCAGAATCGAGAAGAAAATGATCTGAAAATTATGTCTTGTATTTGAAACTTTTCATAAAAATAAATTTAAGTTATTGTTATAATGTGCCACGATACAATTTACAACCGTAAAATAACCACTTGAAAATGTATATTTGCAGAATGTAAAATTTAGAAAACAAATGGCTTCGCCCGGGCTCGAACCGGGGACCGTCTGTGTGTTAGACAGACGTGATAACCAACTACACCACGAAACCGAGTGGTATGGTTGCTCAAATTGACTTATTAAACATGTTTTTGCGCATCTAAGCAGGGATAAGAGACTATATTCTTTGATCGATAAACAACACAAGCAAATGCACCAGGGCTGCTGGAAGAATTAAGATACCAAAGCCCTGAGACTGTTTTTCAAGAACTTGACTGATGCGCTTCCTTGTGAAACTCGTTACAGGAAGCCAAGCTGCAAAGGACAAATCTTCTCAGTACGAAACTATCCAGATAAGTTCAAATTTATGAAAATTCCACAGCAATTAAGGAGAAGTTTAGCCATCTGCATGAGTAAAAACATGTGCACTAATAGTCTAATACCATATCCACACCATGAAAGACTCAGACCTTTGTCGACCTCTATACTTGCCGAAAAATATAACTAGATGTTAGTACGAGATATAAATCCGATCCCATACGGGTATCGGCCCATATTAAATAAGTCCAATAACGGGGATTATTATATTTGAGGACACTCACTACAAATAGGTGACTTGCTCCTAAAGTTTAGGAGTATTGTTCTAACTAAAACTCTTAACGGAAAAGGTAGTGGATCCTAATAGAACTATGTAGACTTGATTCTCTATAAATATAAATATAGAGATACATAGGCAACTTGAGGGGATCCGACACCCGATATTCTAGAGCTCCTCTCTTAGAATAACTCTCAAACTCAGTCTAAAACTCCTCAAAAACCCTAATCTCCTTTGTCAATGGCCATGAATATCTACTACAAGCTCTGCACGAATACCCGTAACAATGATGCCCCGTCCGTGACGAAAATCGGCATCAACATTTGGCGCCGTCTGTGGGAATCGTGTAGAGAAGAAATCATTATTATCATCGCACAACATTATTTATGGGTAAACATAATTGAGGCTACGAGGGTTTTGCAGTAATGAGGGTTTAGGGCTACGAAGCTACGAATCATGTGCGGCAAGAAAGATGAAAACCCATCTCGTCAAAAGAAAAAAAGAAAAAAAAAAGAGAGATGAAAATAGATTATGATGGCCAGATAAGATTCCTATATATTTACTTTGTTTCTTGTACCTGCTTGCATAACATGGTCTCTGGTTTATTTATTAAAACAAAATCATCTTCTTTTATTGTTATTATATACACAAAGGCTAGGTGGCTTCTATTTCAAAGGAATTACAGATTAATCTTGAAGCATATATGCAAATATATTTAGTAAAATTGGTACTGAATAACTTGTTTAAGCAGGAAACAAAATCGGAAAATCTATTGCATATCTTGGGAGAAGAGCTAGAACCTGACCCTTATTTGACAAACATGCTTCTTTGGAGAAGCAGATAAATTGTTTGCCGTATGATTGTGAAGCGCTACAGTCTGTGTTGCCATTGGTAACTTTCGTTCTTACTCGAGAGGAGCACAATATATTGATGAATAACAGCAAACCAAGATCTTCACATAGCAGCAGGATCAAAGATTTTTGAGACCGTAATTACTAAACAGATTTCGGATAATAAAGAAGTAGGAATGTGGCGCAAAAGATTTGACAGAAAGAACCAAGCATAATATTGTTATGAAAACAGTACAGAGCATGAGTTATTTACAGGATGCTAATTCGCACGATCCAGAGGACTTGCAATAATTTGAGTCAACACTATGATTTGGTTTCGCAGGCCACGATCTTTGATAACTACGATGCAATTATACTTTGCAAGGAAAAGTGATCCAGCACAACTAGCAGCTTTCAAGGAAAATTTTTGTACAAATTTAATGCTGCAATGAGCATTCTGCAGACCTTGTTGCTGAAGTTGTTGTTCGGAAAAGGATACAAGTGATTTGACGCTGGTTACGAGAACCAGAAACTTGACAAATCAACCTGTCATAAGAGGATAAAAAACACAGAAGCATGTGGAGGCGCTAGGTGATTATCTTGGACAACGACAAAATAAAAATAGATAGAAATATCTATTGTTCTCGTTAACAAATAAAATGAAAGGCTTTGGCTATAAGTCTTAATTGTTGCGAGAATAGAAGATTGATGAAAAAATCCGAAGAGCAAGTATGATAAAGAAAAAAGGTGCAGAATGAAAATAACTTCTAAGAAAACCTGTGCAAATTGTGGTTATATGTTGCCAGAAACTTAATGCACATCGCAAGCATAATAAAGCTCAAATAAGCGACTGTGTATATGTACAAGCCAAAATAGAAGAAGGTGCAGGAGTTTAGTGCAACAGGAAAGAAAAATAGTGTGCGAGTACTAAGAAATATACAAACAAAGAAGACAGACAGAAGACTTGAAGGAAAACTTGAAGGCGAAGATAGAGTATCTATGCTTAGAACAAGGAAATCATAAATTAACTATTGGTTGTACAAATCAAAGTTGAAGACGCACGGCCCTGGAGTTACACGTAACCAGGTTCATGTATTATGGAGCCCGTGTTTCACAAAGTACAGCAGCAAAAGAAGAAAAACTTGAAGCTGTAGAAAACGGAGTGAAACTCACGTGCAAGTTGTGAGTAGAAAAGAGAAATTGAAAGCTGCAATATGAAATTATAATATGTTGATCAGATGTGAAGCGAAGCTGTTAGGAATATGTTGTTCTTGATGATAAGCATAAAACACTTAGTAGAATTTTGTGTAAAGTCAATTTTGTAGCTGTCAACGAAATAGCATGCTTAGCAGTGTTTCGTTGACAGGAAGCTCATCAACGAAATGAGTGTTGTAGCAATTGCATTATACAATACTTCTCAGTATGATAGGCATTCTATTATATGTTTTAGATAGGTTTTCTAAGTCATGTTGACTATGTACTAGATAGGCAAAATAGGTTGGTTAATTGTAAATATGTTATGCCTTGTAATTCTGCCTAAGTGAAGACATGTCAACGGTATGAAGATTACTCTGTCAACGGTATGGAGTTTACCCATCAACGAAACGAGGGAAACACCATCAACGGAATGAAGAATGAAGCTATCAACGAAACACATCTCCTTGTTATCAACGAATCAATGTTGCTTTTTGAACAGTTGACAAAGTGATAGTGACAGTTTACTGAACAGATCTAAAAGGAGATATGGAAGTGTACTTTGCATTGGAAGCCATCAAAGTGGTTACTGGAAATAAGGAAACATTCCAATTTCCAATAAGGCTCTTGGGAATGATTATAATGAGCATGAAGACAAAAGCTAAGATCTCCAAGGACCATTGGACAAAAGGAATGAAAAGCAAGCTACTGATGGTTACTACTATTATTCTTTAGTTTAACCAAACGTAGAATTGTAAACTTGGGATTATATAACCAAGTGTAGCAGTTACTTTAGAAAGGAGAGAAGAAACACAAATAGATTGTATTAGCTATTTTTGAGAGCAATTCTTCTCTACAACCTTGTAACTGAGCAGCTGTGTACTTTTGTATCACAGATTATTTCCGCAATAAAAACACTTCAGTTGGATCATCAAACAATCCAACTGAATTATTTATATCTTGTGTTTTTATTTATTCAGTTCAGTTTTATTTTATAAAGTGTTTTAGTTTCAAGAAAATATCAAGAATTGTATTCAACCCCCCCCCCTTCTACAATTCTGTTAGGTCATTTGGGAATAACAATTGGTATCAGAGCGAGCTTCTAACATACAAGAAGTTTAAAGATCAAGACCAAAAACAGAAACCATGGTGAAGAAGGATGCAGGTGTGAAGATACCAGTTCTTGATAAAGACAATTACTTTCACTGGAAAGTAAAGATGCATTTACATCTCATGTCTATGGATGAGAGGTATGTAGACTGCATTGAGAAAGGTCCACACGTTCCCATGAAGCTTGATTCTAGAGTTGGACTGCCAGATGATGCACCTGATGTAGAGATTCCAAAAACTGTCTCAGAATGGACTGTTGAAGATATTGCAGAAGTTCATAAAGACAAAAGGACCATGAACATTCTGTTTAATGGTTTGGAGCAAGAGATGTTTGACAATGTTATCAACTGTACAACCTCTAAGGAAGTATGGGATACTGTTAGAACTCTCTGTGAAGGAACTGAGCAAGTCAGGGAAAATAAAATGCAACTCCTTATACAACAATATGAGCATTTTCATTTTAAAGCTGGTGAAACCCTAAATGACACGTTTAGTAGGTTTCAAAAGCTTTTGAATGGATTAAAGTTGTATGGGAGGATCTATCAAACCAAGGATTCAAACCTTAAATTTCTTAGAGCTCTTCCAAAAGAATGGAAGCCTATGACTGTTTCTCTCAGAAACACTCAAGAGTACAAAGACTACACTCTTGAAAGGCTTTATGGAACCTTGAAGACTTATGAGCTGGAAATGGAGCAAGATGAGGAAATTGAAAAGGTACAGAAGAAGGGTGGATCTATTGCATTGATTGCATCAGTGAACCAACTTGAAGATGACAATAAAGAAGCTGCAAAGGCCACAACTAGTCGATCTAGTTGTAGGAGTGATGTTAGCAAGGGTAAAGACAAGATGACAGAAGAAGAAGAATCAGAACCAACCAACTTGGAGGACTTAGATGAGATTGATGAACACATTGCTTTTCTGTCTAGAAAATTCTCTAAGTTCAAGTTCAAAAGAAACTCAGAAGCAAGGCCACCAAGAAGAGACTTTCAACCTAGCAAAACAAACTGGATTGAAAAGTCTAAGTCAAAATGTTTCAATTGTGGAATGCTTGGTCACTTTGCTGGAGACTGCAGAAAGCCCAAGGTTGAGAAGGGCAACAGGAAATTTGAGCCTGTTGATTATAAAAAGAAATACTTTGAACTTCTCAAACAAAAAGAAAAGGCGTTCATGTCTCAGGAGTATGATTGGGCTGGTAATGGTGAAGATTCTGATGATGATGTTGAGTATGTCAACTTGGCTCTTATGGCTGACAATCATGAGCAGGAAGCAAGTTCCTCAAGCAACCAGGTAACAATTACTAATCTTTCTGAGCTTTCTAAAGAGGAATGCGACAATGCAGTAAATGAAATGTCTACTGTATTATATAATTTGCGTGTTACTCTTAAATCACTTACTAAAGAGAATTCAAGAATAAAAGAAACAAATCTGCTCTTAAGTGATAGGAATGCAATGTTAGAAGCACAGCTCATTGAATTTGAGAAAATGAGATGTGTTAGTAGGGATGCTAAGAAGGAACTTGAGAACGTGTTACAAAGGGAAGAAATTCTTAAAACACAACTTGAGATAGAACAAGGTGTGATTGCAAAATGGAAGGATGCCAGGAATGTTGCTGCCAACATAATTAATGTTCAAGGCGTGGAATCCTTCTGTGAGCAATCATGGAAAAGGAACAAAGAGAAGCTAGGGTATGTTGGTGAAACCTTAGAATCAGAAACAGAGTCAACAAACAACAATGATCATTTGTTGAAGGTTGATATGTCAACGGAATGTAATGTTTCGTTGACACATGAACCATCAACCGATCAGGCTGTTTCGTTGACAGACAAAAGAAAAGATAAACTCACTAGACTTAATGACAAGTATGGTCCTGTCACCAAGAACTTTGTTCAAGGTGAGTCTAGTACTTTAAAGAAAATTGAGAAGCCTGTTGAGAGAGCTAATGTAGGTCACTTGTCTAACAAGCAATTGAAAGACAAGGTAGAGAAAGTTCATAATGAGGCTAAGGGAAATAAAAAGAATAACAGGAATGGCAAAGTAGGAATTAACAAACACAACAATTACACACCTGATAAATATGCTCCTAGAAAGACATGTGTTAATTGTGGAAGTGTTAGTCATTTGTCTACTAACTGCAAATCTGTTAAGAAAACTCCTAATGTGAGAATGCCCAAGCCTGCAATGAACAGTTCCATGCCTTCAATGCCTGTTATGTCTAACATGTTTGCTCCATATGCACAATTTCAGAATCCATATGCTAGTATGCCATTTGTGTCTAATCCTTACATGAATATGTTTAACATGCCACAAATGCCATGGAACATGAATAACATGATTGTTCCTCCAACTATGCATGCTATGAATGAAAATATGAGCAACCCTCAGAAATCAACACCAAGGGTAAAGATTGATTTGAATCAATCTGAGCCCAAAGTGAAAATTGGTACAAAAGGGAATGCAAAGGCTAACAAGACAGGACCCAAGGAAACTTGGGTACCAAAATCGACTTGATTTGGTTTTATTGTGTGCAGGGAGACAAAAGGAATCTTTGGTACTTGGATAGTGGTTGTTCAAGACACATGACTGGTGATTCTACCCTGCTCACAGAGTTTCAGGAAAGAGCTGGCCCTTGTATTGCTTTTGGAGATGACAGCAAAGGCTACACAAAGGGATATGGCTTGATTTCAAAAGAGAATGTCATCATAGATGAGGTTGCATTGGTGGATGGTCTTAAGCACAACTTGCTTAGTATCAGCCAACTTTGTGACAAAGGATTTTTAGTTACTTTTTCTAGAGAAGCCTGTGTTGTTTCTAAAGGAGGAAACAACAATGTGGTAATGACTGGATTCAGAAGGGGGAATGTGTACATTGCTGACTTTAGTAGCACAAGTTCAGACACCATCACTTGTCTTTTCAGCAAGGCAAGCAAGGATGAAAGTTGGTTATGGCACAAGAAGTTATCCCATCTGAATTTCAAAGTTATGAATGATTTGGTGAGGAAAGATCTTGCTAGAGGAATTCCACAGGTGGAGTTCTCCAAGGATGGTTTGTGTGATGCCTGTCAAAAGGGAAAACAGAAGAAGGCATCATTCAAAAGTAAGGCAGAGTCATCAATTGTCCAGCAGCTTGAATTGCTTCATATGGACCTATTTGGCCCTGTAAATGTTATGTCCATCTCAAAGAAGAAATACTGTCTTGTGATTGTTGATGATTTTTCTAGATTTACATGGACTTTCTTTTTGCACTCTAAAGATGAGGCAAGTGAAATCATTATCAATCACATCAAGATGGTAAGCAATCATCCTGATTTCAAAGTAAGAAGGATTAGGAGTGACAATGGGACAGAATTCAAGAATTCAAGCATGAAGGTGTTCTGTGAAGAAAATGGTATTTTGCATGAGTTTTCAGCAGCAAGAACACCACAGCAAAATGGTGTAGTTGAAAGGAAAAACAGAACACTTATTGAAGCTGCAAGGACAATGCTAGATGAATCAAAGTTACCTACATATTTTTGGGCTGAGGCAGTTAACACAGCTTGCTTTACTCAAAATATTTCTTTGATTAATCAGGCCAAAGGAATGACCCCTTATCAGTTACTCAAAAGAAAGAAGCCACTATTAGATTTTCTTCATGTCTTTGGATGCAAGTGCTTTGTTCTGAGAAATCAAGCTGAGCATTTGGGGAAATTTGAAGCAAAGGCAGATGAAGCAATATTTGTGGGATATGCAGCAGGGAAAGCTTACAGAGTCTTTAATCTCAGAATCAACATTGTTATGGAATCTGTACATGTTGTTTTTGATGATCTCAAAATACAAGGTCTCTGTGATGAAGGTTTCCATGAAAGTCTCTCTTTTGAGAATGAGGAAGGAGAACAAGTGAATCATGATAAGGCTACTGAGAAACAGCCTAAAGTTGTTGTATCTAGCACAGATGAAAGCAGCAGTGAAGATGAAATTGCTGCATTAAGGTTAAAAAGGATAGCAGCTAGCAGACCAAATGGTCATTTCGTTGATAGTCATGATGGTGGATTCGTTGACAGTCAGAATGAGCGTTTCGTTGACAGCCAAAACGGTCATACCGTTGATAGTCATAGGAATACTTCTAGAAGTGATCACTTAGGGACAACAAACTCAGGGGGAGTTTCTCAAGGACAAATATCCAATCAAGGCAATCATGATCATGAAGCTACGTCTTCAAGAGCAAATCTACCTCCCTCAAGGAAATGGACTAAAGATCATCCCTTTGAACTTATTATAGGTGATGTTTCTTCAAAAGTCCAAACTAGAAGAGCAACTCAAGAAGAATGTCTATATAGTAGCTTTCTGTCTCAAGATGAGCCAAAGAAAGTTGAGGATGCACTTCTAGATCCAGATTGGGTTTTAGCCATGCAAGAAGAGCTAAACCAATTTGAGAGAAACAATGTTTGGAAGCTGGTGCCCAGGCCTAATGACAGGAGTGTTATAGGCACAAAGTGGGTGTTCAGAAACAAGATGGATGAAAATGGCATAGTCACAAGGAACAAAGCTAGATTGGTTGCAAAAGGCTATTCACAGGAAGAAGGAATTGATTTTGATGAAACCTTTGCTCCTGTTGCAAGACTAGAAGCAATAACGATTTTCCTAGCCTATGCAGCCCATGCCAATTTCAAGGTCTATCAAATGGATGTGAAGAGTGCTTTTCTGAATGGGGAATTGGAAGAGGAGGTGTATGTAAGTCAACCTCCTGGTTTTGAAGATGATGATTTTCCAGACTATGTGTACTTCCTTCTCAAAGCACTCTATGGTTTGAAACAAGCACCTAGAGCCTGGTATGACACTCTCTCACAGTTCCTCCTTGAGAATCATTTCACTAGAGGTACTGTAGATAAAACTCTTTTTCACAGGGTTGTAAATGGCTCTACTTTACTTGTTCAAATTTATGTAGATGATATAATCTTTGGGTCTACAGATGTGAAACTTTGTCAAAAGTTTGCCAAGCTTATGCAAAGTAAGTATGAAATGAGCATGATGGGAGAATTAACTTACTTTCTTGGTCTTCAAGTAAAGCAAGTTAATGAAGGCATTTTCATTAGTCAAACAAAATACATTCATGATTTATTAAAGAAGTTTAACCTAATGGAATGCTCTCCTGCCAAAACTCCCATGCCTACTGCCACCAAACTTGAATTGAATACTAAGGAAAAATCTGTGGACATTTCAAGTTACAGAGGCATGGTAGGCTCACTTTTATATTTAACAGCTAGTAGACCTGATATTATGTTTGCTACATGTCTATGTGCTAGATTTCAGGCTGATCCTAGGGAATCCCATTTAGTTGCTATTAAAAGAATTTTCAGATATCTCAAAGGAACACCAAACCTTGGCATTTGGTATCCTAGAGAATCTGGTTTTGAACTAATTGGTTATTCAGATGCAGACTTTGCAGGATGTAAAATTGACAGGAAAAGTACAACTGGAACCTGTCAATTCCTAGGAAACAAGCTTGTGTCATGGTTCAGCAAGAAACAAAACTCAGTTTCTACCTCCACAGCTGAGGCTGAGTATATAGCAGCTGGAAGTTGTTGTGCACAGATTTTATGGATGAAAAACCAACTACTTGATTATGGATTAAGAGTTGAGAAAATTCCTATTTTCCGTGACAACACTAGTGCCATTGCCATTACTGAGAATCCAGTGCAGCATTCAAGGACCAAGCACATTGACATTAAGTACCATTTCATTAGAGAACATGTTATGAATGGTACTGTGGAGTTACATTTTGTTCCAAGTGAACAACAACTTGCAGACATCTTTACCAAGCCACTTGATGAATCAACATTCTCAAGATTAGTAAGTGAGCTAGGTATGCTAAATTTCTCTTAATTATCTTTGAGATATTTGCAAGTTAAAATGCAGCCAGAAATTTGCTATGTTTTTCTGTGAATGAATTTTCTCAGGAAAAGGTAAAATTTTGTCTAAGTCAAAATTACTATGCCAACGGAATGCACCATTTCGTTGACAGTCTTAGCAGTTTTCTGGGTGTTTCATTGATAGCTCTTTTATATCAACGAAACGCAGCTTTATCAACGAAATAAGACGGGACTTTAACCGCCCAATCCTGATTCGTTGATTTAGCGCTTTTTATCTGAACCGTTGAAATTTGACACGTCTTTTACCACGATCTATGCATACACCCCTGTAAGTATAAATCATGGTAATACTTTAAGAGTAACGGTTATATTTTTAAGCCAATCCAGTAATTTACATTTATTATTGGATTCATTTTCTGAGAATTTTTGGGGGAGTATTTAAGAAATTTTATTTTCATTATTTCTTTTTACCTGTTCTCAAAAATTCCAAAGGCTTTTTCTCTCTTCTTCTCTCTAACAAGCAATTCAGTTCGAAGCTTTCCTTTAATCAACAATGGCACCTATAGTCAAGCTTATGTCTGCTGGAGGGTTCATCTATGAGAAGAACAACTCCATCCCTTTTGTTGTCAAGGAAAACCCGAACAGACTGTTCTTCAAAATGATGGATTTCATGAAGAATTGCAAGTTGAGCTATGCAATGTTTCACTCTACACCACTCTACAATGAGATAATCGAGGAAATTTGGACCTCATGTGAGTATAGTGGAACACACTGCACACTAAAATTCACTCTTCAAGGTAATGAGTACATAGTTAATTCTGATGTTTTGCAAGCATGTTTACATATTCCTGATAATAACTGTGATGCTTTGCCTACTAACACTGAAATAACTACCATGTTAAATTCTATAAACTACTCTTTGCCTACTGATAATCTGGGTAGAATAATTAGGAGAGGTTTTGTAATATCCGTGAATTTTATTATTTGATTAAATGATATATTTAATCTAAAATATTTATTTTGGAATATTGGAGTATTATTATATGATATTTAGTGTGTGATTATGTGCTAAATGGTGAGTCGGAAGCCCCTTTCAAAAATTTCGTCATTTGGAATTTTCTTCAAATTTGAGCCGTTTTGATAATTCAAGAGCCCGTTGAAATTTCGTACATTCATTTTTAATTCTTCGTCTTTCGTATTCGAATCGTTATCGAAAGGGTTATGGGATTCTATTTAACCCTACCTATTTGATTCTGCAAATTAATTTCAATTTCTGATCCGAAAAAGGAAAAATCGTTCCGAACCCTAATTGCTTAAGGGGACGGATTTATCGTTCTATATCAATATTGAAGTTGTTATAGCCCTAGTATTCTTGAGCATTAGTTATATAATGATATATATCAATTTGGATAATCATCAACCTTTTTAACCCCTTACTTTTCGTAAAACGTGTTTTTGACCTAATTAGGGTTTTTAAACGATCTAACGAATCAATATCGATCCAAAAATGTTATTTGGGGTATTATTTTTCCAAAAATATAAAATGACCAATCAGACTTCATAACCCTAGCAATTCTTCAGAAATTACTCAAGAAATCCGAAATTCCCAAATAATTATTTTGTGTTCTTGATCTTCAATCAATTCGTTCTAAGGGTTATTGAAGTCCAAATTTGAAGTTCTTATACTCAAATCAAAGCCCCAAAAATCTAGTTTCAGAATCTTCCAACCTCATCATCATCTGGTAAGTATTCGATTTTATATTGATTTTACAAGTTTCGAATTAAAATTAGGGTTCTTGATTCGATTTGGGGATTTTCATTCTGTTGATTCTCTGTTCAATTGGTTGCTTCTAACATGTTCCTAGGGTTCTAATTAGCAAGAATCCATGCTTTAATTTCATGTTTATGTTCGATTTAGTCGGGTTTGATTTTCGGGTTTTGACCCGAATTCTTCTTTTGAATAGTCCGTTCATATGAATGATCTGACATTGTTTTTGGTAGAGGGCTTTCATTGTATGTGTTCTTAGCTTCATTTTAACATAAAGAACGTAGAGTTTCATGTAGGATTTTTACAGATCGGAAAATTTGTTTAAGCTCGCCGGAAAATAGTCGGGTTTTTGATTCCGGCGATGTTTTTGGTACGTTTTTGATCGGAATGGATGGCTGTGTTTATTTGGAACGTTTTGATATAAAAATCCCCAATTTTGGATGTGTTTTTGGCTCGCCGGATTCTGGGCAGGTCGCCGGATTCTGGAAATTTTCCGGCGAGTTCTTGGCGACCCGTTTCAGTTCTTGGCGACCCGTTTACCCGATTTTCGACCCGGTTTCAAAACCCTAACCCGACCCGGTTTGATCTTACAAACCCTAATCCATTTCCAGAAAAGTGTTTTTGGGTTTTTATTTTTAAAAATAATTCAAAAATAGTTTTATAATTCTAAAAATCATATCTTTGATTTAAAAATACATTTTATTATTCCGAAAATTTTATAAATTCATAAATATTTATTTAAATTCGAAAATTGATTAAATTTAATTATTTTAATTATTTTTGATTAATAGTTAATTTATTTAATTAATTGATTAATTCTTTTAATCAGTTAATTCTTAATAATTAATTATTAATTAGATTTAATTAATTAAAATTAAGTTTAATTATTTTCTAGCTTGGTTTATTTATTTAAAAATAGTTTGAGCATTTAAAGAGTGTCAATTAATTTTATTAATTGATTTATTTTCATTTAAAATACTTATATTGGATTTAAAAATCCGATTTTTGATTTAAAAATTAGTCGTGACTTATTTAAAATTCAAATAAGCTTTGTGTGATGTTTTAAAAATAGTTTTAAGTGCTATGTGATTCGTATGAGTTGTGTAATGTGCTTTATAGTCAGTATATGCCCGTACTAGGGCTAGTGTCTGAGTTTTAAATATCGTAAATTAGACCGGGCGTCCGATACGTAACCGGTCACTTGTTTAAATGTGTTATGTGAACAATGTGAATTATCTGTGTGAGTCATGCATGTGAATAAATTGTGTGGAGACTTGTTTGAGTAATTGGTTGTGTCTAATGTTATCACGAGGGGTAGATAGGATAGAAATTTGTCGGTTATGTTAGAAAGTAAGATTTACGAGGCCGTTGACTTGGATGTTGACTTTTTATAGTATGGGGATTGTCGTCAAGCAAGTTACGTGGATTACTTATGTGGTTGATTGCGATTGGTCTATCAGTTGAGATGTGGATGATTATGCAACAGAGATATCGGTAAGATCGGTAAGTGCGTTGAAGTTAAGTTACGATCATTTATATAATATGAGGATTATACGTTGAAGACTAAGTACCGTCTCATGTTTGACTATCGAGGCTGGCACGTGGATTCGAAATGGTAAAAGCAGACTAGTGGTATTCGCAAGAGCGTTAAAGCAAAGAAGGACGGAAGTAGAGAATCGTGCGACAAGACAGAATAAGGAGGGATCGTATTGTTTCAGCGTTACGAAATAGCTAAGGACCAGAGGCAAGTGTTTATACCCTTGCTTATTAATTAAGGGATATTATCTTGAACTATTAGTATGTATGTTGAATGTTTATTACTGAGTTTTCAAAGGTTGATTTCTATGCATTGAATTGCAAGTATGTTATTTAATCTCGTAATTTGACGAGTACTCTTTTATACCTTTTTAGTTCAGATTCATATTTTCATATTGATCGGAGAGATATAATTTCTTATATTGAAATGATTGAAAAGATAATTATGGGCCGTATACTAAGGCTTTCTTTTAAAAGACATGATTTAAAAATGCTAAGTTGGAATATTACCAACCCTAGATGAGCGAGAACTTGTGAACCCTATGAGGGAAAACTTATTCTAAAATTCTGAAGTTGTGTTGCTTACCCTTCCAATATTCCATTTTTCACCTTGCACCTATGCAAACCTTGTTATCCTTTCTTGTTATAAACAATTATCTGATCCAGCCCCTGATTCAAATTCTATTACGTTGTGTATGAGTTGGTTTACTTCTTTCAAACGTGAGGCTTATCCGTTATAAGTATACGTTCGAAGGATCTAGACTAATTCTGTCAGAAGCCAGTAAACCCTTGTTTTTCTCTAACTATAAACTTACCTTGAATTTTCCTTAGACTTAAACTTGACTTTCTTGTCACTTACCAAATTGGTGAACTTTGACTAATTCTTCCACAATGTGTTAAATCATACTGTTGAGGCCATCTAGAGCCTGTTCTTTGAACCATACTCTATATTAATCTAATAAAATTTCTGTTGACATCCTAATGCCTGTTTCATATCAGACTCGATCTTATTGAGCATGTTATTGTTTATTCTTCATTGCTATTCCAGTTGTTGCATCGATCTTGTCAATGTTTATTATGTTGTTACTTGTGATACGTATTCCCCATTGTTGTGTCGATCTCGTCGATACTAGATTATATTGCTATTCCTTATTGATTCTTCATAATTGAACTGTTTCCTGGAACGTGAGTTTTCCAGCAATTGTTGTATTAGGTTGTCGATTCTTCCGACACCTGATTGTCGAAGTAAGGTTGTCAATTGTTCTGACACCTGACGTATATAATATGGAATTGGAGTGTTTTTAAAAATGGACCAATTATTGGTTGATGTAATTAAGGCCCAGATTGGCCTAGGATCCAGTAGAGGACTATGACATGAGCTAGTCCGGGGTTGATGCGTGGCTGGCCAGCAGCACAACCTTTGTATTTGATAATTGTTAAAAATCCAATTCTAATATGAATTTTCATTTCTAGGATGAGTTACATCCATATACTTTGTACTTGTGAGATATGACCTGATTCTCAGGTTTATTCGTTGCGTGAAGTTGTTGGTTTGTTGATTATTAATAGTGGTTTCAATCTTGCTGAAATCGCTTACTCTTAATACATTCGGATTCCAAATAGTTGAAATCCACTTCCTTGATTCCATTGGCAGTCGTGAGATATCTATCTTGTTGAGTTTTATTCATACCGCATATCCAGTCGGTACCCTGTTGAAGTCTTGAAGTGCGTTCTTTATTTCTTAACCGAGCGTGTTGGCTCATTCTTGCCCCTTGATTATTCTAACCTTCCAGAGTTGTTGATTTCGGAAAATGTCGTGAATAGACCTGTTATCTTCAAATTAGTATTTTTGTACAAACTATGGTCTTGAAGACGTACGAGTTATATTTATTTCATATTTTCTACATACTATTGTAGTTATTGTTGATTCGGTCATCGTAACGACCTATATAAATCTTTTGTGTTTTAAAACTATTCGGTTGCGAGAAGCTAAATGAGATATTGTGATAAATTACCAAACTTACTTTGAAAATATTAGAGATTACAAATGTTTAAGCCATAGGCTTGTTTATTTGAAAATCCAAAGTTTATTTTGGAAACCTTTCGTATCATATTTAATAATACGCTTGCTGAGCAATTCATTCGCTCATACTTGTTTTATTTATATATATTTTAGCCTGCCGGAAAGAAGGTGTATTGGCGAGAGTTGTCCGCGTAGCTGATCAGAGATGGGGAAAGATATTAGCGTAAAGACGTTTTGATCCAGAGCATTGGAGCTAGTGAGAGGTTTTGTATATAGATGTTTTCTATTGCTTAATATATTGTATAAGATTAGTTGCCTGGTATACTTCTTATCGAAGTTATACTAGTGTATTAGAATTTTGTAAAGAGAATGGTTGTAAAGAAAAAAGATTGTTGTAATGAATTTGGATTCTTGTTTCTAGCACTATAACCTTTAAAGATTCTTGGTAGAGTTGGGGTCACAGATATTATTATTATTGTGTTGATTTTATATTGAACAGGTTGTTTGGATTAAGAGTGCAGTGTGACGACCAAATCATTGACCCCGGATTTGGGGGCGTTACAGTTGGTATCAGAGCAAGGGTTATAGTAAAACTAGAACGAGAGCGCGTGGGAGTGTATATAGTTATATGAGGAACGTCAGAGCTCATTTAGAGTTCGTGTTGGACTATTGGATATAGTACCACTGAGTGAGTTAAGATAGAGGTATACGATTAAGATGATTGTGCTGAGGTGGATAGAATTTCATACGATTGTAGCTGTCTATGGCGGAGTCTTCGAGGACTATTACGAGTTGACGGCGACGTACGATATCGATAACCTTGCAACGTGGAAAGGAAGGACTGGAATCGAATAACGTCGAGAAGAAGGGCTGGAATCGAATAACGTGGAGAAGAAGGGCTGAAATCGAATAACGAGCTATCGAAGGAGTCGACGGAGGAGTCATGTGTGAAGACCCTGGTAATACCCTCCCATCCTAAGGAAATATTTGACATTTCTTTAAGCGAAACTTGTGTTGGTGAATATATTCCACCTTTTGACTTTGTACTTGATACTTTTGATCAACCATGATTGCAATTGCATCAGAGGTTGTTGCGACATCTATTTCAATTTGTAAAGCCTGTTGAAAATATGTTATTTAAATTCCAACTCCTTCATTCTTCCGGAGTGGATAACTCTAATTGTGATGTAACACTATTTGTTGATACTTCCTTTCTGGTTGTTCTTCTTTTCTGAAATAACACCTTTGGAATTTATTCAATTTCAATCCAAGGTGTGTATTTGAGAATTCTTATCGAAAGGCCCTGATTGTTATTCTGACTCTAAATTTCTTTCATATTTCTCTACTCCAACTGAGATAAACAACCCTATTTATAGGGGACACAAGGACTATCTGTCTATGTGATGGAAGTCTGACGGGACGCCGTCACTTGTGTGTTGTGAAATACAAGAAGGCTAATTACCTTTAGTACTGTCTTAATAGAGACACACAACATTGAGTTCATGTGATCAAATTGGTCTCTCAGTAATCCTTTCACTTCCAATAATGTTGCTTTGGAATATACAGATTTGGTAACCCCAATTGTGGGACATTTGCTACGATATAGAATCTTTTCACTTCAAACTATCATGAACTTCTTACTTCAAATAATCTGGGAGGTATGCTATTAGGGTGAACTGGAATTTACCCTACCTTACCGAACGAAGAATTTGCGATTGAATTACCATGAACGAAAGCGGACTACGATGCGATTAGAATACTAGTAACATATAACGGGGCCAGTTGTTCTCTTTCTATCGATTAACGTTACGATGTGGAAAAGGTGAAGTTAGATAATTCAAGAGTTGATTGGAAATTGGGGAAAAAGGTGTAATTGTGCTGATGTTATCCTAGGTTGTGGAAAATGGACATAATAGATTTTTGTCTCAATGAGAAGAACTTTTAAGATTGGATGATAGGCTAATAATGGAGAATGAGTTAATCTTTGAGTATTTCAGGATTGTATGATACGGTTGCAAGTCTATTGCTCACTATAGATAAGATAGATCTTACCAGTCGATGTGGATGAATAGAATGAGAATCAAGATAATGTCGAGTTGATCAAGCTGTTTGGGAAATGAGATGGAACCATGGAAAAAGGTGTCATGAGTGTTACTGTGAAGATAGGAAAAGAAGATGAAGAGGTGTTAATAAGGATTTAAAGACAATGGATGAGGTAATGAGGGATTGTTTTAAGCTGGAGAGTTAAATTGGTATGAAAGGTATGTGACTGTTGAGAGCAGTTGATAGATATATTGGAAATAGGTAAAGTTGACCCAAGGATATGGATGGCTGATAGTATGAGTAGTAAAGGAGAGAATTGAGATGTAAATATCTTCGGTACAAGGATTAGAAGGGATGGAGTTTTAAGGTTATAACAACAAGAGATTAATTAAAAGAAATGACGGACATAAGGATTCAACCAGGATTGATTAAAGAGAAAGGGCTACATAAAGGAAACAGTTATGGAAAGAGAAATGGAATTCAATTACAGGAAGGAGCAAGAAAGAATAAGGGATAAGAAAGAAATGTAAGGATATATTAGAGACTTAAAAGAATATTGATGTTAGTGAGTGTTTAAGTACTTGAGGTGTTGGAAAATGAAGACAGAATAACAGAGGTATAGTAGACGATTACAACTAAAGAGATTCCTGAATGGGGACGAAGACATGTTGAGATAAACTGTGGTATGGAGTTGCTAAGGCTTAGAGCTATCGTGGTGTTATTTAGGTTATTATTGACCGATTAATGAGAGATAATGGTACGGCATAGAATGACGGGTTCAAATGTGTTTGGCAGAGATCCGCGACGTAATTGAAGAATTCAGACGGACTATGGTTGTGTACTAAATTTTGAAGGTAATTGGGAGGATCGTTTACCGTTGATTAGATTCTCTTACGACAACAGTTACTATGACGATTTTGAAATGCTACCTTACGACGATTTATTGAGTGTTGGGAAAGTGCGTATAAGTTTGCTTGCCACCCCGTGAGTGGTATATTCATAGTGTATTTCGTAGAATATGAACCTATAGAGATTTAGTTAAATTGTTCTATGTTGAGTAACCGATTGAGATATTGAGTCAGTATGAGAGAGTGATGAGTAATAGAGGAGTCAAATTAGTATGAGTATGAGGAGAAATCCTAAGGTTGAAGAGTCAACCTAGGAATTTGAGAATGAGATGTTGGAAATTATCCACCTGTGTTTACGCGAGCTGATTCTGAGGACAGAATCCTATTAAGGGGGGAAGGATGTAATATCCGTGAATTTTATTATTTGATTAAATGATATATTTAATCTAAAATATTTATTTTGGAATATTGGAGTATTATTATATGATATTTAGTGTGTGATTATGTGCTAAATGGTGAGTCGGAAGCCCCTTTCAAAAATTTCGTCATTTGGAATTTTCTTCAAATTTGAGCCGTTTTGATAATTCAAGAGCCCGTTGAAATTTCGTACATTCATTTTTAATTCTTCGTCTTTCGTATTCGAATCGTTATCGAAAGGGTTATGGGATTCTATTTAACCCTACCTATTTGATTCTGCAAATTAATTTCAATTTCTGATCCGAAAAAGGAAAAATCGTTCCGAACCCTAATTGCTTAAGGGGACGGATTTATCGTTCTATATCAATATTGAAGTTGTTATAGCCCTAGTATTCTTGAGCATTAGTTATATAATGATATATATCAATTTGGATAATCATCAACCTTTTTAACCCCTTACTTTTCGTAAAACGTGTTTTTGACCTAATTAGGGTTTTTAAACGATCTAACGAATCAATATCGATCCAAAAATGTTATTTGGGGTATTATTTTTCCAAAAATATAAAATGACCAATCAGACTTCATAACCCTAGCAATTCTTCAGAAATTACTCAAGAAATCCGAAATTCCCAAATAATTATTTTGTGTTCTTGATCTTCAATCAATTCGTTCTAAGGGTTATTGAAGTCCAAATTTGAAGTTCTTATACTCAAATCAAAGCCCCAAAAATCTAGTTTCAGAATCTTCCAACCTCATCATCATCTGGTAAGTATTCGATTTTATATTGATTTTACAAGTTTCGAATTAAAATTAGGGTTCTTGATTCGATTTGGGGATTTTCATTCTGTTGATTCTCTGTTCAATTGGTTGCTTCTAACATGTTCCTAGGGTTCTAATTAGCAAGAATCCATGCTTTAATTTCATGTTTATGTTCGATTTAGTCGGGTTTGATTTTCGGGTTTTGACCCGAATTCTTCTTTTGAATAGTCCGTTCATATGAATGATCTGACATTGTTTTTGGTAGAGGGCTTTCATTGTATGTGTTCTTAGCTTCATTTTAACATAAAGAACGTAGAGTTTCATGTAGGATTTTTACAGATCGGAAAATTTGTTTAAGCTCGCCGGAAAATAGTCGGGTTTTTGATTCCGGCGATGTTTTTGGTACGTTTTTGATCGGAATGGATGGCTGTGTTTATTTGGAACGTTTTGATATAAAAATCCCCAATTTTGGATGTGTTTTTGGCTCGCCGGATTCTGGGCAGGTCGCCGGATTCTGGAAATTTTCCGGCGAGTTCTTGGCGACCCGTTTCAGTTCTTGGCGACCCGTTTACCCGATTTTCGACCCGGTTTCAAAACCCTAACCCGACCCGGTTTGATCTTACAAACCCTAATCCATTTCCAGAAAAGTGTTTTTGGGTTTTTATTTTTAAAAATAATTCAAAAATAGTTTTATAATTCTAAAAATCATATCTTTGATTTAAAAATACATTTTATTATTCCGAAAATTTTATAAATTCATAAATATTTATTTAAATTCGAAAATTGATTAAATTTAATTATTTTAATTATTTTTGATTAATAGTTAATTTATTTAATTAATTGATTAATTCTTTTAATCAGTTAATTCTTAATAATTAATTATTAATTAGATTTAATTAATTAAAATTAAGTTTAATTATTTTCTAGCTTGGTTTATTTATTTAAAAATAGTTTGAGCATTTAAAGAGTGTCAATTAATTTTATTAATTGATTTATTTTCATTTAAAATACTTATATTGGATTTAAAAATCCGATTTTTGATTTAAAAATTAGTCGTGACTTATTTAAAATTCAAATAAGCTTTGTGTGATGTTTTAAAAATAGTTTTAAGTGCTATGTGATTCGTATGAGTTGTGTAATGTGCTTTATAGTCAGTATATGCCCGTACTAGGGCTAGTGTCTGAGTTTTAAATATCGTAAATTAGACCGGGCGTCCGATACGTAACCGGTCACTTGTTTAAATGTGTTATGTGAACAATGTGAATTATCTGTGTGAGTCATGCATGTGAATAAATTGTGTGGAGACTTGTTTGAGTAATTGGTTGTGTCTAATGTTATCACGAGGGGTAGATAGGATAGAAATTTGTCGGTTATGTTAGAAAGTAAGATTTACGAGGCCGTTGACTTGGATGTTGACTTTTTATAGTATGGGGATTGTCGTCAAGCAAGTTACGTGGATTACTTATGTGGTTGATTGCGATTGGTCTATCAGTTGAGATGTGGATGATTATGCAACAGAGATATCGGTAAGATCGGTAAGTGCGTTGAAGTTAAGTTACGATCATTTATATAATATGAGGATTATACGTTGAAGACTAAGTACCGTCTCATGTTTGACTATCGAGGCTGGCACGTGGATTCGAAATGGTAAAAGCAGACTAGTGGTATTCGCAAGAGCGTTAAAGCAAAGAAGGACGGAAGTAGAGAATCGTGCGACAAGACAGAATAAGGAGGGATCGTATTGTTTCAGCGTTACGAAATAGCTAAGGACCAGAGGCAAGTGTTTATACCCTTGCTTATTAATTAAGGGATATTATCTTGAACTATTAGTATGTATGTTGAATGTTTATTACTGAGTTTTCAAAGGTTGATTTCTATGCATTGAATTGCAAGTATGTTATTTAATCTCGTAATTTGACGAGTACTCTTTTATACCTTTTTAGTTCAGATTCATATTTTCATATTGATCGGAGAGATATAATTTCTTATATTGAAATGATTGAAAAGATAATTATGGGCCGTATACTAAGGCTTTCTTTTAAAAGACATGATTTAAAAATGCTAAGTTGGAATATTACCAACCCTAGATGAGCGAGAACTTGTGAACCCTATGAGGGAAAACTTATTCTAAAATTCTGAAGTTGTGTTGCTTACCCTTCCAATATTCCATTTTTCACCTTGCACCTATGCAAACCTTGTTATCCTTTCTTGTTATAAACAATTATCTGATCCAGCCCCTGATTCAAATTCTATTACGTTGTGTATGAGTTGGTTTACTTCTTTCAAACGTGAGGCTTATCCGTTATAAGTATACGTTCGAAGGATCTAGACTAATTCTGTCAGAAGCCAGTAAACCCTTGTTTTTCTCTAACTATAAACTTACCTTGAATTTTCCTTAGACTTAAACTTGACTTTCTTGTCACTTACCAAATTGGTGAACTTTGACTAATTCTTCCACAATGTGTTAAATCATACTGTTGAGGCCATCTAGAGCCTGTTCTTTGAACCCTACTCTATATTAATCTAATAAAATTTCTGTTGACATCCTAATGCCTGTTTCATATCAGACTCGATCTTATTGAGCATGTTATTGTTTATTCTTCATTGCTATTCCAGTTGTTGCATCGATCTTGTCAATGTTTATTATGTTGTTACTTGTGATACGTATTCCCCATTGTTGTGTCGATCTCGTCGATACTAGATTATATTGCTATTCCTTATTGATTCTTCATAATTGAACTGTTTCCTGGAACGTGAGTTTTCCAGCAATTGTTGTATTAGGTTGTCGATTCTTCCGACACCTGATTGTCGAAGTAAGGTTGTCAATTGTTCTGACACCTGACGTATATAATATGGAATTGGAGTGTTTTTAAAAATGGACCAATTATTGGTTGATGTAATTAAGGCCCAGATTGGCCTAGGATCCAGTAGAGGACTATGACATGAGCTAGTCCGGGGTTGATGCGTGGCTGGCCAGCAGCACAACCTTTGTATTTGATAATTGTTAAAAATCCAATTCTAATATGAATTTTCATTTCTAGGATGAGTTACATCCATATACTTTGTACTTGTGAGATATGACCTGATTCTCAGGTTTATTCGTTGCGTGAAGTTGTTGGTTTGTTGATTATTAATAGTGGTTTCAATCTTGCTGAAATCGCTTACTCTTAATACATTCGGATTCCAAATAGTTGAAATCCACTTCCTTGATTCCATTGGCAGTCGTGAGATATCTATCTTGTTGAGTTTTATTCATACCGCATATCCAGTCGGTACCCTGTTGAAGTCTTGAAGTGCGTTCTTTATTTCTTAACCGAGCGTGTTGGCTCATTCTTGCCCCTTGATTATTCTAACCTTCCAGAGTTGTTGATTTCGGAAAATGTCGTGAATAGACCTGTTATCTTCAAATTAGTATTTTTGTACAAACTATGGTCTTGAAGACGTACGAGTTATATTTATTTCATATTTTCTACATACTATTGTAGTTATTGTTGATTCGGTCATCGTAACGACCTATATAAATCTTTTGTGTTTTAAAACTATTCGGTTGCGAGAAGCTAAATGAGATATTGTGATAAATTACCAAACTTACTTTGAAAATATTAGAGATTACAAATGTTTAAGCCATAGGCTTGTTTATTTGAAAATCCAAAGTTTATTTTGGAAACCTTTCGTATCATATTTAATAATACGCTTGCTGAGCAATTCATTCGCTCATACTTGTTTTATTTATATATATTTTAGCCTGCCGGAAAGAAGGTGTATTGGCGAGAGTTGTCCGCGTAGCTGATCAGAGATGGGGAAAGATATTAGCGTAAAGACGTTTTGATCCAGAGCATTGGAGCTAGTGAGAGGTTTTGTATATAGATGTTTTCTATTGCTTAATATATTGTATAAGATTAGTTGCCTGGTATACTTCTTATCGAAGTTATACTAGTGTATTAGAATTTTGTAAAGAGAATGGTTGTAAAGAAAAAAGATTGTTGTAATGAATTTGGATTCTTGTTTCTAGCACTATAACCTTTAAAGATTCTTGGTAGAGTTGGGGTCACAGATATTATTATTATTGTGTTGATTTTATATTGAACAGGTTGTTTGGATTAAGAGTGCAGTGTGACGACCAAATCATTGACCCCGGATTTGGGGGCGTTACAGGTTTGGTTAGGGAATACAGTTATTTAGCCGATGCATTCATTAAGGTCTTTTCTGGAAAGATTAGTAATTTTGATGCATTAACTAACTCTATGTTAATTCTCCTAACCATGCTTCTAAATGATAGATATCACAACTTTAGCACCCAACTTATGTATGAAATTGGTGCTAAGTTGGGTGACAAAGCAAATAGGAAGAAAAATATCTATTATGCTAGGTTTCTGATGATGTTGGCTAACCATGTTAGTCCAGCACCATTAGTTATCTCTAACCCTAATGCCAGGTTCGAGTGCTTTGTGCAAGAAAAGAGAGTATTGACAGACATACTGAGGCTGAACCACAATGGTGATGTTCCAGTGGTGTATCTGCCAATCATTGAGGTAACTACTACTATCCCTGTTAGTGTAGCTAACACCTCTACTGTTTTATCTTCCAATGTTGCTATGGAGTCTGTAGCTGTGACCCAACAGGCTCCTGCCCTAGCAACAAAACCAAAATCAAAGAAATCCTCCAAGCCAACCTCAGGTGCTTCTCAAAAGGCACCTGTTGTAAAAACTACCACACAACCTAAGGGGAGTGAGTCTGGAGTTGTGAGAGGTGAGGGAAGGGGTGAACATCAAAGAAACCCCAAGGATAAGGAAGGACAGGTTAGTGTGTACCAGCCAAGCCCCATTGTGTCTTCCCAACAAGGCACAATGAGTAACATGGATTTAAGCACAAGTCTAATTGCATCCTCCCAAAAGGATGTGATTATTGAAACAAGCTCTCCTCCTAGAGCACAGTCCAAAAGGGTAAGGGACACTTCAAGCCCAAAGTCTACATTTTCTCAATACCAAAGGAGAGTGAAGCAAAAGTCCAAGGGTACACAGGGTGCACACACACTGGAAGCAACACTTCCAGTTTCTCAAATTCAGTTTGATGTAACCCCTATCATTACTCTGGGGTTACAGTCCCATTCTCTAAACATCAATCTTGAATTATCTCCATCAAATTCACCAACTCAATCTTTAGATGTGGACATGATCCATACATCTATTCCTGATTCTCCAACTCTAATCTTGGAGAAGCCCCACTCTGAAGCTGGTGGCCATCACTTGTTAAGTGATTTGTTGGGCCATCAACCAATTTTTCCTGAAGTTGCAAGGGGATCTGTGGACCAATCTTTAAAATCAATCACCACAGACTCTACTGTAATTTCTCATTCTCAAAGTGCTTTCTTGACTTCATCAACGAAACAGTCTATTTCGTTGACAAGTGTTTCTCCATCAACGGTATCCATACCGTTGACAGTTCAAACTACCATTCCGTTGATAGTTCACTCTGCACCTTTAATGAAAAATCAAGTTGTTCCCACAACCAGTGCAGATGATCTAGTGGTAGTTGAGACACTTCTAGGACTGAGAGGGAGTGAAACTGAGAGGCTGGCTTGTAGCCAGGCAAAAGGAGAGAATGTGAGTGAGAGGCTGGCTATTTCTTCCAGCCAGGCAAAAGGAGAGATTGAGAGTTCCACCTTAGAAGGTGAAGGTGAGGGTGTGAGAGGTGTGAGCCATGGGGAGCCCATGATGCAAGAACAGAGTGGAGAGAGAGAAGGGACTACAGGAGAAATAAGGATGGAAGCAGCCATTGCTAATGAGTTAATGGAGGTCAGTGAGGGAGAAAGGGAACTTACTTTCCAAGAGGTTTATCAGCAAACTCTGGATAGTATTTCCCTGGATCCTGAGACCTTTACTCATCCTGTGTCAGCCTATCAAATTTTGGCTCAACAGGGCAATGTGGAGGCAGAGAGGTCACTACAACTAATTCACACAACTGCATCAATGCAAAGAGCAAAGGATGCCTTGACCAATCTACCTCCAGGAGCTGAAGCAAGTGAAGACTTTGATTTTTCTGATAATGAGGATAGCTTTGGTGACACTTTACAGGTGGCCACTACTGCACAGACTGGGACTTCTGTGGTGCCTCCTACACCAAACTGGCTTTCTCAAGATATGCATGGTAGAAGCAATTTGGATGTTGCTATCACAAGGCAGTACAAAGAAGCATATCTAGCTCATGAGTCTGCAGGAGCAAGGGACAAGAAATTCTACAAAGCCATAATGGATTCTCTGGAAATTCAAAGGCTACAAATGTTGCAGACAAGGATTGAGGCTACAGAGATCAAGGATTCAATCAGCAACCTTAGGGCTGCTAATGATAGGAGGCTAGATGAAAAGCTTCCTCTTCTCACTGTGTCCAGGATGAACAGGTTTTTCTCTAAAGAACCTGAAGTGGAGTCCTCCTTGAAGACTCTCTCTTCTAGAGTGGACAAGGTGGAAGCCACTCTATCACAGATGCAAAAGGAACAGGAGAAACAAACTCAACTATTGGCCCAGCTAGTGGCAGCTCAAGGACTCCCAGTCATCTCTTTTGATGATAACAAAAAGGGGGAGAAATCTAAGGAGCTAGACATTCAAATTACCAAGGTTATGGTCCCAGCCATTTCCCTACCAAAGGAGCCATTAGCAATGGGGGAGCTTGGCAAGCAGCAAAAGGATGGTATTGACCTTATACAAGAAGCTTCTATGAGGATGAGACTTGCAGAACAAATCAAAGAACATTGGTCCAACATAGAAGCAAAGTTCAAGAAGATTACTGAAGATAAGGACTCAAATCCATCAACGGAACAGCCATCAACGAATGCCATGGCACTAGCATCAACGGAATGGGAGCCACAGACAAATTCTTTCTATCACCAAGAGCCCCTTCTACATGGAGTCACTCAAGGACCAAGGAAGGAAAAAGGACAAACTTCATGCATTAGGGATGTGGAACAAGCTACAATTCAAAGAAGCCTATCTCCCAAGTCCCCTGCTAAACCAAAGGGCAAAAACATAGCAAGGACTTTCTATCCTGCACCTTATCCAGATGAGCACAAGCTTCTTGGTCTACTCATCACAAAAAGCAAGGAAAGTAATGATTATGAGATAAGGAAGCAAAGGGCAATTGTCTACAGGAATGGACAACAAATCTGTGTTTGGGCTGGTCATCCAAACTTTGCTGAAGCCAAGGCTGAGGAATCAGAAAGAGCAGCTATGCAAGCTCTTGCAGTAGCTCAAGCTCTAGATGAAGAAGAAAGGAAGCAAGAGGAAAGCACTAGAGAGGAAAGGAGTTCAAAGAAGAGCACAAGGCAACCCAAAGAGAGAGCTAGGAGAAACATAGACTTTGAGAGTGCTGATTCTCAGA
The DNA here is from genome assembly GCA_030848705.1 of Heracleum sosnowskyi. Taxonomy (NCBI): domain Eukaryota; kingdom Viridiplantae; phylum Streptophyta; class Magnoliopsida; order Apiales; family Apiaceae; genus Heracleum; species Heracleum sosnowskyi. The sequence goes on along the minus strand of CM061244.1, from coordinate 11,090,727 downwards.
GTACTGCATCAGACTCTTCTATACCTATTGCACCTCCAACAATTGCTAATCCAGTTTTTGAAGGAAAGTTGGCCTGTGATCCTGCACATCCTGTCAATTTTCATGATCAACCAATCATGCCAAAAGAGGAACCAATTGATTTTGATGAGGCATACTTTCCAAAGTTCCTGTTAGAAAAGGACCAACCAATGAAGACAAAGAAGAGGCATGTCAAAGCAAAGCCTGTTTTTGTGAGAAAGCCACAATCTCAAAAACCCCCTTCAAACCCAGAGGACTGCATGTACATTGCTGACATCAAGGAAGAATCCAGTCTACATCTTGACTTAGACAACCTGGTGGAAGTAAGGGGAATTGCAGCTTCTCAAAAGTTGCCTGAAAGACTAGTGTTCATATTCAAGGGGGGTAGAGAACAAGTGTGGCCTCTCTACAGAATTTTAGGAGAAGACTATCAAACACTACTCTCAGTGTTTAGATGCTTGAAAAAGGACTTTGGTTTCACCAAAACAGCCAAGTCTGAGGTGGTCTCCAAAATCTGTCAGATAAAGGCTAGCTGGAACAAGCCTGAGGCTCTTCCCAGGATACTTAGAGTTCCCTCAACAGGAAAGAAAATCCATCTTCAACCTTATTGGATGATGGAGTTTAAGGACAAGGACAATTGCAGAAGATTCTTCAGAATGGAAGACCAGCTGGAGAAGGCATCTAATCAAACTCTAAAGCTGATGCAATCCAAGCTTGGTGATCAAGATGAAGAGGAGAAAATCTTCTACAGAAGACTACAGGTCCAGATTGAGGAAAACAACTCCAAGAGAGGGAAGAAGACTATGCCACAAAGAAGTCACAGATGAAACATTTGCTCAGACTAAAGGAGCACTTGTGGGCATTAGTCTTGTAAGTCTTGTATTTTGTCTATAAAGTTTTGAAGCTTAATACATTTTCTACTTTTGTAATTTATGATGTATCTGAGTGTTTTTGTTATCATCAAGTCTCTTGATTTATGGCTGTTATTCTATCAGTCATAAATTGGGGGAGATTGTTAGGAATATGTTGTTCTTGATGATAAGCATAAAACACTTAGTAGAATTTGTGTAAAGTCAATTTTGTAGCTGTCAACGAAATAGCATGCTTAGCAGTGTTTCGTTGACAGGAAGCTCATCAACGAAATGAGTGTTGTAGCAATTGCATTGTACAATACTTCTCAGTATGATAGGCATTCTATTATATGTTTTAGATAGGTTTTCTAAGTCATGTTGACTATGTACTAGATAGGCAAAATAGGTTGGTTAATTGTAAATATGTTATGCCTTGTAATTCTGCCTAAGTGAAGACATGTCAACGGTATGAAGATTACTCTGTCAACGGTATGGAGTTTACCCATCAACGAAACGAGGGAAACACCATCAACGGAATGAAGAATGAAGCTATCAACGAAACACATCTCCTTGCTATCAACGAATCAATGTTGCTTTTTGAACAGTTGACAAAGTGATAGTGACAGTTTACTGAACAGATCTAAAAGGAGATATGGAAGTGTACTTTGCATTGGAAGCCATCAAAGTGGTTACTGGAAATAAGGAAACATTCCAATTTCCAATAAGGCTCTTGGGAATGATTATAATGAGCATGAAGACAAAAGCTAAGATCTCCAAGGACCATTGGACAAAAGGAATGAAAAGCAAGCTACTGATGGTTACTACTATTATTCTTTAGTTTAACCAAACGTAGAATTGTAAACTTGGGATTATATAACCAAGTGTAGCAGTTACTTTAGAAAGGAGAGAAGAAACACAAATAGATTGTATTAGCTATTTTTGAGAGCAATTCTTCTCTACAACCTTGTAACTGAGCAGCTGTGTACTTTTGTATCACAGATTATTTCCGCAATAAAAACACTTCAGTTGGATCATCAAACAATCCAACTGAATTATTTATATCTTGTGTTTTTATTTATTCAGTTCAGTTTTATTTTATAAAGTGTTTTAGTTTCAAGAAAATATCAAGAATTGTATTCAACCCCCCCCCCCCCTTCTACAATTCTGTTAGGTCATTTGGGAATAACAGAAGCAATATCACTTCGATACAACAATAACCAGAAAGGCGCCATCAGATCCATGAAAACTCGGTGTGATTCAAAAAAAAAAAAAGAGGAACGCATAAAAAGTGAAGCCAAGTCAACAAGTCAGAACTAAAAAAGAAGATGCAAAACCCGTCACCACCAGATATGATTTCATCAAACCTATAGTTCAACAGGTTCATCAAAACCGAGGATATAAGGTGGTGTATACGTGGACGAGGTTGCATACAATTTGACAACGGAAAGAACATAGAGCAAACCGAGGAGAACCTGTCAATAAGAAAGCAGGGTTCCAGAAGAAAAAGAAAAGAAGCAGCCGGTTATTTAATTAGTAAAACCAAAATATACAAAAACTACCTGGTCACAGGTTGATGGGCTCAGCAATTGAAGATCGCAAAATGGCGGAAAAGAGGCCACAACCCAACAACTGATATAAATTACAGACAAAACAACCTGGCTACATGAGCAGATATACTTAAAAGGAGTTTCAAATCAACAGTTACTAAAACTCATCACAATAAAATCTATGGCTAGTAATTTTGGAATTGTAAACGTTGGTGGATGCATCAAGAAACCTCTCCATCAAGAGGGGCTGACAAGTTTCAGATGGCAGGAAGAAGCCACACGCGAGTGTTGAGCTTGCCCCCAACGGTGTATACCCCAAATTCTTCAAATGTTGTGAGTAAATAACGAACGTAAGAAAAGTGATGCTCCACAATTAAGAAGAAAAAGAAGCAGATTCAAAATAAAAAATCAACAGCAGTTGCAACGCCCAAGAAAAAGAACATGGTCGAAATCCAGCAGGAGTTTTGTGCTAGACACTGTCCACCTGTTTCAACACATGGCCCTTCATTTGCCATTATAGTGTTACTTCCCTACTGACGACTAGGGAGAACATGTTTGCAGGTCTATGCCACTTATGCTACTACTGATTATTCCTGAAAAGAGAATTCTAAAAAAAAGAAAGCGAATGAAGATGGGAAAACATTGAAGAAAATATCTAGTGTCAGCTGGCAGCTGGATGCAGGGATCAAAAAAGATTAAAAACAAAAGAAGTGATTATTCGTGGAAGGAAGCAAAGCAAGACAGATGCACTTGATAGTATATGTATGCTGAAGTTGATATCTGAATACAAGTGAGGCAGCAGCACTTAACAGTACATGTATGCAACAAATTGTAGCTTGAATTTGAATTTTGCAGAACCAGGTGATATTTTAAATAAATAAAAAGAGGAATAGCTTCCAAAGTCCAGGTCCTATACTGCGATATGAAGGATGGAACTATCTGTAACTTGGTTTCAGAATTTACAATATTCCAAGCAATTGTTAGGCAACAGAGAAAATTACAAGGCTTTTATACTAAGCAAGCCTAGTCAATTACACCTGAAATCTCTATCTGACATCGTTAATAGATAAAACAACTATGACTATAAGTCTTAACTGTTGCGAGAATGGAATAATGGCACCTACAAGAGAATTTCAGTATTACAAGAATTAAAAATGAAAAATGAAGAAAGCAGTTCTGAAAACCAATTCATTCAAGTTTTACCCCTACTAATCTACGATTGCAGGAAACAAGACTGATGCAAAGGCTGTCAGGGAAAAAATGGGTCCTCATCAACAAAGGAAGAAATCAAGCATAATGAAAACAACTATGTACGTGATATGAACGTCGCGAACTTCACATGTACGATAAAAATGGGAAGCAGATTTCGCTTCTTTGGTTGAGGATATGCAGGATTAGAGGAATTTTGAGATTGCAATTGCTGACTGGATTTCTGTACCAATAAAAGGGCCGGAACAGAGCAGCAAAACGTAGCAGTGGAGCGGCGCTATCTGTGCCCAACAGATTAATAAACATCAAAACCGGAAACTTGTCAGGCAGAAACAGCTCATGCAGCTTGAATTCTATTTTGTGGTTGTGATGAGAAAATTTGAAAAGGAGCTAAAGAAGCTTGCAGCAACAGAACTAATTAACGGATGCGTGAAAAGCTTGTTGGACAGTGTTTAGGTGACTTAAAGATTGATAAAAGAATACGTGGAACAAGAAAAACTCTTTGCGGCAAATGGCTTTAGAAAAATCCTGTACAAGCTGTGGTTACATGTCGCCAGAAGCTTAATGCACATCAAAATAAAAGATTGTGTAAATGTACAAGAAAAAATAATAGAAGCTGCAGGAGTTTAGTGTAGAATGGAAGGAAGAAATAGAAAGAGAATCGGATAAAACAGAAGCAATCACAAGAGCATGGACTTCAACTGAATTTACAGGAAAGCTATCTCGACTTAAAGCAAAAGGAGGAATACTAGAGTGTGTACAAAAAGAGACAACAATGGAAAAATAGCAGCAGCTGAATGAAAGAAAAAATGGATGAAAAGTCAAACTTCAGTGAACGTGGTCATCACTGGAAAGCAAAACTAGCGGAATAGAAGCAGAGGCTGCCACAAAAGAGAGAAAGTGTCAGAACTTAGAATGCGAGAGGCTATCAAACATGGATGAACTAGAGGAAATGTTACTCATTGGAGTAGAGATCAGCTAGGATTTATGGAATTGAAAGTACGAAAACCTATTATCCAAGCAAAAATCGGAGCAAGGCAAGTTCTGGAGTTGCGATTCTGTGATTCGGTGTGATACTTCCATGCAAAAGGATCCAATACAGAGGTTGACAAAGTTACTAGCTTTTGTTGACAAGATAAATTGTGTACTGAATTCGGAAGCAATGCCAAAGCAGAAAAAATTACAAAAGCATTTGAGCAGAACTAGCAACATGCATTCGAAATGTTTGCAGCAATTACGCACGAGAAAAATTATTACTGGAAAAACCACAAAGTGCCCCAATGCTTGTTATGTGCTAACAGCAAACCACGTTGCATTCATATATCCCTTGTGGAGTTTGCACGTGTACCAATAAACAAACATAGTACCAAAATGATATGGAGCTGGGGACATTCTGCAATTCCAGTACAAACAAATTGAAGAAGCAATCAATTTCAACCTGAATATCGGGATGTACAAGTGAATTTCGGATACAAACTTAAGATAAGTACTATTTTTTACGCTTTTTATTTAATGTCAAGTAATATATACTGTGTGGTTGTAAAGCATAATGTAACATAAGATGTAAAAGAGATAACTACAACTCAACCAAGGACAAGACAGACAATAATATTAACAGAAGCACAGGAATCCAGAATCAAAGAAGAAAAGGTAAACACAAAAAATCAAAATACGTTATGTATTCTTGAAGTCCGTAAACAGGTCACGGAAAGAAGTTCATGAAAATGTTCAAGCCTCAGTGACAGCAAAAGAAACAAGACTTTCAAGACGACAGAAGTATGTGAATGATTTAGCGTCAGTACCACAGGATTCTAGTGATGAAGCAACCAGGACGACAAAGGACTTATCAGCAGCATTGAATTGCAGACATAAAAGAAGAATTGATCAAGTGTTATTCATCTGTGAACCAGACCAGTTGCACTAGGTGACGACACTAAAAGATCAAGTTGTTTTATCGTCTCGGAAGAAAATGATACAGTCTGAAACTTTTCTGAAGACTAACAAAAGAAAAGGTTCGATGGTTTTTCTTTACTTCATTAGAAAACTATCGAATTGAAGTAATCATGACTTGACATGACTACTTTAATATTTGATAGTTTTTCTAATCAAGAAAACCATCGAATGATTTCTTAAGGATTAGTTTATTATTTGATACTTTTCTAGATGAGTAAAACTATCGAATGTGGAGAGGAAATGACTTGATGGTTTTACTTTTTAAAGAAAAGGAAAACAAAACCATCGAATACATTTCTAGGAATTCAATAGAAAAGGAATTTTTCACTTTGATAGTTTTCTTTAAAACTATCGAATGGAAAGTTTCTTTTAATCAATTCGATAGTTTTCATTTGTAAAAGTAGGTGGAAAGTTTATTTGTTTGTCAGGTTGATGGAAATTGGACGGCCAAGATTAATTCTTTAATCTTGGTTCGATAGTTTTCAAAAACAAAGACTACAATTATACAGAGGAGGTAGTGTCTTCCTCAGTCGAGGCAAATTCATAGTAGCAATCACAGAGAGAGAACTTTGAGCCGGAGAAGATCAGAAAATTTATAGTGCTCAGAATTCGATCAATGTATTGATTATGAATAGCCTAGAACTCATTGAAGCTAATCTACGGATTAGAAATTGTAGCACCCCTCGAGGTTTATATTTATAAAAAGATATATTCCCCGACTTTTGGTTTGGTTTGGTGTGTTTGATTTCGTTATAGAACTGAATGAATTATCCGCGAACGAAATTGAATTATTTGTGAGTATCGTATTCAACCCCCCCTTCTACGATACTTCGGGACCTAACAATTGGTATCAGAGCTTGTTAATCGACATACAGATTAGATCCGGGTTTTTCAGACCAGTCAGACAAGAATTCTGAGGAGGCCAACTTCTAAATAAATTTATTTTATGAATTTATATTTTAATAAGTTTATTTTATAAATTTAAGTTAAAATGAATTTATCTTATAAATTTAATTTAAATAAGTTCATTATTTAAACTTGAATAAGTTTATTTGATTAACTTAATTTAAATAAATTTATTTTATAAATTCAAGTTAAATAAATTTATATTTTAAACTTAAGTAAATTTAATTTATGTTATGAATTTATTTTAGAGGTGCGGCACAGAGCAATTTGTAGTGTGCTAAAGAGACCCCTTACAATTTAGGTGGCCAATTTTGAGTCTGAGGTGACTTCGATAGTTTTTTCTTAAACTATCGAAGTGGTTTTTTTTAATGCTCTTAACAAAAATGGCCAGCTTTACAAAAACACCCCGAATTAATATATTTCTGAGTTATTTATTTATTTCGAATTTTTGTTAAAAAATTTCTTAAATTCTAATTTTTCTTAAATATTAATTTACATGATTTAATTTTTAAGAATTCGAAATTCTTGAAAATTAAATGTTTTGTAAATATTTATTTTTGATTAATTTATTTTTAAGGAAATTTAAAAATTCTGGATATTTAAATTTTTCTTAAGTATTAAATTGAGGGTGCTCAAGGGCTTGTAGAAGAAGATTCCTCCGGGTGTTAAACTGATTTTTATCTTTCGAAGAAAAAGATGACCATGAAGCTGATTTCAGGAAGAAGTTTCTACGGATATTTTTTTTCTAAAGAGATTATGAAGCGAGGAATAAAGGGTGTTAGAGAATTGAACGGACAAACAAATATCTCAGTAACGTTTATTAATGTTGGAACCTCAGAACAGAATAGAAGAATTACTAGTAGCTGAATCAGAAGAAGCTCAGGTAGAAAACCTCGAGAGACTAGACTAAAGATCAGTGTTTCACTTGTCAAGGAAGTTTAGTCACATCAGATTCAGAAGGAGTACAAAAGCCACATCCATGGATCAGGCTTATTTATTACGAAGCAAAGATTCTTCAGGATTCAGTTCAAAGAGGTAGTTACAGACTGAGATGGTAACAAAAACAAGAGTGATAGTTTCAACTTTGATAAGAACTATGTAACGAGAAACTATCAGGGTGTGCTACACAATGAAGAAGCCTAACAAACAAAGAAGAATAGGGACTCAGTTAATGAGCTGAAACAGAAGTGGAATGCTTTGTTGAAGAAGCATCAGCACAAAACTTATGTTGCTTAAGGAAAGAGTTGGGATGGATCAGATGACGAGAAGATCATGGATATCTTGCTTTCATAGCAATCTCTGAAGATGATTCACCTCACATATCTCAGGTATCTTTTCCTTGAACCAATGCAGTATTTAATTCTCAATATTCAAAGCATGTACATAGGAGATCTTATATATGTGTGTATGAATATTTGTAGAATAAGATTTGCAAATGAGATAGAAGCTTTCTTAAGAAATAACTCTTAGTTTTAGGGGTTAAGTTTCTGGCACATAAGACCTTAGTAAAGCTAAGTTTCAGTATCCCTAGTAGAACAAGATTTGCTCATTTATTCTGAATTGTTTGTTAAGGGATAATCAGTTTGAAGGATGGAGGAATTACCTTTAGAGTCAGTAGAATTTGTAGAACACCAAGCTGTATCTAAAACTGACTTAGGTAATAGAGAAAGTTAGATGCCATACAACAACAGAATGGATTAGATAGAATTAGTGATTTAATTGTTAATTCTTTTATTCCATGTGTGCTTAGAAAATTATTGAATATCTGTAAATCTACTTGCTACCTGTTACACTTGTGTATATTGGTTAAAGTAGAAAGTACTGAATTTTCTAAAATGCATAACATGCCTAATTTGTACATCTCTTATCTGCAATGTCAAAATGCTCAATGTATGCCATTTATTCTTATTAACATGTTTGCTTATTTAAATATTATGAATGCATATCTTAGAACTTGCATTAATCATAGAAAAAGCATGTTTAAGAATTACATTAGAGCAACGACTGCAAGGTCAGTCAGAGATAAGAATAAGCATGTATAGGTTGAAGCTGTTGTTACCACTTTTAAAAGCAAAATCTCTAATCCATCTGGACCCAAGCAAATAAGTTGGGTACCAAGAACTGTCAATCCATTTGTGAGTGCAGGCAAATCAGGTTAATCGATTTATATGCTTTCTTGGTCTTTACTACTGAAGACATATGATCGAAGAAAGAACTTGCCATCAAATGTGATTGAGAAAGTTGTTCCGTTAATAATCTTTGGAGATGACAGCAAAGGTTTTCATCACGGGACATGGCTACGTTTGAAATGGAATGTCATCATGTTTACAATAATTGGTATCATTGATAACAACTAATAGTTGGAGTCAAGGATAACAATTAGAAGCAACTCTCTTGCTGAAGATTCAAAGCACAAATCTTTTTATTCAATGAAGGAGCAGTGTTTTATCTCAAGCAGGAAGGTTGAGAAGCTCTCACCCTTGCATGACAATACAAGGAACTCTTTTCTAAAGATGGTATTGGTGAGAGGACTGCCTCATCTGGGATTCAAGCTATATGAAATATATGAGGCATGTCATTAAGGGAAGTCAAAGAAACATCACAGAAAAGCTATAATGTGATAAGCATTACTGAGCCGCTTCAGATGATACGTATGGAACTCTACGGACTAGTTAATGTCTTATCTACAACAAAGTAAAGATATACTTCAGTGATGGTTGATGTCTACTCTTAATACAAACTGGTGTTGTTAGTTCAATCTGAAGGACAGGACATCACAGATGAGATTAATCACATTTCCATGATCAGTAACAAATACAGGAAGACCCTGAATTGGCCAATAGAAGCAAACTCTGAATTTCTTTCAGGGGTTTGAAGGAAATTGTTCTACAAGTAAGCATTTTGGCAAGATTGGCAGCTAAGGCTCTTAAGGATATTTTCCTCGGCTAATCAGTGGAATCTAAAGCCTACGAGGTAAATTTGATTAATCAACAAGAGGTGATTGAAAGTCTGAATATGATGTTCAACAACTCCAAGCTCTCAGCTGTTATGTGTGAAATTAATGGTAATGATGATTCAAATCCAAGCAGTGGTAATGGTAGTTTAACTACACAGCTCAGTACTTCAACAGAACCACTCAGCGAGGATGAGGATTCTCAGGAAATCCCAGCAACAGCTTAGGGGGAGCAAAAGAAGGATCAATTAGTCAGATCAACACCACAATGAAAATCTAGAGGACACTTCAAGAACGTATCTGTCAAGACAAAGGGTTTAGATTCAATATCATTCCTGATGTCTAGTTCTTAGTGATCTTAGTGGTGGAGTAAAGACTGGAGCTATAGAGTATGAATGATTATTTTCTTGGTTTTCTTTCTGAAGAAGAAACAAAGAAAGGTAAAGAAGCTCTGATGGATCCAGATTGGGGGATTGCAAAGCAAAATGAACTCAATCAATCTGAAAGGCAGAAATTTTGGAAGCTGGTACCCATGCCTAAGGGAAAATCTGTTATTGGAACAAGATGGGTATCCAGTTTACTGGATAACATTGGCATTGTTATGAGGGACAAGGCCAAACTGGATGCTAGGTTACTATTAGGAAGCAGTATCTAACAAGAAGCACCAGTGACGAGACTTGAGGATATCAGGATATATCTGTATGGTATGAACCGGTATCAATACTCAAGCAATCGTCAAAGACATGGTATGACACTCTAACTGAACTTTTACAGAATATGAATTTATTAGAGTTGTCATAAGGCACAAACATAATGTCATATATGTGCAGTGATATCATGATTATATTATATGTTGGTCTACTAACGAAAACTTGTGCAAGAAATTTGCCAAGTCATTGCAGAGAATGTACAAGATGAGTATGTTGGGAAAGTTGCAATTCTTTTTGGATTTACTTTGAGCAAGCCAGAAGATTAATTCTTTTAGGAGCACAAGTAAGCCAAAAGAGTGATGGCAATAAAAGTAAGTCAAGAATCTTTTGAATGTGCACAATTGAGAAGATTCTAGACATGCCAAGACTCCCTACCAACAGCAGCCACTAAAGCTTGATCAGGACAAATCAGGTAAAAGACAGAAATGACAAGCTAGAGAGGTATGCGTCTCATTAAGTTATTAGCTGCAAATTGACAACACATATTTTATTCTCAAATTGCCAATGTGCAAGGTTCCAAGTGGATTTCAAAAATCTAGTCTTATAGTTATCAACATGATTTTGAAATATCTTAAGGGAATACCAAATCTCAGTATATGGTACCCTAAAGATACTTGTTAACATGTTTAGCTATTTAGATATAAAATACGCAGGTTGTAAGAAAGACAGGAGAAGCATCTCTGGAAGCTGTCAACCCAAATGACAGGAGAAGCATCTCTAGAAGCTGTCAACTTCGTGGAGGAAGATTGATTTCTTTTTATGATAAAAGGAAATAAATTCTTCTCCAACAACTCTGTGGACCACTCCACGACAATGCACCTTGACAACAGGTATCATTTCTTTCGAAAGCATGTCTTCAAACAATCCAGTCCTCACATTAATAATTTAGTGCTAATATCTAGCTCATAGATATTTAGTATTAATTTATTATTATTTATTTAATGAAATTTGAATTATGGAAATTGAAGCAGTTCAATATCTTATTTGCTCCATAATTTAAAATACATAAAATAAATATGCAGCATAATTTATTGGATTTTAATTGGTTAATATCATTCAATGATATTTAGTCGATTTTATTCTGAGAAAATTGTGAATTTTCTGTTGACAATTGATTTTGGTAAATTTGAAAAGATTTATTAGAATTAAAACTTGACAGGAAATAAAACAGTCTAAATTTTAAAACAAGAACAGGTTTTAAAATGAAGACAGAAGCAAAAAATATCGAATTTAGGAAATTCGATAGTTTTTCAAGTACATAGATAAATCTATCGAAATAAATTTTCGATAGGTTTTGAAAAGGAAAAAGAAAAACTATTGAAAACATTTCTCGATACTTTTTGAGGAAAATTTGAAAAAGCATCGAATTGAATTTCATTATTCTTTATCTAAATTCTCGATGGTTTTTGAATTAAAATGAAAATCTATCTGAGAGAATTAAATTTTCCTTTATTTTAATTCTCGATAGTTTTTCCACAAAGGATCCCTCGATAGTTTTTCAAGCTTTAAAAGGTAACAAGTTCGATAGTTTTTCAGAAAAACTTTTTAAATTCTGATTTTCAAACTCTTCGTTATTTTTCAAAATTTATCGAAGTAAAGTTGACAGTTTTTCCCCCAACTGAAAACCATCGAACATACTATTAAAAACATCGAACACTGTAAAGACAATATTGCCCCTGTCAATTCAATAAGTATTTAACAACCCCTTACATTTTTTTCTTATTATCAGATCTAAGGGCTTTTGTTTATACTTACTAGAATACATATAACCAAGAACTTCAGTGCCTCAAGAACTTGTTTTTAAGAAAACTATTTTCACTATTGTTCTTTAGAAGTTAATTGTTTTCAATTGATTTCTTCAGATAATTCTGATTATTTGTGTTACCAAAAGTAGGGTTCTTGATAATAGTGATTCGAAGTTGTGTTTATTAAGAAAAAGGGGTAATTTTGTTTTAAGGGTATTTTGTGTCAAGTTTGATTAATTAGTAATAATTAATTAAATTTAATTGGTTTTAGTTTTGGTTTAAAAGTAACCAAGACTAATCATGTCTCGTTTCAAAACTTGCAAGCCATTACGAATTTACAGTTTCGTGCATGGGCAGAGTTTCTGAACACACGTTCATTAGTGGCATATGCCTTGAGTACTCCCGTAGTCCTTTGCATCGATCAATTGACTGCGTTGTACACAACCGCCACGGATACAAGTGAGAATAACGTAAGATCCTTCAGTTTTGTTGTGCCAGGGGGCAGAACAATAAGGGTGACGGAACATGACTTTAATAGAATACTACATTTTCCTACAGAAAACCATGTTCTGGATCCCAAAACTGAGGAGATACATGCTTTCTTCACTCTCATAAGAAGTCAACAACCTAACTTCTTTGTGGGAGAGTTCCTTAAGCATTACCTGACATGGGACCACTGGATGAAAGAACATGCATAGATGATGTGCTTTGTTTCTATCCTAGGTTCCTACAGCTAATTCTCAATGATATCTTAACAGATGATGAACGTGAGACATTCGCTGAAGAGGAGACCATGGAGTGCATGAAGATGAAGAGCAATGCAATAACCACTCTGATAAGAAAGAATATCTTCCAGGGGTACCCACTGTTCTCACTGAATATCTAAGAACGGTGCCCCTACCACTTCTACCCCCAGGGGAACAGGTAAATGAAGGTAACATTCCTCAACCTGAACTGGCTCCTGAACCACAACAATGGATGTTGATCCAGAGCCCTCAGTGGCCATCCAGACCATGAGATTGCAACCCACAATCTCTAACCACGGTCGAAGAGCCTTTGGAAGAGCCAAATGAAACCACAAACGAACCTCCTTACCCTCCTATACCCAATATTCAGACATCCATGAGTGTAGAGGGAGATAGTGCCAAAGCAGCACCACATAAGGAGATACGCCATTCAACAACAGCTCTGCCTTACTCTAAAAGGAGAAGAACAGAAAACGAGGTAACTGTTGAAACTTCATTTCAATCATCCAAAGCGCCCTTTATTGATTTTTCTGATGCTGATTGGGCTACGCTAACGAAAGCTATATCTGAACCAATAGCTCAATCAAGTAAGGAAGAATTGACGGAAGCAACTGGTGTTCCGACCATATTACGGTCAGGTTCACTGGTTGAAGGTTCTAAGAACCAAAGGTCTTCACAGACGTCGAGAGAAGGCTTTGACCTAAATGCAAAATCTAAAAGGTCATTGTCTACCTCCCCAGATGGAACATATCTGGATCCTGCGGGTAAAGGGTCTGACGTAGGTGCAGATCGGCAACTCGTTGACAGTGAATCAATTACTATTGAGGAGTCAACTGAGGTGAAGTCTTTACAGACTCACGGGGAAGATTCGGGATCTCTGCTGTTAAAGAGCCTGTTTCTAACCCCCTAGAGATTCAAACTCTAGATCCTACAAAGGATATATCATCTACGGATGATCAGCAACTTGGTTTATCCAAGGACGGGGACTTGCGAAGCCCCATTGCACCACCGGTGACCTCCTTAAGGACGGCTACGGTGTTTTCTTCTGCAGGTACAACTAGCACAAAAGGGATTGAGTGAAACAAAAACACTTACACCTGGCCTGAGTGGGAAAGGAAAAATGAGTTAAACACCGACAGAAACGTTGAGTGTACACCCAGAGCCAAACGTGAGGAGTGACACCCTAACCCTTTCAAATATTGAAGATTTGCTATTACCTGGAGGTACATGTTCAATCCACCCTCAAGAAGATTATGGAATATGTTGAGGAACCAACAACCCGGACCTTCACAGCAACAACCTGATCCTTCTACTACCTTTTACAATGAGGATAACTTCATCGAGGATTCCTCAACTAAGGGGGAGAAAGTTGGAGAAGGGGAAACAAATGAAGTGACTAATGAAGGTTGGCAAACAACTGGATGGGGAGTTTGGGAAACCAATGAAGCTATTCCAGTTAGATAGTACTGGATTGAAGACATTGTGCAAGAAGGAAAAAAGTGAGGAGGAATTTGAAGTCATGCAAGAGCAACCGATTCAGGAGGAGCATGAGCCATATAGAACATCCTATCTTGGATGATGATATGGAAGAAGAAGCAAATTCTCTATCACTAAGAGAGAAAGACACCACTGAAGGTGATTCTCATCAAGATCCAAAGAACTACAAAGCTAAATGAACTGCTCCGTGAGCATGTTAAGGAAATCTTGATGAAGGTCAGTCCAGAGATTACTGAAAACCCTCCTATGGTTAGATTCATGATGAATGACTTGTTCAGAATCTGCTATATGACGGAGGACAAACTGAGAGATTACCCAAACGAATATCTAATATCAGTTGAGAAGTATCTTAGATCCACTAGATTCACATCAACGGAGAAGGACAAAAGCAGCCGACACTCTAAGAAAATATCTTATGGAGAATGTTCCCTACTACAGGAAGAGAGTGGAGAAAGGATTGGAAGTGCATACCAGATTGCCAAACATGCCAAAGCTAAACAAGAAAGATGTTAACATTGCATGGTTATGGGCTGGAGTGGGTCAAGAGGTTGGATATATTGGAAGACACATCCTAGGAGCAATCCTTAAACCTGGAGAACCACTGCACTATCTATCCGTGATTGATTATCAAGCTGCTAACTCCGATCCAATGATTGAAGAAGGTGAGATTGGAATGGACTGAAAAACAGAAGCAAAGAACAACAGAACTATCAGCTCAGATAGGAGGAGCAACTTCAATGTGAAAAGGTTTATTGTTTCTTTGATTTATGAAATCTGGAAATGTATATATATCTGATCCAGAATGCAGTTAATATTATTACGCTGTCTTACTTTAAGTAGTTTCATGTTTCCTTAGTTAGTTGAGTTATCCTCGAAGTATTTGCTTGTCGAACTCTATCCAATCAAATAGGGGGAGATTGTAAAGCATAATGTAACATAAGATGTAAAAGAGATAACTACAACTCAACCAAGGACAAGACAGACAATAATATTAACAGAAGCACAGGAATCCAGAATCAAAGAAGAAAAGGTAAACACAAAAAATCAAAATACGTTATGTATTCTTGAAGTCCGTAAACAGGTCACGGAAAGAAGTTCATGAAAATGTTCAAGCCTCAGTGACAACAAAAGAAACAAGACTTTCAAGACGACAGAAGTATGTGAATGATTTAGCGTCAGTACCACAGGATTCCAGTGATGAAGCAACCAGGACGACAAAGGACTTATCAGCAGCATTGAATTGCAGACATAAAAGAAGAATTGATCAAGTGTTATTCATCTGTGAACCAGACCAGTTGCACTAGGTGACGGCACTAAAAGATCAAGTTGTTTTATCGTCTCGGAAGAAAATGATACAGTCTGAAACTTTTCTGAAGACTAACAAAAGAAAAGGTTCGATGGTTTTTCTTTACTTCATTAGAAAACTATCGAATTGAAGTAATCATGACTTGACATGACTACTTTAATATTTGATAGTTTTTCTAATCAAGAAAACCATCGAATGATTTCTTAAGGATTAGTTTATTATTTGATACTTTTCTAGATGAGTAAAACTATCGAATGTGGAGAGGAAATGACTTGATGGTTTTACTTTTTAAAGAAAAGGAAAACAAAACCATCGAATACATTTCTAGGAATTCAATAGAAAAGGAATTTTTCACTTTGATAGTTTTCTTTAAAACTATCGAATGGAAAGTTTCTTTTAATCAATTCGATAGTTTTCATTTGTAAAAGTAGGTGGAAAGTTTATTTGTTTGTCAGGTTGATGGAAATTGGACGACCAAGATTAATTCTTTAATCTTGGTTCGATAGTTTTCAAAAACAAAGACTACAATTATACAGAGGAGGTAGTGTCTTCCTCAGTCGAGGCAAATTCATAGTAGCAATCACAGAGAGAGAACTTTGAGCCGGAGAAGATCAGAAAATTTATAGTGCTCAGAATTCGATCAATGTATTGATTATGAATAGCCTAGAACTCATTGAAGCTAATCTACGGATTAGAAATTGTAGCACCCCTCGAGGTTTATATTTATAAAAAGATATATTCCCCGACTTTTGGTTTGGTTTGGTGTGTTTGATTTCGTTATAGAACTGAATGAATTATCCACGAACGAAATTGAATTATTTGTGAGTATCGTATTCAACCCCCCCTTCTACGATACTTCGGGACCTAACAGTGGTTCATCTCGACTATCTTAACTTCCTGATCAGTTGATAAGATCTCGGGGTGGGCCAAATTTGATCCGACCTAAACCAGTGATTTGTCTCATCCATCTCATTCATTTAAATGCGACAATCACTGCGGGGCCAGGATAATGCCAATATATGGACCGAAAAACCGCTTTTGAGCTATGATGGTACATAAAAAGCCGGGTACTGGCGACCGGAAGATGAGAAATTGGTAAGAAAGGTCTTTTGACAAAATTTGTGGCTTACGGACGACCTCTCATCCGTGCTCCGAGAAAAGTTAGCTACTTAATATTTTTTGACTCGAAAGCACAGGCTTAACTAGTCAAACCATAAGGCGGTTTGGTTAGTCATGGCTCTAGCCAAATACTTAGCCCGATAGCTTGGTATATGGGGATTGACGAATCCAACTTTGCTCAAGTTAAAAACAAGCCTTAAATTGGTACATTTGTTACTAATAAATCTAAGGCTCAAATGTGTTATGGCAAACATAAGGTGTTGCAGGGCCCAGTCAACACCAAAAGAAAACCCGATCACTCGATTATGGGATAAACCAAAGCCATTAACATATAAAAAATAATAACGCCTAAATTGATGTAACCATCATCAATAATTATTAGAGGTGTTATCGATTGACATATTTTTTGATCGAGATTAAGAAAAAAAATACATTAATTAAGTATTCACCGAAGGAAACCTCCGATAAATACTGGGGACATGTTAGTACGAGATATAAATCCGATCCCATACGGGTATCGGCCCATATTAAATAAGTCCAATAACGGGGATTATTATATTTGAGGACACTCACTACA
The DNA here is from genome assembly GCA_030848705.1 of Heracleum sosnowskyi. NCBI lineage: Eukaryota > Viridiplantae > Streptophyta > Magnoliopsida > Apiales > Apiaceae > Heracleum > Heracleum sosnowskyi. The sequence continues at coordinate 11,073,590 of CM061244.1, read as the reverse complement.
AATAGGTGACTTGCTCCCAAAGTTTAGGAGTATTGTTCTAACTAAAACTCTTAACGAAAAAGGTAGTGGATCCTAATAGAACTACGTAGACTTGATTCTCTATAAATATAGAGATACGTAGGCAACTTGAGGGGATCCGACACCCGATATTCTAGAGCTCCTCTCTTAGAATAACTCTCAAACTCAGTCTAAAACTCCTCAAAAACCCTAATCTCCTTTGTCAATGGCCATGAATATCTACTACAAGCTCTGCACGAATACTCGTAACAATGATGCCCCGTCCATGACGAAAATCGGCATCAACACTAGAATACTATCATTTTGATCCTAACAATTTTTTTATCCTAGAGAAAAGAGAGAGCACGAGAGAAGGATTAGGATCTTCAATAAAAAAGGCACTTGCTAGAAGGAAAAGGAACTTGACAAATTATGAAAACTTGGTGAGTCCCTCGGGAATGGAGGTCTCAAGTAGGATGTAATGGAAACCAGCCAAAAGTAGAAATCCAAAGAGGAGCAAATATTTATATTCATGCTCTCTCATAGAACGTTCGTGTGTATGATGTATCTGTCACGAAAGATGAAATAAATCAACCTGGGCCAGTACTCCCAATCGTTCTCAAAACAACCACCAAACCACAAGATTGCTCTTCAGCATTTTGGATCTTCCTAAACCAAGAAAGACACATCCTCCAATCAACTAAAGAAACTGAAATATTAAAGGAAAATTATGAAATCGCGAGGTTATAAAGGAAAAGGTGCCACCGAGTCTCATTGCGAAAACTGTAGCTACGACCCAAAGCTTTAATATAATTTATAACAACCCGAATCTTAGCATTAAACTTTTGTATAAAATGATAAAGCCAGAAGAAAGGTCTCTAGGGTAAGAAGCTATGACAGTAGCTACTTGCAAAAAAGAAGGGCAGGAAAGCACGAATCACACTAGCTCTGTGAAAGTATAAACAGGGATATTAACAGTCATCTTACTTTACCACAAGGAAGTTGGAACATTTAGGCTCCGTTTGGCATTGTTGTTGTAGACAACAACAGCAGCTTTTTTCTGAAAAGCAGCTAAAAAAGTGTTTGGTAAATTTTAAAAGCTGCTTTTCTGAAAAGCGCTTTTGGCTGAAAAACTGCTTTTAGATAAAGCAGGTCCCCCCATACTTTTGAAAAAAGCTGCTTTTCAGATTTTGCGGGAAGTAGCTACTGGTTTCAACATCAAAACTCACCAAAAACATTAATTTTTTATATTATACACCAAAACATGCACATATCCAAAATATTACCAAACAGTTATCTGATTTTCACAACAGCACTTATTTTAACAGCACTTTTTCAACAGCACAACAATTTTTAACAGCAATGTCAAACAGAGAATCACTTTACTAAAAATTCTTGTTGAGAAAGGCATTCATCCGCGTCACCTCTAAACACACGCTACTTAGCAGTTATCATTTAGTCGAATGGTTAGGGACTCGTAAAATACAGAAGTAACTAACAGATGAGCGACCCGAATTTTGACTGTAGAGAATTACGCTCCAACTATACACTTTAACTAATGGTGGTTGTAAGGTGTGCTCTACCGATTCAATTTTTAAAATCAGATGAATGGCTATATAATAGTCGTAAATTAATTTGTTAATGTTAATAAATTAAACATTATTTTGAAATATTCCGTTAATGTTTCAATTAATCTTCGTGTCGATTCCCTTACAACATTGGCTACAATCTGTAAATGATTACAGGATCATTTTAGAACTTTACAATTTAAACGCTTATTTAAACTTTTCAAAATTTTGGAAATTTTTGTAATCTTATGCTAATATAAAAGAAATTAGTTTTTGTTGTGAGAGAAATTTGGTACAACACAATCGAGAGAATCTCGCTGGAATATTCGCAGAACGTGTCCTTGGTTATCGGACTGAGCTGTAGGTTTGTAGCTAGAGACCTGTAGCTCGCAACAGGTTACAGAATGGTAGGAATATGTTTTCGGGGGCTGAGTTGACAAAACCACCGGTCGAAGAGGGCGGAGTAAATCCTACTCGGCCAGTCAATCTACCGGAATATGTATCACTGAGGTGCACGTGTCGTATGCTTCTCAATCGTGAAAATCCGAATCCTTTAGTCAAGTGCCTACATATCCTATTTATAGGAATCAAGCCCCATGTAGTTCTATTAAGTTTATACTTCTTCCTTCCTGCAAATTCGACCACTCTAGGATAATCCATCCTAGAGTTATAGCCGAATTAGTCAACTCCAGCCGAGCTTTCCAGTGTCCTAGTGCATGTCCATCACTAAGTCCTATAAATCCTCAAGTAAGTAATGTATATCCGAGACAGCCAATACATGTCCTAAACTGATTGTAATTGTTCCATCCATCATGTTTAATCAGATTTAGGAGTTCTTTTCTAAGTATAAATCCGTGCCTCTAAAGTATAGGTAGCTGAATTCTTGTCCTACTAGTACTCTGCCTTCTTGAGATCTCGACTACTCATCACCTGAGACCAGTCTCGAGGTTCAGACCACCTGAACCTCAATGCCCCTAACTTGAACCTCAACACCTTGAACCTGTCTTGGCACCCTGAACCACCTTAGAGTACCCTCTCTGCACCTTAGTACACTGTAAACATGTACCTCCATACATACAATCCTAACTCAATATACCTCTGCTGGGCCTATAACAAGTATGAGCCTTAAATTGAACCCAAGTGAGATTTTGGGCACAACAATTTTGTTTAAGGTTTAATAAATTAAAAGTTGTACATCACTAGCAATTGTCGGTATCAAAATTAAAATTACAAAACTAAAAGATAATTTTAGAGCAAGAAATAGGGATTTATCTCTTATTATCGTTGCATGTCCTGAATTCAATTTCAGCTCGTTCCAAGATATACGAGAACAAATACTCGTTTTTAAGGGCATATAAGTCTAAATAAAAAAGAAAAAAAACTGGTTTTAAAGTCCAGTATCTAGCAACCTTAAACAGGGGGAACAGGCAAGACTGGTTCAGACAATTTTCGAGAGTTACTGTTATGACTTATGAGCAGTAACAAAAGATGAGCAAAACCACAACTTATTTAGCGAATCTCTTACAGACTTGCATTGACAAAAAATCACACATTTCAGGCAAGCTCATCCACGCCCACATTCTCCGTCATGGTCTCTACTCCGACACATTCCTCTCAAATCGTCTCATTGAACTTTACAATAAATGTAATAAAATCAACACCGCACGCCACTTGTTTGATGAAATGCCGCTTAAGAATATTTATTCTTGTAATGCAATGTTAAGTGCTTATTGTAAAGCTAACAAGCTGGAGGATGCACATGTGTTGTTTGATGAAATGCCTGAGAGAAATGTTGTGTCGTGGAACACGTTGATTAGTGCCTTGGTTCGGAATGGGATGACGGAGAAAGCGTTAGGGGTTTATTGTAGGATGAAATGGGAGGGATTTGTGCCTACACATTTTACGTTGGCGAGTGTTGTGAGTGCGTGTGGGATGATGGGGGATGTGGAGTGCGGGAGGGGGGAGCATTGTGTTGCGATAAAGATTGGATTGGATGAGAATGTGTATGTGGGGAATGCGTTGTTGAGTATGTATGCTAAGTGTGGATGTGTTGGTGATGCTGTTAAGGCTTTTGAAGATTTGGTTGAACCGAATGAGGTGTCGTTTACGGCTATGATGGGGGTTTTAGCGGAGACGGATCAAGTTGAGGAGGCGCTTAAAATGTTTAGATTGATGTTTAGGATTGGAATTAGTGTGGATTCTATCTCGTTATCGTGTGTTTTAGGGGTTTTTTCAAGAAGCGGGATTGGTAATACAAAGGGATTATTGGGTAATGCTCATGGTAGACTTATTCATGGGCTCATAATTAGACTTGGGTTTGAGAAAGACCTTCACTTGGGTAACTCTTTACTTGATATGTATGCGAAGACACGGGATATGGAAAGTGCTGAAGCCGTTTTTACTTGTTTGCCTGAAATTAGTATTGTTTCATGGAATGTTATGATAGGCGGATATGGTCAGGATTATCAAATTGATAAGGCGTTAGAGTATATGCAAATGATGAAAAAGTATGGTTTTGAAGCAGATGAAGTCACTCGCGTCAATATGCTTGCAGCATGTATCAAGTCAGGGAATGTTGAAACTGCACGTAAAATATTCGGTAACATGGAATGTCCAAGCTTAGCTTCATGGAATGCAATGCTCTCAGGGTATTTTCAAAATGAAAATTTTAAGGAGGCTATTAAGCTCTTTAGGGAAATGCAGTTTCGGAATGTCCAAGCTGATCGGACTACTTTAGCTATTATCCTCAATTCGTGTGCCGTGTTGGGGCTTTTTGAATGGGGGAAAGCAGTTCATTGTACCTCCATCAAGGGTCTGAATCACACTGATATATATGTTGGTAGTGGGCTTATTGGCCTTTATTCAAAATGCAATCAGGCAGATGTTGCAAAATCTATATTTGATAGGATGCAAGACAGGGATGTTGTCTGTTGGAATTCTATGATAGCTGGATTAACACTGAATTCGCTTGATAAGGAAGCGTTCAATTTATTTAAACAAATGATAGGAAAAGGGTTGTATCCTACTCAATTTTCTTATGCTACCATCTTGAGTAGTTGTGCGAAATCATCATCTGTTCCCCAGGGGAGACAAATTCATGCACAGATAGTTAAAGATGGAGGTGTTAATGATGTATACGTAGGAAGTGCTCTGATTGACATGTACTCTAAATGTGGTGAAGTTCATGAAGCCAGGATATTCTTTGATACAATGCCCTTTAGAAATACTATTACATGGAATGAAATGATACATGGGTATGCACAGAATGGATGCGGCAACGAGGCTGTTGATCTCTTTGATGAAATGATTCAATCTGGTGAAAAATTAGATGGAATAACATTTCTTGCTGTTTTAACAGCTTGCAGCCATTCAGGATTGGTTGATCATGGAGTCGCAATATTCAACTCAATGCAGTCAGAGCACGGAGTAGAGCCTTTTTCTGATCATTATACTTGTATGATAGATACTCTGGGCCGTGCTGGTCGGTTTCATGAAATTGAGGTACTGGTGGATAAGATGCCATGCAAAGATGATCCAATTGTATGGGAAGTTTTGCTTAGTTCTTGTAGGGTCCATGATAATGTGAGCTTGGCAAGAAGAGCAGCAGATGCACTTTTCTCTTTGGACCCAAAAAATTCTGCCCCTTATGTTCTTCTGGCCAATATGTATTCTTCATTAGGAAGATGGGATGAGGTGAAAGATGTGAGAGATATGATGAGTAAGAAGAGCATTGTCAAGAATCCAGGTTATAGCTGGCTTGAACAGAAGAGTGAGAAGCAACATTGTATGGTTGATCACTACAGATATATGGAGATGCATGACACTGAAGCAGTCTGTAATACTTCCTTGTGTTAAACAGAGCAATCTATAGGTGATAGGTTTATTACATGTTGTCAAAACTCAAATGAATAGTCCTCCAGTATATTGTAAATTTCCTTCTAAGCATTCTTTTCCTCGATCACATGAGATGATGAGAATGAATAGTACTGAAGGAGATACGTTAATTCAACTTAAGGTATGTTACGTTATCATTACTTATCAGTTTATATCAGGTATCTAAAAATTGTTTCTACAACATTCTTAAAGTAACTAGTCATATTCTGTGTTTGTATCAGAGTCTGATGATCGTACCAGAATACTAGAGTCAGATGCCAAGTGCTGTAATAAAGTGAAGACTGAGTCTGAAAAAAGGAGCACTCCATCAACCTCATCAGGTCGAATAATTAGTGGCATTCTTGGCATTGTCCAAGCTGTATTACTGATATTATTAGCAGAGCCCGCCTTGAATATTATGGGGGTCAAATCAGTAAGGAACTTCTGTAACAATGAAATTCTTGCATTCTTTCATTTGATTGCTACACTAGAAATGAGCATTCTGTGAATTTTTTTCATATTATAGGATTCACCTATGCCAAACCCTGCACAGCAGTACTTAAAATTTGAGGTATCTTGGTGCTCCAGCTGTTCTTATCTCACTGCTATGCACGGTGGCTTTCGCGGATTTAAGGACATGCAGTGACGCAGATTTAAGGACACACAGACCCCTCCCTACTGCTACTATACGAAATCATGACGGGTACTATTATACCTCGAAAAGCCTCACCCTAAAAAGATGTGCAGAAAATGGAAACTGACAGGAAAAGTTTTTATTTATAAAAATAAAGGGAGTTACAAAAAGAAAAGGGCTAAATATGCATAATGTTGCTTAATGGCCTAGTAGTTGGTCAAGAAGGTTTAGTGCCAAATGCAAATAAGCTTAGTGGCTGCTTAAGCTATTTGATACTGCGTCTGTATGACTGTATCCAATTTGATCTGACTGCATTCCTCGGATATAATACAGGGGCAGGTGACATTACAAATATAGTTTTGGACCCAATTTATATTTTTGTCTTCCGTCTTGGTGTCAGTGATGCAGCCATTGCTCATTTTTATCTTTGTGAGTCACATCAAACTGCTTTAAAGTATGATCATATATGCTTGTGTTATGCATTAAATTTTCTGTGCATCACGTTCTTTATGTAGATCGTAAGGCCTTACTTCTTAACCTTATGTTACCTTTTTTGTCCTTTATCATTTTCTTGTTAGTATGGTAGGTATCTAACCTCAGTCGTACTCTTTTGGAGTTGGTGCAACAAGTGGTATTGATACCCCCTAGTCTCAAACATCTGCAATCAGTACAGATAGTGTCCTAATGCTTGAAGAGTTGAACTTTTGTTTGAATTTGATCTTTATAACTCTGTGAATATGGATGACTCAATTATTTCAATAATGTCCAATCCGTCAAAAGGGTAAGCAAGAAGTAAAGCATTGTGGCGATTTAAACTCAGTTACATTCAACTGTTTCTTCAAGGCACTAGAATCCTTTGTGTTTTATCTTATTCATTCTTCTATGCAACGAAGATATATATTGTAAACATTGTTGGCAGTATACAGAAGCTTTAAGTTATTGTTTGTAACAAGTCCATTCCCGTGAGTTGCTTTAGTAATGTATTATGCATGAAAATACTGGAAGGCGCGTTCTTTAGTTGACGTCAGCAATCTTAACAAGTTCTTTTCAGATAAGGTTAAGGTCTATCATACAATGTGTGGCAAAGATTCAGTTCTTACTTATAATTTGTTTCAAGTTATTTTTTGTTTATTTCCTTTCAGGTTCCAAGAAAGGATTTCATCAGATCAATCAATTTTTAAACTTAACTCTGCTTATCGTCCTCTGTCTGTTCTACAGGTTTTGTGCTTTTGATGAGAGTCATGGCTGTCACATTCTGTGTGACGCTGGCTGCATCTATGGCTTAAATCAGGGGCCGATACCAATGGCTTCATTTCAGGTCTGCTTGCAGATCTGGGTGGCGACGTCTTTTCTGGCTGATGGCTTAGCTGTTGCTGGGCAGGTAAGGAACTTGGAATTATTCAGGTTTGAGTTCTAACATATAGTGGCTACTATATATGCATAGCTCTGACAAGGACTGCATCATCTTGTATGTTTATATCATCAAGAAGCAGGTAAAAAGCATTCATTGGTAAAAAGCATTCATCGATGGAGAATACATCCAGTTATCAGGATAAATATTGCAAGTCCTTGCAGTTAACAAACTTGCATAAAAACGGTTGAAACAAATCATTCATGGTAGCTTTGAAAGGTAGATGGTGCATTAGAGAGACGGAATGGCATGTCAAGAAAACTCATGAGACTTCCTTGTGTGTGAAACACTTTATAGATATCATCAGAATGCACCTGATCTGAAAGCCAGCCCTCAAGTCAATTCATAAATAAGCAGGAATCGGAAATCGATCGTTGATTATTGATAGTGATGGGGTTGAGAGCTCTATAATCATTGCAAAGGAAAATGGCTAGTACTCGGTTGAATAATCTTATCCGCCACCATGTTTGGTACCAGAGGTTCAACTTCGGTTTGGGTCATTGTTGGATAGGATCAAATCGATTTTCGGACCTTTATCGAATTTGAGTATATTGAATCGATTTCAGTTCATTTTAGTTCGGATCTAATTGTATTGAATTCAGTTAAATTTTGGATTATCAAATTCGAATATAAAATTATTTTTGAGTGAGTCATGTTTCTAGTAAAACTCATAACCTAACTATTATTTATATTTTAATATATATGGATAAGTGCTCATAGGAGAACCCTCGTTAAAATGAGATATAAGATTTAATCTCCATCATCCAAATTTATGTCCCTTCTTTTAATCACAACCACACAAATATTTAATTAAAAACATTAATTTTTAAATTACATAGACAAAGATTACGTATATTAATTAGCATTCTGTTGGTAGTTGATTTCCTCTCTCTTCCTTCTCTCTCTTCTCTATCTATCTCTGTTTTTCTCTCTTTCTCTCTCACTATTAATTCATCTCGATAAACTTTCTGAGTCGCACCGGATATTGTACGAAATTCATCTCGATAAGCGTTCTATAGTCAGAGTTTCACCGGATATTGTACGTACGACTTTCATTGTCGTTTCACAAGTTCACAATTTAAATTTGTATTCAATTTTTTGTTTTTTTCATCATGATTACTGAGGATTTACCTAAGATGAGCTCAAATCAAGGTAAAACAATCGATTTTGTTAGTCGTATTGTTATTTGATGTCAATATCTTGTTCGTTTTTTAATTTATCTTTGTACTACATATTTGTATGCACTCAACTCTGTTGATTAGAAAAGTATTGTTAGAATACGTAAAACATGTTTTGGTTGTACTAGGTGATTTTATGTTTTAACTTAGTGATTTTATGTGTTATATAGTTATTTTTTATATTTTAGTTATTTTTGGTGTCATGTAATGATTTTCTGTTTCTATTTAGTGATTTTCTGTATTTTTACCGTTATTTTAGTTGTGTTTTTGTTGTGCGGGGTGATTCTCTATTTTAACTTAGTGATTTTATGTTTTTACAGTTATTTTGTATACTAGATTTATACCCGTGCAATGCACGTGATGCTTTATATATCATTTGTATATATTTTAATTTTGTTTAAATTGATATTTTTAATTTTTCTAAAAGTATTATTCTGATTTAATTTCAACTTTATAAATTTTTAATGATAACCAAACTTGAAAACATATAAATTTCACATATATTTTATTTAAGTTTATGTCGTATTTTTGAAATGATACTTGTTTTTTATTTTTATATTTTTAAAATCACTATTTGTTTGTAATCATTTATTATTTTCCTAAATTTAACTTTGATAATTTTAGTTTGCTATTTGTTTGTCTTTTATCAAGTTATATGTTGACATTTTTTATTTAATTTAGTTTGTTATTTGTTTACTTTAATAATTTAATTTTAATTATTTTATTTATATACTTATTTTTTTCTTAAAATATTATATAGCTAAAGATATATTGATCATACCATGTCATAAATTAATTATTTTTGTATTATAGTTATCATTTTCTTAATTTTTTTGAAAAAAATAAACACCAATATTATTTTTTTATATTATAGTTATTATTTTAATTTTATTTTTGTTGTAATTATATTAGTAATCACAAGGTTAAACATATCTAACTCATATTTTATATTTAAGTTTTATCTTTAATTTCTTGTTCATTTATAATGAGAATAGGACATTTTAGTTATCTTTCTATTTAATAATTTGAATTTCATTAAATTGATATTTTGTTTTATTTTTAATTCAAAATAAGAGACATATTTGTAAATGAAACTAATTTACATTAAAGTAATACATATGCTAATATACATATCATTTAAAAATTTATCTTTAATTGTTTTTAGCTAAATATTGATCATAATTTGTTGATTATTAATTTCAAGATTTATCTTTTCTGATTATAGATAATATTTATATAACTTTTTAGTTTTTAAAGATCATTGTTTGATCTTCATTATAATTAATTATAATTGTATTCTTTGTTTTAGTGATTTTTTGTTTCAAAATGTTAAATATTTGTTGGAGCATGGTGATTATAATGTTAAGTATATCTAACCTTTATTTTATATTTAAATCTTATTTTAAATTATTTTCCCTTGGGAGTATGAGCTTGTTTAGTAAATTTAAAATTATTGCTTATAACTTAAATTGCTTAAAGTCAAAAGTCATAAATTATACATATAGAAGATGTTTCATTGATTTTAACTTTTTGATATACATATTTAATTATTTTATTTTTAGTTATGTTGTTTACTAAAATGTATCACCTAAACCTAAAATGTAAGACATGACGATCACGCCATACCATACCACCTAAACCCCTTTACACCAATTATATATAAACATATAATGCATATGAAACCCTCAATATTTTAATAATATTTTGATATTATCCTTTTATGTTTGTTATATGTAAAATAATATATTTATAATTTGGATTAATCAAATTGTTATGTTCCTTCAGAAAAAAAATGTTTAAATTTATTTATGTACATGAATTCTCCTAAGTCTCTTATAACGCAGGGTCCACATGTATCATTGTTATATGATATACACATGAGCATTATATTGATAATTTTTAATATTGTAATCGATATGAATTGTTATCTGATATTTGGTTTAACAATTATTATCTAACTCGAACTATACATAAATAAAAGAGAAAAGATATTTAAAAAATTTTACATAGAAAAATTTTAAATTATCAAAATACACTTTTTAGTATTTAAATATAATTCTATTATTAATCAGATACACTTTTTAATATTAGATCTAACAATTTTCATCGATCTATTTAAGATCTAACTGTAATAATTAATTTGGTCGTATAGTGGTCGTACACGGACCAGAGCGATTTTAATTTTTTCTTAAATTGATTTTAATATTTTATTGAAATAAACATAGAATTTATAAATTTAAAAAAATTAGGAAAAAAATTAAATTGGTGCTACAATAATAATAAAAAATTATTAAAATTTAGATAATCACTTTACTGTTTGGGCTCTATCTTGAGTTTTAGACAACAGATTTTAACAATTTTACAGCCTACGCGAAGCTAACAAAATTATCTTTAATTTAATGAAGGTTTAATATTTATTATCTAACCAGAACAATCCATAAACTAAAGAGAAAAGATAATTACGATTTTTTACATAAAGATTTCTATTTAATATAGAAATCTATTTATAATAGGTTTAAATTAAAAAAAATTATTAAAATTTAGATAATTACTTTACTGTTTGGGCTCTATCTTGAGTTTTAGACAACATATTTTAACAATGTTACAGCCCACGCGAAGCTAACAAAATTATCTTTAATTTAATGATGGTTTAATAATTATTATCTAACTGGAACTATCCATAAACTAAAGAGAAAAGATAATTACGATTTTTTACATAAAGATTTCTATTCAATATAGAAAACCTATTTATAATTGGTTTAAATTATCAAAATACACCTTTTAGTATTTAAATACTATCCTATTATTAATCAAATACAATTTTTAATATTATATATAACGGTCCTCATCTATTTGAATATTTATAGTTTTATAATCCAACGGATCATATACTTTTGGTAGTACAGTGACCGACCAAAGTTTTGGATAAGATCTCCCTTACGCTTATTATATAAGGAGTTAATTTAAAGTTATTTTTGGTGTCATGTAATGATTTTCTGTTTTTATTTAGTGTTTTTCTTTATTTTTACATTTATGTTTGTATATATTTAGTCGTGCTAGATGATTTTTATGTTTTTAACTTAGTGATTATATATTCGAAGCATTATATATTTTTTGCAGTGTGGATTATACAAACTTAGTGATTATGTTGAACTTGGTAACTTAGTGATTTTTTGTATTTTACAGTTATTTGAGTATTTTATGCTGAATTTGTTCTATATGTTATTATGTTGAATTTGTATTTTTTGTATTTTACAGTTCTTTCTGTATTTTATGTTGAATTTTTTCTATATGTTATTCTATTTTTTAACACTTTTGTATACTTTCAGTTTACTTCAATGATTTTGTTTTGTTTATTGTGATTTCTTGTACAATTGAGTTCTCTGTTTTATGTTTTTCATAATTTTGATTCTTCACTGGCTTTGCATTATCTTTTTGTAGCTGTTATTTGCGGTGAAGACATTTCTGATGTAAGTAACTATTATTGTTCGAATGAGAATAAAGGATTTGATTATGGTTGTACGGTTAGTCCTGGTGGCCACAAGTACTATGTTCCTCTTTCAGTAGAAGACAATCTAAAACCATTTCTTAACAAATCTTTTTCATCGTTGGAATCTAGGATTGCCTTTTATAAGGAGTACAGAGTGTTGAGTGGATTTAGTGTACGTCGAAGTGCTGAGAAAACACATTCTGATGGTACGGTGATAAGTAAGTACTTGGTTTGCAATAGGGCTGGTTATACTGAATTCAAGATGACTAGTTCAAAAGGGCAGGAAAAATCAATTAGGTAAGCGAAAGAGGACAATGTCAGGCAGATGTAGTTGTGAGGCAAAATTGGTGTTAAGATTTGCTCTGGGAAATGTGTATTTTGTTTATAATTTCATTGAAGTGCATAATCATCCGTTAGTTCCTAAAGATTGTAGGCATTTTTTAAAAGCTAGACGTGAAATGTCGACTTGTTCCACGAATTTTGTTTTTTAATGCTAGCAAAGTAAATATTGGAACACTCAAGTCTTTTAGAATGATGAAAGAGCTGGTTAAGGGGTATGAAAATGTTGGATCTACAGCGAGGGAATTCGGGAATTTTGACAGAGATATAAAAGCCCGTTGGTGAAGCTGATGCTCAAATGATTATTGAGAAATTCAAGGTTAAACAAGAAACAGATCCTTCTTCTTTTTATGACTATGATGTTGACTCTGCTGGGAATCTTATAAAACTCTTCTGGGCTGATTCGACGGCGAGAAGAAATTATGAGCTTTATGGAGATGATGTTTCTTTTGATCCAACATTTAATACAAATAAGTAAGTATCATTTCGTGGGTGCATATTAGATTGCTGTTTTGCAGAGCACATAGTGATTTTAATTTGAGAATTGGTTTTTTCTTTTAAATTGTTGATTTTACGACTAGTGCTTTTATTCTTTAAATGGTGGCTTTTATTATCTGGCATGTTCTTACCAATTCTTTTGTTAGGTACAATATGGTCTTTGCTCCATTTACCGGTGTGGATCAGCATAATAGATGTGTTACATTTGCATATACTCTTCTTTAAAAAGAAGATGTGACACATTTTACTTGGGCGTTTAAAGCATTTCTAACAGCTATGGATCAAAATCCTGTTTGTATAGTGACCGACCAGTGTGCAGCTATGAAACAAGCTATAACCAACTGTTTTAAAGCAACAGATGATTTTCTTGCTTCTAGACACCGTTTGTGCATGTGGCACATTACTGAAAAGTTTCCTGCTAAGGTATCTTTTCTTACGTATTCTTACGTATTCTTATGTGCATTGTGATAGTTGTCTTTGAAATGTTTCACGAACATGCATAATTTTATATGTTATTTTTGAAGATGAGACTTGGCCCTATCGTTACTTTCCGAACCCGAACTGACTGGCCTCTTTTCCTTATCCATTTGATGCAAAATGACTTAAAGAAAATAGAGGAAAACCATGATTATGCATAAGAGAGAAGACCTATTGATAGGAAAAATGTATTGATTAATATTACACAACAGTAATACGCGTCCATTATTTTGGCCTGCAAATTGTGAGATGTGAGGTGACAATTCAACTTTGTAACTTTATTTTAAAGTTGATTTGATCACTCCTCCCTACTGTTTTGCAGTGTCAGCAATTTTGCTTTGCAGTGTCTGCAAATGTTAAAAAAACACTACAAAGCTCTGAAAAATAAAATGTCTGTAATTTATTAAAAATAGCTAAAAAGATCTTAAAAAAATAAAGATGAGTAGTCTTGTAGTCACGAGATCAATTCCACAATATGTACTAATTTACATGTTAAGCCTATATAAAGCCTCATCTATGCGATTACTTCTTCACTCAAATACTTCAAATATATCTACCACTGGTTTGTTATAATTAAGATGTCTAACGTTCCTGATCCGGATCCGTATAGTTGCTTTTGCAATAAGTTGATGGTTGAAAGGATGTGCTGGTACGGGGCCAATGCTGGAAGAAGGTCCATGAATTGTCCAGATGGATCGAATGGATGTGGATACAGTCGTTGAATTGAAGACCCACTGGAGGAGCGTGCAACAATTATCATTGAAGATCTTAAAAAGTAGATAACAATGCAAGCAGATCACCATGAGTATGCGATGCAACAACTTATGCAAAATTTTAACATGCAACAGATAACTGACTCCGGGGATGAAGTCCAAAATGAGAATGACAATAAGGATGATAATGGTGATGATGAGAATCGTAACGAGTACGAGTATTACGATGATGATGAGAATGACGACACAGATGAGGATGATGATGATTTTTAAAGTTGTTCATGATGTTTGTGTTTTTTAAGTTTTTGTTATTTGTTTTTCAAGAATGTACATTCTTTCTCGTAAAGAATGTCAGTTATGTTATTTTCATGTATTGTTATGTTGTTCTTATTTATGCATTGTCGTGGTGTGCATGTTGTATTATAATGAATCTTTCATCAAACTACTAAAAAGAGTAATCATAAATACCAAATTCATACATTAATAGGGGACTCAGGATACAACAATACAAATTAAGAAGACTAGGTCATAATTAAAAGACAACAGTATAGCAATACATAATACGCATATCACTCTTCTTGCGTTTCGTCGGATATGGCTCCATCGGACACATAGTTCGGATTATGTTCAAGATGATATTACTCGCGTTCTGTGAGCTCTCTGCCTATAGCACGAACAGAATTTGTGGCAAGTTGATACATATACTGACGACCTCTACGCCCCAACATTAGATTATTTTCAAATCGTATCTGTGACACAGCACCAATGACTCTTTTCATATACTTATTACAATTGCCACATTGGACATGATACACGAATCACGAGTAGGAACCCTTGCACCAATACGAATAAGGTCATTTCTCAATCGTTCAGATTCTTCAAGCCTATAGGCCCATTCTCGACGAACGCCTGCAAAATACTCTTTCGGATCACTTCGTCGTAACCTACGGTAATCGTCATTTCTTTCAACAAGCAACCAAACACGACACTCATTTTCAACCATTTTCTGTATTCAAAATTTAACAATACAATTTCAGGCTATAATCATCAATTATATTTATCCTACTTGAAAGTGGAGTTGTCATGTCTTACTGGTTATGCAGGTCTTGAAATGACTATTCATCTTTTCCAGAAAATTAAAGCTGTGTATTAATTGTCAATTTTTTTCAGAAATTATTGATCTCATATGTAGTCATGTCAAAAAAAATGAAGTTTTATTATATTGCTCTGAATACAACTGTTGACAATATTATTGCTCTGCAAATGTAAAAGTGGTGTAGTCACGTCAACATAAAGGTTGCATTATTATCATGCTTGCAGATGTTGAGTGGTGCAATAGAGTTTTGTTCTAGTCATTTTCAGACCTAAAAATACCATTGTTCGACATAATTTTTTTTAAACCTTTTGGCTTCTATAGAAGTACAAGGTTTGAAGTTTAATGCGGAACCCAGAAAAATAAAAAAAATATATGTAGAAAAATGTTTTTTATACTCCTAAAAGTGCCTACATAAATTATAATTATATGTAGACCTCATTTTTGGAGCAAAATTTAACATAGTTACACATAATATTTTTCCCCAATTTTTGGTTAGTAGCAAAGTAGAACATTTCAAGTTTAATATAGAAAAGAAAAAATGAAATTTTAAATTTTGCAAATACATTTTTTAAACGTCCAAAATCCATTGTTGGAAACAATTTTTTATTAATCAACAATCAATTTTTTCTCACCTTAAAACTAGAGAGCATGATTTAGAATAACAATTATCTTTTCTCACCTTAAAACTAGAGAGCGTGATTTAGATTTTTTTTTTTGACGTAAAGTGAAGAATTCATTAAAATATTGAACCCCAGCCGGGACAAACCCCCAAACTGTTAACTACAATCTGAGTGTCAAACAAAAAATGAGCTAAACAAATAGCCGTTTTTGTTTTTACATCGCTTAACACATATTATCCAATTCCTTAATATAAAAAGTATTACAGTGACATTTCGAGCAATCCAACCTACATCAGCTATCCAACCTACATCAGCTGTGAAACTAGTATCATCGCAATTTACCTTCACATAAGCACCATCTGTAACCCAATATTCACAACTATCAATTACATTAAATGATATTGGAGCAACAAATGCCCCCAGAATATGAACAATTTTTTGTTGTGAAAGGTGAGCTCTTGCGGTATTCACCACCGTCCAAGATTTGATGCGAGCCTTACAGATCACCCAAAATATCATATAAATCTTTCTCAGAAAAACTACCGAAACCCATAACAATCCACACAAAAACATCAAAACATAACACACTAACATCCCAAAAAAAGGGCACGACTAACAACTTGATAACAAGATACTCAACAAGAACTCACCCAAAAAGAATTAGATCTCGATTTTATTAAAAAACTGGTAAATAGAAGAGAGGATATATTTCGATTTTATTAAAAAACTAGTAAATAGAAGAGAGGATAGGAGAACTAAAGGGACTTAAGCAAGTCCAACAGCTTACTTATATCATGTTCTAAGCTCAAATATAAGTAATCTAGCAAAAAATGGTGCTCCAACAATGTCCTAGTGGTTATCTAAATCACTAAGACATCTATCTAATTATCTATTAATAAGTAACCACTAGCCATTACCTATTTAATTTTCTTTTTCTCTCTCTTTTCAAATATATTATTATAATAATAATAGGGAATGGATATAAGTAATGTTGTTGGAGTTCTACAAGAAATCAAGTCTCTAAATCACTAAAACACATTATTATATCATAAGTAACCAACTAGGACATTGTTGGACTTGAAAAGGATGAAAAATGAATAAGTGATTGCTAGAACCCTTAAAAATCCTCTTTTCTGTTTTCTTATCTTCTCTCATATTTTGAACTCTAAAGCACGGTATAAATGTCGTCTTGCTGAGACCATATGTAATAAGTTAGACGCAAAGCACGGTATAAATGTCGTCTTGCTGAGACCATATGTAATAAGTTAGACGCAGTGTATTCCTGCTTATATTTTTATAGGGTTAAATGGTTAATTCATCATTGTAGTTGATAGTAACTTGCAAGTAAGTCACCTAGTTAAAAAAACTTTCAGTCAACTCATGAAGTACTTAAAAACTTTCAAATAGGTCATTGCCGTCAGTTCCGTTAAAAATTCTAACGGAAAAATGACGTGGATGCTGACGTGACACAATGAAATTAAGTGTA
Organism: Heracleum sosnowskyi; assembly: GCA_030848705.1. NCBI lineage: Eukaryota > Viridiplantae > Streptophyta > Magnoliopsida > Apiales > Apiaceae > Heracleum > Heracleum sosnowskyi. The sequence goes on along the minus strand of CM061244.1, from coordinate 11,056,210 downwards.
GTTACTAATTCATCACTCAACTTTATAACAATTTTCAATTAGGTTATCAGCTAATTTTAATTTTAAAATTAAATAAAATTTGAAATTGAACATACCCATTTAATTCATATACTTAGAAAAAAAATACCATATCTTTAAATTCATTTTTTTTTCCAATATTGATAAATCGTACCAAAATTATATTTTTTTTTGAATTTTAAACTTTTTCTGAATTACGCTTTAATTAAATTTAAATTTGAATATACCTCTTTAACTCATATGATTATAAATCGATACAAGTGAAAAAATATTTAGGTATCACATTTTTTTCAATAATTATGATATTTGTTAAAAGTGTAAAAATTTTCAGGTGATTATAATTTAATTAAATTTGGAATTGAACATATCCATTTATTTCATATGCTAGTAAATTGGTAAACGCAAATAAATATTTACGAAAATATCATGTTTTTCGATATTAAAAAGTGATACGAAAATTATAAATTTTTATTGAATCAATGATTAAAATTTTAAAAATCTTAATTTAAAAAAAATTAATTTCATTTCCTATATTTTAATTTTTTTTTTTCAGTTAGTGACTTAATTGAAAATTAGCACACAACTCAGTGACCTAATCGTAAATATTTCGACTTTTAACGGAGAACCGTTAAAAGTCAATGCATTTTAACGGTGGTGAAACTATTTTATAGCTTAGTATTGTGATTGCAAGCTAATTGTAACTTTGTGATGTGTTTGAAAGTTTTTTTAACTTAGTGACTCATTTGCAAGTTATTACTGACTACATTGATCAATTAACCATTTAACTTGTTAAAATTTATTAAATCTCGAGTATAAAGATTGCTTTTCTTTTTTCAAAGTCCCTTCCAATATTTATTTATTTTTTTAAAGACGTGATGACAAAATTTGTGCATTATTTTAAGTTAGCAAAACAAATATGCATAATTCTATTTAACAAAAAAATAAATAAAAAAATATGCATAATTCTAAACATATTCTTTCTTGGTATAAATGACCTCTTTTCTGTTTTCTTATCTTCTCTCATATTTTGAACTCTAAAGCACGGTATAAATGTCGTCTTGCTGAGACCATATGCAGTAAGTTAGACGCAGTGTATTCCTGCTTATATTTTTATAAAACATAGATGCATCATTAACTTTAAAAATCAAATATAATACTAGTATATGTTTATCAAACACACACACACACACACACTAATATTAGGGGATGAGAAACGCAGCATATAGAATAAGTGCGTCCCTGACTGTGTGCGTGCGTGTTTTTACCTACCTACTACTAAAACTCACTCACTATCGTTGATCGTTTCATCACTCCCCCAATTTCATCTCTATCCCTATCTATTCATCCCTATACACACATAATTTATATCTATTCTACGCTCGCTTTTCATGTACTGCAGATTCAATTAGGCTTCCGATGACATCCGCCGTTCGTTTCTTCACTCCGGCCGCCGTTTCCGGCGGTGGAAACCTAGATGCTCTCAATAGAGTTCTCAATGATCTCTGTACTAAAGGCAATCCTAAAGTAAGTAGCAATTCATCCTTTTTTACTTGTTTAGATATCGAAAATTTTCGGAATGTGTTTTGGTTTGAAATTAGGCTGTGGCTTTTGTTTCGGAGTTTTCGAGGAGTTGTTATGTTCTGTTAGACTTTTACAAGATGTATGACTTATTCTAGCTGGCTTATTAATTTTAGTTGGTATAAGATGATGCTCGGTATGTTTTATATATTCGATGTCTCTGCACTTGTCGCATATGTTTGGATATTTCTTGAAGTTGATACTATTTTAAGTGCTGTTCACAAGTAATTACTCATTTTTTTAGTCGTTAATTTAGAGGCATGTTCCGGGTGACTAGACATGAAATTTCCATAGAGGCTAATTTAGAGGCATGTTCCGGGTGACTAGACATGAAATTTCCATAGAGGCTGTGTTTGGAAGTTAGAGGTTTGAGTAAAAGTTAAGGAGTGAACCAAATTAGAGTTTTGACTAGATGAATCCTCTAGTATTGGTGTATTGGTGTTTGGTACTTAGCGGATTGAAATAGCGGTTCGGACACAATCCGCTAAATTTGAAAAAGCTACTTGGAGGAGTTTTTCGAGTTAGAGGATTGTTATGTGTCTACTTAAAATACAAGCAGCTAATTCAAACAACTATTTACCGAATAGTTTCATTCCAAACAGCTAAATCAATTCGATAGTCAAAACAACTAGCTCTATCTGCTACCGCTAATAGCTAACCACTAATTACCAAACAGGGCCATTGTAATTACAAATCTATGTGGAGCTTGTGACGTGATAAAGCCAATGGAGGATTATGATTCGTGTGACCAGCATTATGCGACACATGTCGATGGTTCATGTCAGGACACCCCATTTATTAATTTAGGTTGGGAGAAAGGCCCAAGTCATTGTTTGTACTCTCACTTTTATATCTTTATCTATTTTAAACTTGATTTACTATATAACAAGAAATTAGGAGTGACAAAATTATTATTAAAGTTGCATCATGTTTGCAACATATAAGATTTTAGTTTGTTATGTTGTTTGCTTGTTGTCCATTGTCCGATCAGCTTCATCCTACTTAAATGTGTAGTGTCTTGTAACGTTTAGGATTTAAAATTAAGTCAATTATCCGATCAGCTTCATCCTACTTAAATGTGTAGCGTCTTAGAACGTTTAGGCTTTCTTTTCAAAAACCACTCTTAGCCAACAATTATCTCCTTTCTTTGCTCGTGAAATGGCCAAGAGGGTGTTTGTGTAAGCTTTATGTTAGGAACTTCAAGCGATTTTTGAATTAAAAAATGAGGTGTTTGTGTATGAAGTTAAATAGTAACCTAAAGTTAAAAAAAAGACTTAAAGGGAGAAGTTGGTATGATGTTCCTTTTTGAACAACTTATTATATTTCTGTAATTTTATTTGATAAATAAAAGTTAATTATATCATTCATGTGCACAGTTTATAATTTTTTATTTAAAAATATTTTTTATTAACTCACAAGTTACAGATAATAATAAGATTTTCCAATCATTTACTAAATTAAAATTAAAATTTGACTTCTCCTCTTAACTAACTTTAAGCATAAGAAAACTTTAAAGTTTACCTGAACATGCTCTAAGACTTCAAGCCACACAGAGGCATGATTGGATGATTTTTTAAATTATTGTACCAACCTATCAGGAAAATGATAAGGAGATTAGTCTTCTTATTTTTCTTAAACATAAGAAGATGTATGTAAAATATTTATGAATCTCCGAGTACTTGTAATTGCTTATATATATATGTATATGTGATATATATTTTTATTGATTCTCAGGATGGTGCTTCATTGGCTTTAAGGAAACATGTGGAGGAAGAAGCTCGTGATCTTAGTGGGGAGGCTTTCTTTCGTTTTATGGACCAGTTGTACGAGCGAATAACTAGTCTTTTAGAAAGCAATGATGTTACTGAAAATTTGGGAGCTTTAAGAGCTATTGATGAATTAATAGATTTAAAACTTGGCGAGAATGCCTCAAAGGTTTCAAAGTTTTCCCACTACATAAGAACTGTATTCGAGTCTAAGCGTGATCCTGAAATATTAATCTTAGCTAGTACAGTTCTTGGTCATTTAGCCAGATCTGGTGGTGCAATGACAGCAGATGAGGTTGAGTGTCAGGTGTGAACTCCCCCCCTCCCTCCCCGTAATACTTATATAAAAATATCTGTATTTATCTGATAGTAGAAATTTTGATTATACGTATTTCCAGGTAAAAATTGCGCTGGAGTGGCTTCGTGGCGAACGAGTTGAGTACCGTCGTTTTGCTGCTGTCTTAATCTTGAAAGTAAGTGCAATATCTTGGTATTCTATACTCTATTTGACATTTTTTTTCCTCTCAAAATTTCAATTTTTTTTGCGTTCTTGCACACAATTGTCAAATTTTATCTTGTTTTTGCAAACTACTTCCTTCATTGTATGAAGGCATAGAAGTATATGCCAACTCTTTATATAGTAATTCAACATACAAGTCTACCACCACTCTCCCCCAACGCTACAAGTTTAAGAAGTTGGTTGCTTTCGATACAATTTGATTTTGCTAAGGAGGTACATATTGGCTAATAGTTAATAAGTTATCTTACAAATAACCCTCTTTTCTATAGGAAATGGCCGAGAATGCTTCAACAGTATTTAATGTTCATGTATCTGATTTTGTGGATGCTATATGGGTTGCACTAAGGGACCCAACATTGGCTGTTCGAGAACGGGCTGTGGAGGCATTGCGTGCATGTCTACGTGTTATTGAAAAGCGGGAGACACGTTGGCGTGTACTGTGGTAGGAGCTTCTAAGCCTTGAAATTTGAGGGTGCTAATTTGTAGTCTTGAAACTGTTATCTTTTTGGGTGGCAGGCGAACTTATGTGCAATAATAAAAAATAAAATACTTTGATTATTTGTGCAATTCAGTAGCATTTTTCTAATAAAGGATGACACATGCCAGCATAGATGTTAAGTGTGTTCAGAACCCGTGATTTATAATAGATAATTTATAAATCGTGTTCGAGAATGGGCTGTGGAGGCATTGCATGCATGTCTACGTGTTATTGAAAAGCAGGAGACACGTTGGCGTGTACTGAACCACTTTACGTTGGCGTGTACTGAACCCGTGATTTACAATAGATAATTTACTGGAAGCAATTTTGTAAAGTGGTTCAGTACAAAATTCTTATAGGCAGTCCTCACAGAATTTGTTCTTAGATTATACATCTTACTAGTAGATACTGATCAAATATTCCTAATGGGAATCTTTGTGCTTCAGTTCAGCTGCCACATGCACAGATGTTATCAGATTTGTCAAGATTAGATGTGTACAAATCTAAGTATTATCGTATATTTCTTGGACTTCTTATAATTATATTCTGAAATTTTGTTATTAAATTGAGATACTTGTGTATTAGTATGTTGTAATTTGGAAATTTTGGGTGGCAAGACTTTTGGTACAAGTTTACTAGTTATACATCTGTTAGAAGATTAATTCTATTCTGAATAAAACACACTTCGGATGTTGTTTGCTCTTAGCTGTATAATCTGAATTCATTTCTCTTATGAATGTAATTTGACAGGTATTACCGTATGTTTGAAGCTACCCAAGATGGATTGGGTAAAAATGCTCCTGTTCACAGCATTCACGGTTCTTTACTTGCCGTGGGAGAGCTACTAAGGTTGGTTAAGATAGTGTTTTATGATAGTTTTTTCTGGTCACACTCTGGAAGTCTGTTTCTTTCTTGCGAATAATTATTAATACTAGTATACATTAATAATATAGACTGATTTTGAAGTTTGTAATAAAGTGTAACTTATTACTTATATTAGACTAATATTATAGATGATCGATATTAGCAATTGAATTAAATTATTTTGACAATAAATTATCATATATGTTTTTATCAAATGTTGTGATTTTACTAAATTTTCCAGTTTGAAAATGCAATGCAGTTAATTTTGCACTAATAGTCTTTTGTAATGAAATTGTAATTTAATAAGTAAATAGGTTTCAGATAAAAGAAAATAAAAAATTTGTTTCTATGCTCATTTAATCATATATTCTATGACATGTATAATATTTTCTAATTTGTATATTTCTTGCATCTTTGTTTTCATTTTTGGTTTTTTATATGTATTTAAAATTATGTTATATTGATTATTGTGATATCAAATTTAACTAAATTTTGTAGAATATGAAAATTGCATATTCTGGTAGGTTGTAGGATTGTTATGAAAAATTTAAAGACAACAAATTGTATTGGGGAAAAAACTAGTTAATTGATTGCGTCCTATATTTAATAAGAGCAATAGGGATCTTAGTCCTACCATCAATTGCTTATACACCGTTGGATTAGATGCAATAAAAATATGGACGGGTGGATTTATCGTTTATAAATTCTCTAATGTTTAAATTAAAACTTTTTAAGAGGCCAATGTTCGATTCAAAGCAATTACAGCAAATAACATAACATCTGTGGTCTATGGAAATCAATGGTTTGATTACTAGCAGGAAAAATGTATGTAATATTTATTTACTACTAAAAGACTAGAGGTACGAACAATTAATAAATCATTTTTTATGCGATAAAGATCTATACATAATATGGCAAAATTAAATACATTCACTTAGGTTATCGAAAGAAATAAACATAATCTAAAAAGCATATAACTAGAAATTTACTTTTTTGAAAGAAAAAAACAAGAAATTTATAAAATATCATTTTAATGTTAAAAGTATATGATAGTCCGTATGTAAATTTTAAATGATATAATTTTCATATAAATGTAATTGAATATGCGTGATTGTTTACATTGATTTGAAAACACAATTTTTTTTTTTAAAATTTGAAAGTTAATATGCATGTGTATCTAATGTTATAGATATCTACTATGAAAAAAAACTTGAATAGTGATATGTATACATAATTTGTGCAACACACAGAATAAGAAACGAAAACAATGAGCGTAAGCTAGCAACTGCGGAGCAATCAAAAGTGACATCACTAGGAAACAATCCAACAATGTTTGTAGTTGTTTTAAGAAAATATTATATACTTTTTTTTTAGTTGTCAAGAGTCGAACTCGATATACAAAGCGTTTAAACAAATTAGGGTACTGTTGTGTTCTACCAATTATATTCCTAATAAAGAGTAATATATTTTCCCAGGAGATTTGCATGGTTCAATATATTTTGATGACTTAGAGCATCTCCAATGGTCTATAACCCTTAGCTAAAAGTCTAAAAGTGTAGATAAGATGCCATAAATAAAAAATTTAGAGAATATGTAAAATTCTGTCAACTCCAATGGAACATTACTGTTAGCCAAAAATATAGCCAACCACTTCGTATTGGCTATTTTTGTCGAATCTCTAAAGACCTGTAGTAAAACCCCACCTCATCTGTTACCCTATTCTAATTATATATTCTATTTTTAACAACTTAAAATAATAATAACATTCTATTTTTAAAATATAGCCAACTCATATAGCCAACTCCATTGGAGCACAATATCTTACAGGTTCAACAAATTTTACATAATCAGTATATTATATGATTTTAGTCAACGATTTTAGCTAACACCGTTGGAGATGCTCTTACCTTCAATGGATTCATAAAAAAAAATTCTTAAATAAATAGTTGCAGTGGTCCAATGGTGCTTTCACAACGAAAGTCATTCTTAACAATCAAGATATGGCAATTAATGTATGTTTAGTCGTCCTTATGGATAGGTGCAGTGTGCACACAGACAATCTATTACTATATATTAAACCACAACACAAGGGCAAAAAGTGCCACTTTAATGCCTGTGAAGTTACGATTTTGCCCCTATTTTTTGAAAAATTACAAAAACGCCACCCCTTTAATGTTTATGGAAAAAATAAATTAAATTTTGTTGGTCTTGAGAATTGAACCCGTGACCTTTTACACTCAAACTTGCACCACAACCATTGTGCTACACTTTGTTTTGAGTTTACTTTCAAAATCTTAATAGATAAACCACATCTTCTCCCATCTTATTTTTATTTTTATTAAAGAGTAAATAAATATTAATTTATATTATTTTTAGAATATTGCACAATATATAATTACAAAATATATTTTTATCGATTGAGTATAATCTACAATTCTCTTTTGTCAATTTAAATGATTGATATATGTCATTTTAATACCTATGAATTTACGATTTTGCTCCTATATGTTAAAAAATTACAAAAAACACCTTCTTTTTTATATTTATGCAAAGAGTAGATAAAATTATCGTAGTGTTGAAAATCGAACCATTAACCTTCTCTAATCAAACTCATACCATAACCATTATATTATACGTTATTTTGAGTTTTCTTTAAAAATATTTTTAGATAAATCACATTTTCTCATCTTCTACCATTTTTTTATTTTTACTTTTGTGTAAATAAAACATTGGTTTATATTATTTATAGAATGTTGCATAGTATATAATTACAAAAAAATATTTTAATGGATTGAGTATACTCTATAATTCTCTTTTGCCATTTTAAATGATTGATATAAAAAATAAAATTTTAAATAATATAAAATTATACATAAATGTAATCGAGTCTTAAAAAATATGAATTTATTTACATTCTCCTCTGTGTAGATATTAAACTATTGAAATAAAAAAAATAAGATTTGGTTTTAAGAAATATTTAATTTTATTTATAAAATTATACATAATAAATGATTGTCTCACATAATTTTTATGTATATAAAATTTTAAATACGCGAGTCATATTAGAGATTTTTGGTCGACCAACTATTTAGACTTTCAGCGATTTAAAAGTGTGATTGATCTAAAAACATAAATATTAAAAGAAACTGAAATAATTGAATTTATGTTTAAAAAAATGACAACTCCAAAAATAGGATTTATGTTGTATATATAAAAAATAACATAATTAATATTCAATATAAAATGAAAAAAAATATTTTTTTTGAATTATAATTATTACAAAATTGCAATAATTATTAGCAATGGCCAATTAGACTATAACTCAAAGTATGGTAATATGAATTTTATATAGTATACTAAATTGATCAAACAATCAGCATAATATATGATGGTTGAGTTATAACATATACTTAGATCAACCTATGATGAAACCAAAAAGTTTCATCTTAGATATTATGTTGATGCACAATCATTAAAGTCGTCTAATCATAATTTACATTGATCAAAATATTTGTAAAAATTCAAGTTGAGTTAAAAAATAATTCATATTATAAGATAAAAAATGTTTCAATTTACCAAAATTTTAAAATATAATTTCAATATTGTGTAATAAATTTTAGACTAAAACTAAACGTTTGAGTTTAAAAATGTAAAAATATGTATGTAATATATAAAAAAAAATGAGCTATACACCGCAAGGACGACTTTCACATAATATTAATAGTTTCATAATATGTTTTCGCCTTAGGTATATATCGATTCTTTATAAATGTACTCTAACTAAGTTAAAATCATGTTGCCTATGTTATATATTGACAATTTTCAAAAATATTTATTTATTTTATACTCAAATGTTCAATTTGATAAAGTTCCGTCATCAAAAATCATATTATTATATACTCAAATGTTCAATTTGATAAATTTCCTATCACATCATCGAAAATCATTTTAATATTTTAGCAATTAAATCTAATCATGCGATCATTATCGTATGGATATTTATCCAAATTTTATGAAATTTAATCAAGTTATAGAATATCTGGTTAATGTAATTGGTATGTATTAAAATATGAGATAAAATCGAAATATTATCTTTTCGAATTTTAAATTACAAAATTATCTCAATATATAAATAATTTCGGGCGAGAAATTATTGTTGTGCCACGCAAGGGCTTTTACGCTAGTATTTTCCAATATCGCTATCAGCAAACACAAAACCAAAACAGACACCTTAATACAAGAAGCAAAAACATTGTTAAGCTTGATATACTGAACATGAGGATGAGTGTACGGTTCAGTATTCTGCATAATAATCGATTACACATTTGGAGATATGGTGCTGCACGTGAAATATAACATGGTTCTTTACTATGTGTTTTCGCATAAAACCTTAGCTTGGAACTCGATAACGTTAACAATCATTAACCAGGTGAACTGATGATAAATTTTAGGCACAGTATGATGGTTTTATGGAGAACATATATTAGTATATATATTGCCATCAGTACCCATTCATTAATACATAATTACATACTAAATGCTTGATGATCTCAATCTTTATGTGACAGGAATACAGGCGAGTTCATGATGTCAAGGTACAGAGAAGTAGCAGAAATTGTTCTGACATACTTAGAACACCGAGATCGCCTCGTCCGTCTCAGCATAACTTCTCTTCTTCCTCGTATTGCACATTTCTTGCGTGATCGTTTCGTGACAAACTACCTGACGGTTTGTTTCTATTTCTCTCTTATTAACTTATTGCGTCGACGTCAAGCTATATAGAAGAGACTATGGATGCAATATTTGGTGATTTTTCCTTTTGTACATTTACAAGGTTTATTCATTTCTTACAGATATGCATGAATCACATTCTTGCTGTTCTTAAAATACCTGCTGAACGTGCCAGTGGATTTATTGCTCTTGGGGAGATGGCTGGTGCTTTGGATGGTGAACTTTACAATTATTTGCCGACAATAATGTCTCACATTCGTGATGCAGTATGTTACCACTATATTCTCATTATTTATGAGGCACTTGTTGACTCTGGCCTGTTACATAAATTCATGTAGTTGAGCTATGTCTCTGACAGTATATAATTTGCAGATTGCTCCTCGTAGAGGTAGACCCTCACTTGAAGCTTTGGCTTGTGTTGGAAACATAGCAAAAGCAATGGGGCCTGCTATGGAACCCCATGTGCGGAGTCTTTTGGATTCTATGTTTGCAACTGGTTTATCCTTTACACTAGTAGAAGCCCTTGAGCAGATAACTATAAGGTATCTTGAAGGATTAAAAAGAAATTTATTGAGTGATCTGCTATCAATTGGGATGAGGTCATGACTTGTTAATGTGGCTTTATTTTTCAGCATCCCCTCGTTATTGCCTACTATCCAAAATCGATTGCTCGAATGCATTTCAGCAGTTCTTTCACAATCAGATCATGCTCAGGCTAAGCCATCTATCACGTCAACTAGAGCAAATGTGGCTAGTACCACTCAGCAAATATCAGAACTTGGTGGTTCTGCTCTGGTGCAAATAGGTTTGCAAACTCTTGCACAGTTTAATTTTAAGGTGAGCTCTTTTCTTGGCTGATGAAAGTTTTTTTTTTCTCATTCACTTCTAAAGTTTTAGATTTCAGGGTCATGATCTGCTCGAGTTTGCAAGAGATGCTGTTGTCATATATTTGGAAGATGAGGATGGGAAGACTAGGAAAGATGCTGCTCTTTGTTGCTGCAAATCAGTATCAAATTCTTTCTCTGGCATGTTGCCTTCACAGTACACCCCTGGCAGGTCAAGTCGAGCTAGAGGAAAGAGAAGACGTCTTATAGAAGAGGTTTGTGTTCAAGGAAATTCTCAAGGTGCTATATTCCAGTTTTAAATCTAAATTTTTGGTTTAATTATAATTTTTGTTTGAGCTCTCTAATTCGTTCTGGGAAGCTATTGACCAGTGTCAGGAACAGAGGTTCCTGATTTTCTAATATTTGATGTTTTTGTGATTTTCTGGTTTATGAATCTTAGAACAGCAATAGAACAGTAATCTAGAGATAAGAACAGTAGAGATTAAGCTAATCTAGATGGTAATCAGATAGAGATTGAGAGAGAAATGAAGATTTCTTGTAGAAGAAGACATGTTTTCAGATAGTTTGTTATAGAGAGAGAAAGTGCAGAGAATTTAGAGAGAGAGACAGATTGGTGGAAATAGATTTCCTTTTCATATATCACATAAACTCCAATGTTTACAGATGGAGGTCTATTTACTCTCTTAACTCCTAAGTAAAAGTAACGGTAGAAATACCATACTACCCTTCTACTACTACTGACACTAGTCAACCACTGCCCATCCTGACAATCCTTCCTCCTTCAAATGCACCATGTCCTCATGGTTTTTAGTTACAACAGTGCCACTGTTTTTTTCCGGATCATCTAACTGTTCATGCATCCTTGAAAGAGCATCAGCCACAGTATTTTCTTTTCCCTTTCTGAAGAGGATAGTGTAGTTATACCCCATAAGCTTGCTGATCCATTTTTGTTGCAACATATAGCTGATTTTCTGCTCAGTTAAAAATTGAAGGGCCCAATGGTCTGTTTTGATGAAAAAATGTTTATCCATTAAGTAGGGAGTCCACTTCTTAACAGCTGAAACTACAGCCATCAACTCTTTTTCATAAGTTGACATGGCTTGTCCCTTAACCCCTAAGGCCTTACTGAAGTAGGCTAAAGGCCTGCCATCTTGTGTCAGAACTGCTCCAATACCAGTATTGGAAGCATCTGATTCAACTGTGAATGCCTTTGAAAAGTCCGGTAATTTCAACACAGGGGTACTAGTCATAGCCTCCTTCAATTTTATGAAAGCTTGAGTTGCCTCCTCAGTCCAATGAAAATTGTCTTTCTGAAGAAGAGTTGTCAAAGGTTTGGCAATTGTGCCATAATCTTTGACAAATTTTCTGTAATACCCACTTAACCCCAAGAATCCCCTTGAGGCCTTTACACTATGGGGCACTGGCCAAGCTATCATGTCCCTAACCTTATTCTCATCCACTGCCACCCCTTCACTGGAAATCACATGACCCAAGTAAGCCACCTGATTTTGCAGAAACTCACACTTGGACATTTTAGCAAATAACTTCTGTTGCCTCATTATTCTGAAAATCAATTCCAGCTGCTCTAAATGCTCTTTTTCATTCTTTGAATACACCAGAATGGCCTCCTTCAATAATAGCATGGACTGATACCTCCATTGAAGGTTGTGAGTCTTGTATTTCCTCTTTGCTGGCCTCCTCAACCTTTTCTGCTAATGCCATAGCTGTTTTATCAATCCAATCAATCTGCTTGGCCTTTCTTTCACCTTCCTGACAACTGTGTCCTCTGGAACACAAATTATTGTCACCCGACTCCTTGCCATTATCTGATTCTACATTATCAATTCTCTGTTCTAGGCCCGGAGTTGTTATTTCTTGCATCTGTTCTATCTTCCCTGTTCTTACAGTGCCACTTTTCAACATACATGTTGATTTGCCACTAGTTTTTTTATTCTGCAAAATTTGGGTTCCTTGCACACAATACCTGGCTCTCTTGAATGCTCCTTCTATACTTGTAGGGCTGAGTAATTTGAGAACTGGTCTAATATCCTCCTGTAATCCACTGATGAAGCATTCAATGTAGTACTCCTCAGAGAGTTGAGGCATTTTCACTTGCAGCTGACCCCTACAGAGTGCAAATTGTTTGCAGTACTGATCTATTGATCCAACCTGCCTCAAGTTTTTGAACTTTTCATACAGCAGCTCATCTTCTCAAACTCCAAACCTAGCAGTGATCTGAGTGCAAAACTCCTGCCAATTTAAGTTTGATCTTTCCATAGCAAATATTTGGTACCAACTTTTTGCAGTACCCTCGAAATGCATTCCTGCAATTACAGCCTTCTTGTTCTCTTGCACTCCATAAATCTCAAAGTAAACTTCACAATCTTGAAGCCAATCTGCCACTACCTTTCCTTCCTCAAACTTAGGAAAGTTTAGTTTAGGAAAGTTTAGTTTGAGGTGCTTCAATGATTCCTGAGTTTGTGCCTTCCCTGAAGTCACTTCTTTAATCCTCTCCTTGCCAAAAGGATTCACAAACTCCTCTTTCAGTCTTGTAGTCTGAGAATTCATCTTCTGCACTGCCAAAGTGACCAATTCTTCAATCCTGTTGAGTTTAGCAGTAGTTCTCTCCTTGTATGACAAAATCTGCTGTTGCACCTTCTGCAACATCTCTTCATATTGCTTTTCACCTTCCTTCTTAGACCTAGATTGTTTTTCCTTACTTCTATAGTAACTCATTCTCATACACAAATGATCAAACACCTTACAAGCAATAACAGAAAACTTCACAGCTATGATGACTACTTCACAAACACCTCCAATACACAAATCTACAACTCCTCCAGTAAATTCACCAAACAAAATCACTCACCAGATGCACAACAAGTACAATCGACAATTACTTCACTCAACAACACAGATCGACAGCAATTCACACAAAACAGAACAGTGACAGTCTCACAACAACAAAACAGTACTGTAACTACTGTTTTTATACTTTTCTCCAACAGTAACAGCTAGAATCAACTACTTAAGTAGAAACGAACTCAAACAACTGAAACATCTTCAATTCTAGCTAATCACAACAGTAAATCAACAGATCTAAGAGTAAAAGCTAAGAACAGAACACCTGAACACTTTTGAAGAAAGTTCTGAACTTGTGATTGCGATTACTACACTTGGTAGCTCGATCTGCTCGGATTAAGTTGCTGAACACAGTAGAAGCAGTAGGAGATCAAATCTGTAGCTCTGATACCAATTTGTCAGGAACAGAGGTTCCTGATTTTCTAATATTTGATGTTTTTGTGATTTTCTGGTTTATGAATCTTAGAACAGCAATAGAACAGTAATCTAGAGATAAGAACAGTAGAGATTAAGCTAATCTAGATGGTAATCAGATAGAGATTGAGAGAGAAATGAAGATTTCTTGTAGAAGACATGTTTTCAGATAGTTTGTTATAGAGAGAGAAAGTGCAGAGAATTTAGAGAGAGAGACAGATTGGTGGAAATAGATTTCCTTTTCATTTATCACATAAACTCCAATGTTTACAGATGGAGGTCTATTTATAGACTCTCTCAACTCCTAAGTAAAAGTAACGGTAGAAATACCATACTACCCTTCTACTACTACTGACACTAGTCAACCACTGCCCATCCTGACAACCAGTGCAATCTCTTCTGATAATTCTGCAAACGTAATGCAATCTGATTTTTTCAATTAGGTTTGCATTATACTTTATTTTAGGCAATTTCTTTTTCCTATATATTATTTAATATGCTAATTAGATATTGATGAAGTTTGTTTTAACATAAAATGTATTGATTTTGAAATTTTGGATTGTTAGCAAGTTTGATCATTATGAGGTCATGTCATATTTTATAGACATGCAAGTAATGGCGGTGGATAAAAGAATTAAGTACACTTATGAATAAAGTAATGTTTGTCAGCCAAGAACTTGTTATTAAATACGTGTTTTAATTTTTATAAATAGTCACTTGTTACTATCCTGCTGCCCAGTCACAGTGCAAGTGAAGAGAATTATATTTGTGAATATTGAAAGGTCTTAAACCTCCTCAATATTATAGCATCGGTCATTTGCCTCTCTAGCTGATAAATTATCTAGTCAAGTTTGTGGGGGGAGGGGGAGTTAACATGTGCTATATGTCCTTAAATATCGATAATTCTTTTTGATTTGACTGCAACCACTCTTTAATTTAGAGTTTTAACTGTTGTTTTATACCTGGGCTGATAGTAAGATGTGTTCTTTAAGTTTTTAAGCCTTTACCTTGTTTAGTGCATGAGGATATCTTATACAATTAGTCATTTTGTTACTATCCCGCTGCTCAGTCACACAGTGCAAGTGAAGAGAATTATATTTGTGAATATTGAAAAGTTGAAACTACCTCAATATCGTAGCATGGTTCACTTGCCTCTCTAGCTGAATAAGGTAAATTTGGGAGGGGGGGGGGGGGATAACATGTACTCGATTTTTGAAATAAAATTCCATAAGTTCCCTCTTTAATTTTTGGGATGCACCTGTGTTTGAAGTATTAATATGTTTAGTGGAATCACCTTGAAGTATGAATTTTGTGGTGCTGGTTAGGAGTGCATTTAGAAGTCTACCTTTGATGATATATATGACATTTTGCTCGAATATTGCACCCAATATCCTTGCCATTAGTCCAAAAGAGGGAAGAATATTTTATTGCTCATGATAGTATTTGGATGAGAGCAGAAGCTATTTAGATGTTGAAAAGTAGTGAAGATCAAGTTTAATATGATTTCAACTTTTGCAAGTCCATAGGATTAGATATTGACATTCGATGTGAATATTATTAGTACCTGTACATTAACAATTGATGTTTTTAAGCAGATTGTGGAAAAGCTTCTCATTGCAGCTGTGGCTGATGCTGATGTTATTGTGCGGCGTTCGATCTTCTCTTCTCTGAACGGGAATGAAGGTTTCGATGATTTTCTTGCACAAGCTGATAGTTTGACAGCTATATTTGGGGCATTAAATGACGAGGTACTCTTGCATCTGAATTTTAACATTCAAAAGTTGTTAAAAAGTGGCTAATTGTCATTTGAACTTCCTAGAGCATAAAATATAATGGTTGAAATTGTGGCACCTTTTTTTTTTTTTTTCATGGTTTACGACAATGAGATGAGGATTGGTTAATGCAAAGAGAAATTCTTATATCTTAAATCTTTTTCTTGTCATATGTATAAGTAACTAGCATTGTTATTGGGGCTTCACAATAAGACAAATCTTGATTTGACAGTTTTTAAGGTTTGATGTTCTACTAGATAAGCTCAGTCCACATTAGTCTCGTTGCAGAACTTGAGCAGAACTTGAATTTTATTTACTGATATCAGGATATCATTAGTTGCAATAATAGTTACTTGGTTTCGAAGTGGTCAATTTTGCTGCCACCATGTAAAAACAATGCAAAGATTTTACTAGGAATAAGTTTGTAGTATCTCCTAGTTACTGTTGAGTGTTTGTTGGCTGTACTCATTGCTAATTGCTA
The DNA here is from genome assembly GCA_030848705.1 of Heracleum sosnowskyi. NCBI lineage: Eukaryota > Viridiplantae > Streptophyta > Magnoliopsida > Apiales > Apiaceae > Heracleum > Heracleum sosnowskyi. The sequence continues at coordinate 11,039,881 of CM061244.1, read as the reverse complement.
AACCTCTTGTAATTATATTTATTTTCTCAAACTACAATTTGTATCATAGACTTGAGGCGAAACATGATTTTTCTTATCCTGCCAGGTAATGGTATCATGTATATTTTCCACATTAATGTGGAGCGTGATTCGGAGCATTAAGTGATTAAAATTAGTTATTAAATATTGTTGTTATTATTATTGTTGCTGTTGTAATTATTATTAATATTATTATATGTGATAAGTGATAACAGTTATCTATTAAGAATCTAGATATATATATAAGGATTAGTTTCTTATTATTGAATCGAAGATTGGTTTTACACTTTTACTTTATAAATAAGATGTAATCTTCCTACATAAATTAGCACGTGAATTGGAAAATAAAGAATTAATGAACGTTTGATAAATCTGAGGTATATATATATATATATATATATTCTGCGCGGAGGTAGGTTGTATCCCTGGTTTGGTTTCAGCCCTTTCCTTACATTTACTAGACCATCAGCCCGCTCAAAGCCCAGCAGTATCACCCTACTCTTTTTATCGATATAACCTTGTCCTATGTCACTTAGTATCTTACTTAATGAAAATGGCTGTCTATACACTACTTAATATATAATTTGATTGATCTTCTTAGTTGTTTTACAAAAATGATACTTGTTTTTTACCTTTTTTCTTTTTCTGATAAGAAAAAAGAGGCTGATTAGGTGAGGTGCTGACTCGGGTTTAAAAAACTTTTGTATCGAATAAGGAGAAATTCTTGATTGGAGTCGTATGTGATTATGTGATGCTTGCAGGCTGGCTTTTATATAGCATAAATTTCTAACTACGATGTGATGTTTGTGGCATTGAATATTTATTGAAATGTTCTGTTTATTACTAAGTGTGTTCATAGTATTTTTTTGCTTTGTTATAGGATTTTGTAGTACGTGAATATGTGATATCTGTAGCTGGTAGGTTATCTGAAAAAAATCCAGCCTATGTTCTTCCAGCACTTCGGCGCCATCTTATACAGCTGCTAACATATTTAGAACAAAGGTAGTGTAAAGGTTTCCTACCATTGAATCCATAAAACAAATTTTACTTTTTTCTTGCTAACAACAAGAACAAACAAACAAACAAATTTTACTTCGTTATATCTTATGGATTATTCAGATGCCTTACCTAGTCATCATTGTTGATTTATCTTTGTATGTTAGCAGTGCGGATAGCAAATGTAAAGAGGAAAGTGCAAACTTGTTGGGTTGCTTGATTCGGAATTGTGAACAACTTATACTTCCCTACATCGCTCCAATACACAAGGTTTACTAACTATGTTCAGTTTGTTCTATTATTGTGCATCTCTGTATCAATACTTTCCTTACACTGTAGTTTACACATATTTCAGGCACTTGTGGTGAAACTAAGTGAAGGGACTGGTGTGAGTGCTAATAATGGTATTGTCTGTGGAGTTCTTGTTACTGTTGGGGATCTTGCTAGAGTGGTAGGTGACTAGTCTATATTTTCTTTTTCTTCATCTTCTTATTATGAATTGAAAGAAACATCTATGTAAAACATGGAATCTAGTGAATGAAAGAGAGAAGAGTAGAAATGTCGATGTGCCAGTAGGTCGGTCAGTATATGGAAGACAGAAAAATAATTCTATCACCTGCTTAGTAATATAGATTTTTCTCTGCCATGCAATGCAGATTTTTCCTGTTGCATATACCCGTGTGTTGTACATCTCCATGAAAAGGACTTCCAGCTGTGTCCTGTAAAATTATATAAGTAGGTAGAACAACTTGTATCATTATCTAATTCTTGAATTTTGTTTTTCATATAAATGGATATTATGTTAATAGGTTAATAGCACTCAGTTGATTAAATTATATAGTTTAGCTCATCGGGGGTCTTGTGGATTATTTGATTTCAGTGTAGGTTTTCATGGTATGTAATAGTCAAGCTTGCTCACAGTAACTAGAGTATGATAAATGATGTTTAGTATTTTGTTGATCGTTTTTGAAATAAAAAGAGTGGAATGCAACAGCAAGTAAGACTTAAGCGGATCAGTTTTTGTAATAAACTTAAATATCAGAATAATCATTGACCATGATTGTTCTGACGTCTGATGCAGGGTTGGCCTAGAGTCTGAACAGCTATCTATAATTCTCCAATGTTTGATTGTTCGTTTTAGCAGAAATAATAATATATCCAGTTCTGCATGCTGTTACTCTCAACATTTGTATTCAGTGGCATATCTATTGCAAATTGAGGTTTTCTTTTGGCTTGTAATATTTAAAATCTCGTGGATAAAGTTATATATGTGCTTCTCATTGGATCGTTGTTTTTGGGGCACTTTAGAAACTTTTGTTTGTTATTTATGTAGATTGGTATGCAGAACTCCACCGACTTGGCTCTTTTGGGGTGTGTTTTCTCTTGTTATGTCAAGATATTATATGATCCAATCAATCCCTCCTGATAATACCTTAAGGGTTTAGGAGAGCTGGTAACTTAATAGGAATTTTTGTACCCTCTGTCTCTAAAACATCTTCAGCTTCCAGCTGAAAGCAACCAGACCCACTGCTTTAGCATATTGTAAAATTTGATATATTTTGTACTATCCTTGGCTAGAGTTTTTTTTTGATTCCATAGATATGTTTGGTTTGGTTTGTAGATGATTAGATTCATAAAATTTAATTGCATAAATCTATCATTATTGGTTATCTCTTCTTTCTAAAGTTCTTGTAGCTTGTGCATCTTATTTTATTGTGTAAACTGTTAAAATAATTGTTGATGTCTTGTTGTCTCTAATGGCCATCCTTTTGTTACTTTTAGGGTGGTTTTGCCATGAGACAGTATGTCTCAGAACTTATGCCGTTGATTGTTGAAGCATTGTTGGATGGCCCTGCCGCCACAAAACGTGAAGTGGGAGTTGCCACTCTTGGTCAACTGGTACAGAGTACAGGGTAAGTGGTTGATTTCTTGAGAATAGTTTTGGTTGGTTACGGTTCCGTCCATCAAGAAATTATATTATATGGCTATTTTTGAGTTGGATGAATGCAGTTATATCCTGTTGCCGTAACTCCATATTTTGCAGTTATGTGATAACTCCGTACAATGAGTATCCCCAGTTGCTTGGCTTGCTATTAAAATTGCTGAACGGTGAGCCAGCATGGTCTACAAGGCGAGAAGTGTTGAAGGTAGTTTGAAGCTGTACCGAATCTTTTCTTTGGGTTATGGTCTTGGGTACATTATTATTTCTGTGTAACAGGTGATTGGAATAATGGGTGCTCTAGATCCCCATGTTCATAAGCGTAATGAACGAAGCTTGCTAGGGTCAAATGGTGAAGTCACCCGTGCAGTTGGTGATACCGGACAACATATTCAGTCTACAGATGAATTACCTATGGATCTTTGGCCATCTTTTGCAACATCTGAAGATTATTTCTCCACTGTAAGACCTTTTAAGGTTCATTAGTGATTAAGTTTAAATATAAAGGAGGATTTTTTTCTTAATATCTTCTTTGTTGTGCTCTTACATAACATTCCCATATTGCAATAAAGGATGTACTGCCACTTCAATAAAATTAAGGTGCAGTAAATTCGAGTGTTGTGCTTGTTTATTAACCTCTTTGCAAAAGAATGACTACTTGACTACATATTTTCCCATTATTATAAATTGCGATAGAGCTGTCTTCAAAGGTAACCATAAAATGATTATAGTTATTAGAGTTTCATGCCTTCTCATTGACAGACATTTTTTTCAGGTTGCTATTAATTTTCTGTTGCGAATTCTTAGGGATCCTTCCTTATCTAGTTACCACAAAAAAGTGGTTGGATCTCTTGTCTTCATATTCAAGGTTGGTTTCCTTGAAACCAATTTTATTGTTCTATTGCTTTCTTTCTTGTTCAACCACGACCTAATATCGCTAACTCTTTGTCATGATTATTGTTTTCCTATATTGATTGGGCGAGGTTAGTCAATGGGTATTGGCTGCGTCCCTTACTTACCAAAGGTTAGTATGATACACGATGATTTTATTCTTCCCAGTACTTGTTATGTATACCTGAGAGTTAGATATAAATATATATGCTGCAATTAGTGTTAAAAAGGTATGCTGTTACTCAATGCAACTTTCAATGTGAACAAATTATATAATGTACTAGAAAAGTTTTATAGTTTATAAGAAAGTCATGATTATGCACTGACATGTAAGGATAAGTCCGACCCACGTAGGAATCAGGGATTACTCTGTTATCTAAAGAACACATTGCATCCCTATTAGTCAGCCTAAAAGTTATACGATGTTAACGGTACTCCTTTCTGGGCAATGCAACTATGTGTACTCTTGATTATAATGTTGGGACTTTATGTGTGGCTCCAAAATCCAGATTATCACTATATTCTTCACTTGGTGGTGTCCAATCAATCTTTTAGCATGACTTTACCCCACCGAGCACTACTAGGAAATTGGTTCCTCTCTAAGATTTAAATTTTTAAAGACGACTGCCTAGTCCGACGCAAGACAACTCAGTGCCTTGCTCCACTATCCTAAATTTTAGTAGCTCAACAGGTGATCTTGGAATTATTAATGCAGTTCCATATTCATGGAAAATTACTGATGCCGAAGGAAGGGAAGGAGGTTCAAAAATGTGAAAAATATTAGATATAAATAAACCCGACCAAGCATACTGAGTATTCCCCTCTTAGAAGATTTGGGGGGGGGGGGGGTTGGATGTATGTAGGCCTTAACCCTTGTAAGCGGGGGAGGCTGTGTACATGACAGACTTCGGGTTCTGAGAAAATATCAGTGAGAAATCACAACTCAAGTTTGTATCTCAATTATTAGAAATTTTGATGTGAACTCCTCTCTATTATAACTACATTGAGGCACGGTTGAAACACTTAAATGTCATTGTTAAAGCAATATTTTTTTATCAATGGCAGAAAATACACGTACTTGATTGTCAGCATCGTATAGGTATCTTGTCAAATCCGCTATCTTGAAGTGAGAAAGTTGGATTGGATGCAAATGATGGCATGTGGTACTAGACCCGTCAATTTGGTACACAACACGAGAAAACAACACTAACATGATACAAAAAATATTTAGCAAAAAAGAACATGATACAAAAATTACAAGTGTGGGTATTATTCTTTTACACGAAACAGGAAAGTAAATGATAAATTAGTGTCGGATATGGGTTCTCATCTTGGGTACACAACGTTACATGAAAGTATACGAAATAAATATATTTATAGTTAAAGAATAGAGAATAAGGAAACTGAGATTTATCTCAGGTAAGTTTTCTAAGATAATATGGTTCTGCAACAGAACTCACATTGTTCTGAAGTATGATTAGGGCTGTCAAACGGATAATTCGGATACGGATCTGCCTGTATCTGAATTCGAATCCGAAAATCTGAATTTGTATCCGAATCCGAAAATATTTAAATAAAAATATCCGAATCCGAATCCGCCGGATACTATCCGGATACGGATAATATCCGAATCCGAATTTCAGTCAGATTTTTTTAGTTTTTATATTAAATTTTAATTCAAAAAAATTGAAAAAAATAATAAAAATAAAAAAAAACTAAAAAAAAACTAAACAACTTAAATTTATTTAAGTCTATTTTATTTTTTTTCAAAAAATTACTTTTTAGTATTATTTTGTTTATTTCAAAATATTAAATTTGTAATATATATATATATATATATATATATATATATGTCTGGAATATGTTAACAATTATCTACAACTTATATAAATATATTGTTTAATGATTAAATTATATGATATATATATTTTGTAAACTTAAAAAATAAATTCTAAATTATATGTAACTATCTATATATATAATATAATATAATTATATATATATATATCATATTTATTTAATTTCGGATTCAGATATTATCGGATACGGATGCGCTTATATCCATATTCGTATCCGCAACTACCGGATTCGAATACAGATAATATCCGCTTTATTTCGGATACGGATAAAATCCGCTTTATTACAGATATGAATACAGATATTTCGGACGAATATCGGATTTTTCGAATTTTTTTGACAGCCCTAAGTATGATATAGCTGACATAGCAGTGTTCTGCAGCTGAACATTGTATTTTGCATTGAAATTATATGTGATATATATATTAACAATAGAATTCCGAGAGTCAATCTAAAACTTCTAACAAAAAATTTACAATCGAATGTATTATTTATGCAAAACATCGTTTTCAGCAGCAGAATATATATAGCGTTTTGCGTGTGAAAACACTCGATTCTGTAGTAGAACACAACAAAAATAAACAATTAAATGTACTAGTTACACAACGCCAAGTTCAACTGCAGAACGGAACACTGCTATATCAGCTGTATTTCTATTTTCTACCTTAAAATCAAGCGAGTTCTGCTGCAGAACCCTATTATCTTAGGAAACTCACATGACATAAATCTCAGGTTCTTTATTCCTCTAATAATATTATATTTTGTATAAAAACAATTATTTAGATAAAAAATATATACTTTTTTTTAAATTATATAAAAACTGTATTTTTTTATATGATATATATATATATTTATTTATATATTTAGATTTTACTTTAAAACTATGTATGTAGAAGTTCGTATAGAATTGTATGTATTTAGAAGTTTCCTTAGATTTGTATGTAAATAATAAAATTATATAGACATCATACAATTACATTTTCTGATTGATTGAATTACATTTTTTATTTTTATTTAGCATACACGAAACACGATACGAAAAGTACATGGACACGATAGTACAGGAATCCATTTCATGTCGTGATTGAGTTTTACATTTACACATAAGTACACTGTACAAAACATGACACAATTGCCAGGTCTCTGGGGTACTCATGATTAATGTTTTGAGCAGTGTAAAAGTAGGTGTAGAACTGATATATCTGGTTTAAATGAGCTGCCATGTGATATTTCTTAATGCGGCTAGTGTTCCTAATCTGCTTTTGTTTCGCCGGTGGTACTTGATTATACATAGATCCACACAAGTTGTATTGTCTTATGTACAACAGCCTTCATCTTCTTGCACAGCATCGTAGCCAAGGAGTCATCTTCTATGACAAAAATGCTTTGTATGAGTTCCATGAATCACAAAACTGACGTAAATCAAGAAACTACATTTGAAATATTAACTTAAAATTTTATAATATGTGTTGAATGATGAAATATAATTTTTGGTCCATCAAGGCTTATCATTTCCCAACACCTTAAGGTTTTAAGAGAATTGGTGACTTAACATGGTATTAGAGACGGTTTTAATGAGAGGGCTCGGGTGTTGGCCCTCCCACCCCGGACTGTTAAAATTAGTATGTCTGTTCTGGTCGGTCTGATTGTCCACTTGTACGAGTGAAGAGTGCTGAATATTGAGTATGATCCAGTTAAGGCCTCCTAATATAGATTTGAATATAGAGTATGATACTATATATTATATTATGTCAAATATGTAATCAACTCTTTCTATTAAACTCTTTTCCTTGTGAGGTTAGGTTGTTTATTTATTACTTTTATTTCTGTTTGTAAACTCCCAAGGTTCTGCCTGATCTCCTGCAAACCGTTCGTACATGTGAAGACGGTCTTAAGGAGTATATTACCTGGAAGCTTGGAACACTAGTGTCTGTTGTGCGTCAGGTATAATTAACCTTTATGGTACCGTTTTATTATTATGTGTTCATTGTAAGAGCCCTGTATCTATTCACACGTTCATGTGCAGCACATTCGTAAATATCTACCAGATTTGCTCTCTCTGATATCGGAATTATGGTCATCCTTCAGTTTGCCAGCTGCTAACCGTCCGGTGAAGGGATATCCAGTAAGGCTTGATGCATACCTGATTACCTAAATTGTTTACGACTATTATCAGGTCCTTTACTGCTGAAATATGTTTTGTGAATATCTATTTGTTGTCTTATTCAGACTCTGCATCTAGTTGAACAACTTTGCTTGGCGCTGAATGATGAATTTCGAACGTATCTTCCTGTAATTCTTCCATGTTGTATTCAAGTTTTGAGTGATGCTGAACGTTGTAGTGATTACACTTATGTTCATGACATTCTTCACACCCTTGAAGTATTTGGTGGTCAGTGCTGTTTGTTTTTGAAGATTTAAGTGCATCTTGTTTATAATTAAATATGTCTACAACTTTTGAGCAATCTCACTTTGTGTCGACACTACAGGGACCTTAGATGAATATACACATTTACTTCTGCCTGCACTTATTCGGTTGTTAAAAGTGGATGCTTCTGTGGATGTAAAGCGTTCCGCTATAAAAACTCTAATAAGATTGATCCCTCGAGTGCAGGTGTGTAGTTGGCCATGAATCTCATCAAGAGTTGGTGGTGATGGTTTCATATATGTCACTGTAGTATAACTTAATTGCATTTTGTTACCTCTGTTTATTATCAGGTCACAGGTCACATATCAGCGCTTGTGCATCATCTGAAGCTCGTCTTGGATGGGTCTGTGTTCTCCTTTGCTTGGTCATCCTTTATACGTACTTTGCTCCCATGTGCACATGTTCTATGCGTACACTTGTTCCCCTTCCCCCTGTCTAGCCAACACATTCGAGCACAGTGGTGTAGATAAGTAGACACATAATTACTAATTAGATCTAAATAGATTTAAAATATCCTTGTACTGGGTTCAATTTTTATATTTTCTCTTCTCTTAAGAAAGAAACTTAACCGAAGATGTAAGAAGATATAATATTCAGAGTGCATCATCCAAATTACTAACAGCAGTGCCAGCCTCTTTTTTCCCGATATTAAGGTTGGGGTTCATTTGAAGATTTGGATCCCCCAGCCACTGTTTCTCTGTTGTGCATGTTATGAGATCTCTTCCTTCTCTCTCTCTCTCTTGCAACTTCTAGCTGCCTAATGATAAAATGGTACTTGTTTTTTATTTGGATTGGGGGGGGGGGGGGGGGCGGTGATCTTCTGCACTTGTTTTCATTTTCAACCCCAATCGTAGAGGGCTTTTTATGGTAATCAAACTTTATATGGACCGGATATCTTATAGATGCTTAAATTAAATTGGTTTTTTCATGTACAGGAAAAATGACGAGCTCTGCAGAGATGCAGTTGATGCACTTTGTTGTCTAGCTCATGCCCTTGGAGAGGACTTCACTATTTTCATTCCATCTATTCACAAGATCTTACAGAAAATTCGGCTGCCTGTAATTTTTTTGTTTAATTTTATGTTGTATATGTGAACATGTTTTTCTTAAAAAAAATTTACCTGATAAAATTTCTCTCCAGCACAAGGAATTCGAAGAAATTGAAGGGCGCTTACAGAGACGCGAGTCACTAATTCTAGGAAGTACCGCTGCTCAGAGGTTAAGTCAACGACTTCCTGTTGAGGTTATTAGTGATCCTCTCAGTGACGTGGAGAATGAATCGAAAGAGGATAAACTAGATATGCACAGACAGCTCAAAATTCATGAGGTATTCTTTCTATCTGTCAATGGTCTTAGGATTCATGGTGGATGGGTACCTGGAGAATGTCGTAAGTTATATTCTTTGTGCATGCCCAATTAATTGTACATGGGACGAAATTCTGAAGCTCTTCTGTTTTAGTTTCAAATTATTTGACTTGATGTACTTCTCATTTATAAAGAAGGCAAGGAGGAGATCTGTGACTATTCTAATCTTTTAATGAAGGTTAACGAGGGTAGACTACGAACTGCAGGGGAAGCTTCTCAGCGCAGTACAGAAGAAGATTGGGCAGAATGGATGAGGCATTTTAGCATTGAACTTCTAAAGGAGTCACCCTCACTAGCTTTACGAACCTGTGCAAGGCTTGCACAGTTACAGGTATGGCTAATTTTCTGAAAGGAAGTCTAAGGACCTGCTGTATCATGAAACTTACTACAAGCATTTGCAGCCTTTTGTGGGACCAGAGCTGTTTGCAGCTGGTTTCGTTAGCTGCTGGTCACAATTGAAAGATGCCAGTCACAGACAACTAGTTCGGAGCCTAGAGATGGCATTCTCTTCTCCTAATATTCCTCCTAAAATTCTGGCTACGCTCCTTAACTTGGTATGCTTGTCTTTGCTTTACCTTGTCACGGAAAAGTGTATATGAAAATTTACTGCCAGAGTGGACCCATTTTAAGCATGCTGCATTGCTGCTCTTTTTAGTTTAGCCTTTGTTCAGTGAGCTGGATAAGTACAATGGAAAATAGCTTTTAAATCTGAACTCATTGAAGAAGTGAATCTTGCTCTTATACTTTCTAATATCTGAATACTCTTCCTTGTGGTACCCACACTTTATTTTGCTAATCAATTAGTGAAATGAGCTTTTCTTAGGCTGAGTTCATGGAACATGATGAGAGACCCCTACCTATAGACATCCGACTGCTTGGTGCTCTTGCTGAAAAGGTGTGTAATGGTTTACTTTCACAAGTAGTTCTATTACAGGCAGTGATACTGTAATTGCTGTACGTCAGCATTGCCTTTGACCTATTAGCTCCTGATTTCAGTGTAGAGCTTTCGCGAAGGCTTTGCATTACAAAGAAATGGAATTTGAGGGTGCACAAACTAACAGGATGGAAGCAAACCCTGTTGCTGTAGTTGAAACTCTGATTCATATAAATAATCAATTGCATCAGCATGAGGTGTCTAATTTAAATATGTGGATTTTTTTAGTTGAAATATTACTTTTTATGTGTAATACCTCAGTCTACTCAATCTCAAGTAAACTTTATCATTCCTTGATCTTTGTATATTCGTTCAGGCTGCAGTTGGGATTTTAACTTATGCCCAACAAAACTTGGATGTACAACTTAAAGAGTCATGGTAATGTTAATCCTTATTTGTGCCTTCATCTATGTTCAATTAAGGCTCCATAGTAGGCATATTTTGCTAATCCATTGCATACTTTATGGCAAACGGTGTCTTTGTTGCTTCTGTGATATGTGGGGTTTCTCTGTTTTCTGGGTGTGTGTGTGTGTGGAGGGGTGAGGGACTGTCAAATGCACACTATATCTCCCAATAATTTGCGTACTGTAGCTTTCTCATACTCATCATTTTTCTTTTTAATCTCCTTTAATCATATAAAGAGTTCAGTTGAGGTCGGTGTATCTCTTTATTGCCTCTGGAATTTCACACAGAAAAGTTACCAATATTTATGTGCTGATCTTAATTGCTACACTTGAAGGTATGAGTTACTGCAACGATGGGATGATGCCCTCACTGCATATGTAGCGAAAGCCTCTCAGGCATCTAACCCACATCTAGTTCTGGACGCCATACTAGGTTTGTGTTAGTATTACTGTAATTATTAGGTTGTCAGTACTTTGTTCAGAATTTCTAGCAACCATAATTTGCTTCAGTGATTTACAAAGAATTTAGTATCTACCAAAATAACTATCATGCAATGTAGAATAGGTGAATATTCTCAATCTGTTTTATTTTTTTTGCTAAATTGTCAATCTGTTCCTTATGCTGCTTTTACCTGAAACAATAAATAGTTGAGGATTTAGTGATTTTAGCATATAAGTATGGATTGAACTAATCTCAACTGTGTGTGCAATATTTGATCTGTAAGTATGTGTCTCTGTCATGTTTGATCCTTTGTTTGTAACGATTCCAGCCTCTTGATTTACTAGTTGCTACATAAACTCATAAAGTAATCTTCACTCTTCAGCTAATATGTGGTTAACTATGTAAAATCTTCCTATCTTGCATTTTCCACATTCTAATTTTGTCTGACTACTTTGGTAATTTTGCTGTGTATTGACACTGCGCCTTCACAAAATCCTGTCTGAGTTGTGCTAGGGTTATCCTACTGTACACTGGAAATCTGTGCTCCTATTTAGAAGTATTTTAAAATTCTAATTGGTGTTGTCTTCTTAAACTTGTTGTAATGTGTAGTCAAACTTATCTTGAATGTAGTTGCTGGTATGGGGTAACTATTGTAAACAGTTTTGATTCAAGACCTATGTGCACCGAGATCTGAGCGAACATTGATAGTCTGTGTATGTTGGCCTACATTGAAATTGCTATTATTCTGTTGTGCTTCTTTAGGACGGATGCGATGCCTTGCTGCATTGGCTCGTTGGGAAGAACTTAACACTCTGTGCAAGGAATACTGGGCACCTGCTGAGCCAGCTGCTCGACTGGAGATGGCACCCATGGTTATTTTTCTACTTATGGGGTTACTCTTCTTGAACACACTTTCAGTTTTCCTGAAATGTTTGATGTGAATCTCCCAGGCTGCAAATGCTGCCTGGAACATGGGCGAGTGGGATCAGATGGCTGAATATGTTTCTCGACTGGATGATGGTGATGAAACTAAACTCAGGGTGTTGGGAAATACTGCTGCCACTGGTGATGGTGGTAGTAACGGCACATTTTACAGGGCTGTCTTATTAGTTCGTCGTGCGAAGGTATCATGTTTTAGTTTATATTTCATACTCTTGACCGGCTTCTGATTCTGTGTTTTAAATATTTGATCTAGCTTTAAATTTGTTTTCCAGTATGATGAAGCTCGTGAATATGTTGAGAGGGCAAGGAAATGTTTAGCTGCTGAGCTTGCTGCTCTGGTTAGTAGTTTCTTTGATATGTGTTTTTTCTACGATATCATATCTAATATACTTGATTATTAAACAGTTATGATATGTCCCGACTCCCCGTACATGCGTCTAAACTATTCAATGTTCATCACCAGTTTTCAAACTGTTGAGTGGGACCTTAATTCTCTAACTGTTGAGTTGGACCTTAATCCGGTTCATGTCTGACAATATGTACATAGTCCATATTACAGAGAATAATTCTGATCCGGGTTGTTTGGTTAATCTCCTGGTTAATATAACTAAACACATTAATTCCGTAATTTTAATCAGAAAGTGATAGAATAATGAGTTCAAAATTAAGCCATATTTTGTGCAAAATAACATCCATATTCCACATATCAAACATGTCCAAGCAAATTAAAAAAGAAGTATGATGAATATCAAGGTATGAAGCATGGGTGCGGGGGTGCGCGATACAGGATACGACAATTCAGCAAATTCAAAAATATGGAGATTCAGGTGAGGGGATACGACAATTAAAAAATTATATAAATATAATATATATGTATATATACATATATATATAATTAGAACTCTTTCTTTTCATGCCTATATATGATATACTTCACTTTCTTGATCATATCATCCCACATGTCATAAATCAAGTGGAGTGAATGCTTATATGTGTCGGCAAAACGAAGCATATCATGCATTAGAGTAGTAAACTGAACAATATAATCAACCTTATCCCACCATTCTTTGTCAAGTATCGTGCTCCTCATCATCATAGCTTTCGCGAGCTCAGACTCGTGGTAATTGCTCCACCCCTCGTAGAGTACCAACCTCTCAAGAGCACGCTAAGTAATTTGAATCTCTTAAGCATGATAATCAAAGTTGCAAGTCTAGTTTTAGCAACAAAGCTTCAAAGGTAAAACCCATGGACGACTAAATCAGCAAGTGAGGCATCGACTTTTCTCCAAATGTCGACTTGGAGACTTGTCGTCGAAGCGACAACCATGCTCTCATATCCATATTATATGCTTTTTGGATTGGATTGTTTGTTTCAATTACCTTCCTTTTTAATCCTTCCATTTACTTCTTTTGAACTCCTCCCTAAGGAGTACATGATTGAGATTGAGTTGAAAGGTAGTGGAATTTCAATTGGTTTCCACTCTTGTTCCTCCGCCAAATCTCTTTGCATCTTGTTAAAAATTTCGGGAGTGATTATGGGACAAAATTTGAACTCCCATTCCTTTTTTTCTCATTAGATGCGTCTTTATTCTTGAATATGAGCCCATGATGTGTCATGTGTGTGTGATGGTGAAGAGTGAATGATTGCAATGGAGGTCCATGAGAAGAAGAAAAATTAGATGATGATTGAAGTGTTTGTATATTGGTATATACTGTATGTATTTATGTGTATATATCATGTGTGTGCGTGAGTTTTTTTGTTGTGTTGTTTTTGCTTAAAATGTGTGAAAATTGAGTATTATGTTTATTATTAAGATGGGGTAGCCACGTCACCCCGGTCACTCCGCAGGATCCAATATGAAAGTTTTTATTAGTTGAAAGAAGTGTTGGACTGAAAGTCCTTTTCTGGTAACCCAAATGAAAGTTTGCATATAGTATAGTGATGAATTTGCTTATTTAACCCAAAAATATGCAAGGAGTTCCATCCAAAAAGGATACTGTTGATTTTAGTCAAGTGAAAGTGCAAATATTCAAATAAGAATTGTAAGTGCCTATTTTGTACTTCTCAGAATTTAACCTAAAAGTTCCTTTTTCTTTTTACTTAAGCGTACACTTAAGTTACTTGTTAACTGTGTTTAACTTTGATGGCATAAGTAGCTTATTTAAGTTATAGGATGCTTTTAAACATGACATGAGGAAACTAAAAAAGAGAATGTTCTATATGGCGCTGGAGTAATATGAGACAAGCTGAGATTGATTTCAGATGCAACAAATGAGCTAGAAATTTTAACTTAAAAATCTAGTGTAGTAAAATATTACATACATGTCATTTATGCCACTCATTCCCGTTTTATATTTTCTTGTAGGCTTTGTTTAATTATAGATTTATGTTTGTATTGGAATCGTTAAATTTTACCTTAATTTACCTTAGAACTTGGATGTGCATGTATATAAATATCATCCTTTTAATTATAATTTCACTTGAATAGGTATTAGAGAGCTATGAACGTGCATACAGTAATATGGTTCGTGTTCAGCAGCTGTCAGAACTAGAAGAGGTAACCCTAACAGATTTTCTTTTAACAAGTATGCCACTACAGGTAGTTAATGTTTGTTTCTCTTCTCTTTTTGCAAAAGGTTATTGATTACTGTACTCTTCCGGTTGGAAACCCTGTTGCTGAAGGGCGGCGGGCCCTTATTCGCAATATGTGGAGCGAACGCATAAAAGGGACAAAACGAAATGTTGAGGTATATACTATTACCCCATTATCCCAACTGTTCCGGATATATTCTTATGAAATAAACTGGATGCAAGCATCTGAGGAGAGTGTTTGATTTCGAGGTATTTTATTGTGTAGAAAGATTTATGTTGAAACTTTTCTGGTTCGTGGTAATAGTTTTAGGACTTCTTTGATAAGAGTTGATGCACTGAGGAAAAATTTCAGTTTGTTAATATTAGTATTCAGATTTGAAGTGTCCCTAATTGAGTATAATTTTTGTCCCATTAATAGTGATTCCCGACGAGGGACAATCAAGAACAATGATATATGATGTCATTTCTAGTCACATAATTGAAACCACTATAACTTTCTTTACTATTTTAAGCACTTCTTTTGCCCAAATTTATATAACTCAATAAATTAAGTCATCTATTTAACCGAAGACATAATGTCAATAATGCTACCCAGTTACATCAAATATTTGCCTCCAAAGCATAAAATTTAACAATTTGTAAATAGACCATAATAGTGATAGAACATAATGTAACAATGATAATAGAATATAATAGTGATAGAATGGACACAATGAAATAATGTTACGAAGGGGGATTCAAATACACATGAATTAAGATATTTTTGTTGGATTTTAATTCTTAAAGCCTCCTATACTATGTTATTAAAGCCGAACCGTTAAAAGTTTGGTAGTTGGTCCGTCGGTCGTTATGGTACCTCTTTTTTGGTACTTGGGCTTTAGTACTTAGTTTTACTATTTCGGCCCAAAATATAACATAAACACTTTAGGACCATATTTAAAATCTATTGTAATGGGCCTAATTCCGTTACAAACCTATTCTAATTAGAACACATATAATTATTTAATTTAAACACATCTTAATGGCCTAAATATCTTAACGGGGTTCATTTTTTTTATAATCCGTTAAAATTAAAAAAATTCTAAAAAAAATATAAAATAACAAATATTAAAGGTAACTCGCACAGGATATAAAATGGTATGAAGAAATACTAGATACATTAGTCAAGTATGTATTGTGCTGCATTTAGTTAGCGAGCCAAAATGAGGGTGTAATGAAGTCCATATCTTATTGGAGTAGGCGATGTTCAATTTTCATGTCTGGTTCATTTCAAAGCTTTGCTTTGGAATGGAATATATAGGTGAACAACTATGTAACAACTACAGTTATGTAATCAGTAAGAGAAGGAAGCCTGTGCGAAACCCATATAACCCATATAACCCATATAACGCCCTAGACTCGAATAGATAGAGAAATTTCATGCAAATTTGAACAGAAAAGTTGTAATGTGATTAGTAGTTTATTACCAGAGAACAGATCTCAGTGACTTTTGTATAATATTGTGGAAATACGAGTATGTGAACCTTTCGATAAGATATAATAAGTTTGTTATGCAATTTTTAAAAATTATTGGACTTGTGTGTACTTTGTATCCTGAATTTAATGCTTAAGATGTATGCATATTTTCTGCATTTTGTTCAGCACTTTATACCATTCCCTCGAGAATGGAGCAGTCTGTAGGTTTGAGTATTGATTCCGTATTTTCTTGTGCTTAGTGATTAGCTTATTAGGTTGATGTGTCATCTTAAACATTTAACTTGTCAAATTAAAATAAATATTTTGTGGAAAATACAGTAGTCCACTGCCGTTATGAGCAAACTTCAAAGTCATAGAATATTTGATTTACAATTGGAGGACAATGGTGGATCGATGTTCAATTTTTTTTGAAGGATTTAAATTTGTACTCGGTCTCCCGTTGATTGCTAAATTACTTTTATAAGTAATGAATTCATTTCTAGAGGTTGTTCTTGACTGTTAGCGTGTACATGAGGCTTTATACATGCATGTTAATTTAACATAGTCGGGTAGTGCAAATCAACACAAATGCTTAATTACACATTTGGTTGCAGCATGTGTATGTGTTTATTCTAATAAAATTGCACATTTTGTAGTTTATTCCTTCGTATACAAAGTGTGGATATTTTTGGTCTCACATACCCAACCTTTTGTTACTGTTTCTACATGTCATGCTCCTAATATTGAAAATATAAGGTTTGGCAAGCACTTTTAGCAGTTAGGGCACTAGTACTACCTCCATCAGAAGACAGTGAAACTTGGCTCAAGTTTGTATCCCTTTGCCGAAAAAGTGGTAGAATTAGTCAAGCAAGGTCAACTTTAGTTAAACTCTTACAGGTGAGCAAGACATGTTTGTGATGTATAAGAGATTTATGTTGGTTTCTGATCAAGTGAAACTTTAACTCGTGATTATAAATTTGTTT
Organism: Heracleum sosnowskyi; assembly: GCA_030848705.1. Taxonomy (NCBI): domain Eukaryota; kingdom Viridiplantae; phylum Streptophyta; class Magnoliopsida; order Apiales; family Apiaceae; genus Heracleum; species Heracleum sosnowskyi. The sequence goes on along the minus strand of CM061244.1, from coordinate 11,022,635 downwards.
GCATAGTTTGACCCTGAAACAACTCCTGGAAATGCATCATATCACGGGCCACCGCAAGTGATTCTAGCTTACTTAAAGTACCAGTGGTCTGTTGGTGATGACAACAAGCGCAAGGAAGCCTTTTTTAGGCTAAAGGTAGGGTATTAACCTTGATATTGGCATTGTGAAAAAAGACACATCACTCTCTTAACATTCACTTGTTGCTGTTTTCTTTAAATTGCAAACTTTGATGAACTTTAATTATAGGATTTAGCAATAGAGCTCTCAACTGGGCCAAGCCTCCTACCAGCCACATTCAGTAGTTTCATTGGTGTTTCAAGTGAACCACTTATTGCCCGTGTATATCTGAAACTTGGGACTTGGCAGTGGGCACTTTCTCCTATTTTGGATGACGGATCCATTCAAGGTGGCATATTTTTTGCTGTATAAACAATTTTCTTTTTTTTTTCTTGCTATCTTCCTAATGCTTGTTTACCAATCTCCATAGAAATCCTCAGCGCATTCAGAAATGCTACTCATTGCGCTAAAAAGTGGGCAAAAGCATGGCATAAATGGGCACTCTTTAATACATCAGTAATGTCACATTACACTACGAAAGGTCTTCCCAAAGTTGCCGGACAGTTCGTCGTTGCTGCAGTCACTGGATACTTTCACTCTATAGCCTATGCTGCAAATGATAAAGGAGTGGATGACAGTTTGCAGGTGAGCAGTAACTTCTGGTTAGAAGCTTTAAGTTCGTCTCTTCTGTTTATCAGCCTTTTATCATTTTACCTATTTCCATATTCTCTTAAACTTGAAGTTTTTAGCATTTGTCTAGGTTTGAGCTACTCAGCAGGATGGTCGCTTATCATTTCACCAATTTTCAACTTCTTTTAAACTTAAAAGTTTTTTAACATTTGTCTAGTTGGAACTACTTAGTAGGATAATGTGTATATGTAGCACATCATATATGTTTCTTAAGGCAATTTTTATGCGAAAATATTTCTGCGTGCATACATGAGTTCTCCAGTGTGATGTAATCTATATTTTTTCGATGATTGTAAAGATATGTATAATTTTCTTGTATAATGAACATATGCGTAAGTAGCTAATCTCAGCCTACTAATAAAATACAAAAATTCTCCATTTGTTTATGTGATTAATATGCACAAGTTTTGATCCGAGTGATATATTCTATGTCTCTATCTATACAATATTTTTGAAGTCCAACTTCCTTCGTCTGTTGGTTGTACATATTGTTGACCAATTAATAGGTTTAAAATTGTATGAACTGAGTTGGGCTTTAACAATAGTTTCCAGACTTTATTAGATTATTATTAGAACATACACTTAATTAGTTAATATTACATGTATGCTATACTGTTAAAGCTGAAATTGAGATCTTAGGTTGTCGGTCAGTTAAACTGTTTAATGGTCCTTGGGTTGATAAAGAAATTTACCTACAAAGATTGTGTACGAGGCATACAATTAATTTTTTTTACCGAAGTTGAGTATTCTAAAATTAGGCTTTTAAAAAAATTGAGTTCAATATTGAACTACAAATGTCCATTATCACGTGGTCCTAGCATAAAAAAATGGGCTTCTAAAGTTGAGGCCAAAACAAAATTACTTGGGAGCAATGAGCAATCACAAATTGAAAGTATAGTAGGGCAACGTGTACAACCATGTTGGTATACTACGCCAAAATTCTCTACGTCCTACCATGTTTGTTTATCGTTTGCAACTAATTTAACCCTGATCGTTTCTCATTAAAGTAGTGCATCTTTCTGTTCCCAGTATATGTTTCGTATTCTAACATTATGCTTGAATCGCAGTTGATTAAACTCAGATCTTTTCTCACTAAACTAGTGCATCTTTCTCTTTCCAGGATATACTTCGTCTTCTTACATTGTGGTTCAACCATGGAACTAGACCAGAGGTCAAACTGGCTATGCAAAATGGTTTTACGCATGTTAATATCAACACATGGTTGGTTGTCTTGCCACAGATAATTGCTAGAATACACTCCAATAATCCCGTTCTCAGAGAATCGATACAATCACTGTTGGTGCAAATTGGCCAAAATCATCCACAGGTTTGATTTAGATTGTTCTTTTCTGAATCATACTTCTATTGTATTGTATAAATCACATAGGTTTCTTATTTGTTCGTGTTCTTCTAGTTGCCAAAGAATCCAACCTTATATTATTTATGTATTTGATAACATATTTCCTTATGTAGGAACTAAGTTGCATGACCGTTTTGGAAATATTGAAGTGCTAAACGTGATGTATTGTATTATTGATTACATAGATCATTCATATTAAAGCATGACTTAATATTTATTGTTCTCGCTTATGCATGTTTATTATTGTTGGTGTGTACCCAGGCATGAAGTTTAGAACTTAGACCTCTGAATCGTTTTTATAGTGAATCGCTCTTAAGGACAAAGTACTTCCGGAGAATTCTCGTTTCTATCTTCATCAATCTGTATTTAGGTTTTGGTCCTTTATGAATTGAATAGAAAGAAGAAAAAGAAGACCCAAAACGAGAAGAAAAGTCGAAGACCGAATAAAGAAGAGAAATCATTACCAGAGTTTAGTCAACGGTGGGGTGGGAGTGGGCAGTAGAGGTTGCTCTTTTCTATCTTTCAACCCTAAACAGAATCAAGAAAATGCGAGACACCTAGGCATCCACCGTCAACCCCAGAACTTTGTTTCCGTGGCAACTTGGATGCCTCGGTTTTCATGCGTGTGCGATTGCATAGCTATGATGAAGCAGAAACAACAGTGGCAAAGACTCTTACTAAAACTAAAGACTTTTACAATATATAAATATAGACTACATAAATATATTAGTTGAGAGGGGGAGGGGATTGAACATTTAGAAGGGGTCCAAGGGGAGTGTCTGCTATCGGTTCATATATATGGACACTGCAGTGTTTTTAATATTGTATGTTGAAATGTTATTGTGTTAGAGCGCTAAGGCTTCATGTTTTTCCTAAATTATTATGTTGGTGTAATTGTGTTCTGAGCTCAGTTAATAGGGGTTATTGCGAAAACTGTCATTGTGGAGCTCTAAGACTTCATGAATTTCCTAAATTATTATGTTGGTGTAATTGTATTCTGAGCTCAGTTAATAGGGGATATTGCGAAAACTGTCATTGTGATGTCTATATGTCGAAATAATTTCATCTTTCAGGCCCTCATGTATCCTCTGCTGATGGCGTGTAAAGCAAGTAGCCCTTTACGCAGAGCTGCTGCTGAAGAAGTGGTTGATAGAGTTCGTCAGCATAGTGGTGTTCTAGTTGATCAGGTGAAGAAAATTATTGATTGGTATTAAAATTTTGCAGTACAGGATATATCTGACCATTTTTCGGTTGTAAAGGCACAACTTGTATCAAAGGAGTTGATAAGGGTTGCAATACTTTGGCACGAAACGTGGCATGAGGCATTAGAAGAAGCTAGCCGTTTATATTTTGGTGAACATAATATTGAGGGAATGCTGAATGTCTTAGAGCCATTGCATGAAATGCTTGAAGAAGGAGCAATGCGGAACTGTGCCACCGCAAAAGAGAAGTCTTTTATTCAGGTTGTTTTCATTTTCATAAATTGCCACTTTTTAATTTGCGAACAATAATGCTGAAGGACAATACCCACAGATTGTGGCATCATGTATGCAGTCATGCAATGTAGAACCCAGTCACTCCATAGGTATATAGATATTAGCCTGTATGCTGCTTCCAGGTAGCACTGTCTGTTAATAATGTTAAAGCTGATTAACTACCATGATCGGTAAAGTCAAAAGTAATTGGATGGTAAGTGACATACTTTCACAGTTGGTATAATGGTGAGGGAGATTAAGAGAGAGAAAAAGGAGCTTTTTGGCAATGCTTTAGTCCTCTAAATAAGTGAGAAAGAGCTATACAATATGCTTTGTATGTGCTCAGTGAATTATGCACAGCAAGATGCATAAAATATTTTCTAAACTACAATTCTGTAGTTGCTACTCATCCAATTTTTACACGGCCCATTCAAATAAAATATTGTAAAACCGCTGTTTGGTTTCTTAATTTCTAATATTTGGATTAAGAATGGGTTTGTCTTTATCGTCCCCTTCTGTTAACAAAGTAAATTGTTCCAAACCGTTATTGTAATAGTATTTTGGCAAGTAGACCCTTCATCATCCTGAGGAGTTAAATCCATAAGTAAAATCATTCTTTAAATGCTTTTATTCGCACACTTCACGTAAAGGGCTATTATTATGAAATTTCTGGACATCCCAATATGGAATGGTGGTCGACGTGATTTATACTTCAGAATACAAGTCTCACACTGGAGAATAAAATGGCGTGAATGAAGGGAAATAAGAACTTAAATAATAAAGATAAATACAAATTTGAGTTGGTAATCAGACAAGTGATCTGTCTTGTTATTGTTAACATCAAAGCTATAAACCATCACTCGTTAGCCAAGTTTAATCTATTTAGTTAAAACGATGTGTACTTTTGATGTTTGCTTTAAATTTGTTTGGATCCTGGTGTTCTTTTCCTATCCTAATTGATTCTGTCCTTCCAAAATTTGTCATTTCTGTGAAGTTTAGACGTATCGCCATGAATTACTGGAAGCCTATGAATGCTGCATGAAGTATAAGAGAACTGGCAAAGATGCTGAACTAAATCAGGTACCTATTATCTGAACTGGTAGTGAAATATAGTGTGCCTCTGATCAATTTTTATTGGAATATTGGTTAGTATTACATTCTTTTAACAACTAATTGATGGTTTTTTATGTTACGAAGTCGAGGCATATATACTCTGACTTCTCTATATAAGATTCGGATGAGTGGTTCTCTGGTGGTGATTTGCTATATTAAAAATCTTGTTTTAGAATGGTCATTTTTAAGTCGCTTAAACATCGACTATTTGACTGCTTCTCTGTGGTGCTTTTCTTTACTGTTGACTACTGTTTCTCTCTCTTTCAACAAGTTGGTTTTCCCTAAATATGTGAAGACAAAGTTTTAGTCATCCGCATTTCGTTCATTGTATATTCTACATCCTCCTGAACTAGTTTTGATGAATGAAATGTACTTCGTAATCAGGCTTGGGATCTTTATTATCACGTGTTTAGACGAATTGATAAGCAGCTTACTACTCTTACCACACTGGACCTACAGGTAGAATCATGCTTCTTGGTGTTGTTTTCCCTCTTCCTTTTTAGCTGATCATTTATTCTTATTCTTATTTTCCTTTTTGTACAAAAAATAGTCTGTTTCCCCTGAACTGTTAGAATGCTGCAATTTGGAGCTGGCTGTTCCTGGAACCTATCGAGCAGGTGAGATCGGAGCTGATATTCAATATTTTCACTTTTTTTCCAACAAGAATTATTGAACAAAGAAGCAATTTTTTTGTTATGCGATCTTCATCTCAATTCTGAATTACATATTATGACCGCTCGTATCACAGATTCACCAGTGGTGACGATTGCATCATTTTCACCACAACTTGTTGTTATTACATCGAAGCAACGCCCTAGAAAATTGACAATGCATGGAAGTGATGGGGACGATTATGCTTTCCTTCTGAAAGGACATGAAGATTTGCGCCAAGATGAACGCGTCATGCAAGTATAGTTACTTAAACTTATTGTTAATCACATTTGATATGCTGGTGAATGATAGTGTATTGTGTTATTAAATGTCGAAGAAGTTGCAAATGTAGTCCATGTTACAAGTAAATTTGGAGGCATATTGGTATCTGAATATTGTTATCTTTGCCAGCTTTTTGGATTGGTGAACACGCTTTTGGGAAATTCTAGAAGAACTTCAGAGAAGGATCTATCGATTCAACGATATGATGTTATTCCATTATCTCCTAATAGTGGGTTAATAGGATGGGTGCCGAATTGTGATACCCTTCATGATCTCATTAAAGAGTATAGGGATGCACGGAAGGTATGATGGAATTCTCTCTCTCTCTCTCTCTCTCTCTCTCTCTCTCTCTCTCTCTCTCTCTCTCTCTCTCTCTCTCTCTCTCTCTCTCTCTCTCTCTCTCTCTCTCTCCCCCTCGTCTTATCGTTTTCCTTTACAAATTTAGTAATGTTTTGATTTTTTTAGATCCCTATAAATCAAGAACATAAACTAATGCTTGGATTTGCTCCGGATTATGATCGTTTGCCACTTATATCTAAAGTAGAGGTGTTTCAGTATGCTCTTGATAATACTGATGGCAATGATATGGCAAGGGTATGTATCCTCTTTGGATTTAATTGCAATTTTTTCTTTTCCATTGAAGATCATATTCTAAATTAACTTATGTTCTCCTTTTCAGGTTCTTTGGTTAAAGAGTCGCACTTCAGAGGTCTGGCTAGACAGAAGAACTAATTATACCAGAAGTTTGGCGGTAATGAGCATGGTATGTTTTTCCCATTTAATTGAGTTTCTTAAATAATTAGAATTTAGCAATATCTTCTTGATCTGACTTATAAGCTAGTGAATGTAAGTTATGATACTTTTATTATTCCTTATAGGCAAGTATCGAGGGTATAGTTGCGAGTTCTGTATAACCATTTCATTCTTTTAAAGAACGTTTAAGAACTTTAATAGATGAACTTGTGTATTTATATCTGGAAATGAAAAATCATCGGCCTCTTTTGATTAGGATGTTCATTTGGGTACTGATCAGTTACATAAATTTTAATACTAACACGGCCTACCTCCACTGATTTTCGAACCCTCGACTAGGGTGGCTATTGAGGGTAATGTGTCAAGTTTGTATCGGCTTTGCTGTATCCGGTCTTGTTTTTAGGTCGACTTGAAATGGGTTGAAAATTTTAACCCGAACCTAACCTGTCATGTACCCGGTCAACCCAAAAATGACCTGTTTTGACCCAAAACTAATTAAAAATTAATTATTTAATTTTAGAAAATGATTTTTGTTCAAAACATCTTAAAAATATATGTAATAACTTTATGAGATGGTATGTGCATTAAAGTATTTATGTGATATGTAGATATATTGCACAGGTATACAATTATGTAGTATAGATTTATTTGTTTTATATAATATATCATATATAATTCTGGTATTTTGGCTCAGCCAGAAATTGTCCCGATTTTTCGGCTAAATTTTTACCCAACCTGAACTCGTCTGAAACTCAAAACAGTAGCAGCGGGGCTTGCTTAACCGGATACACGGAATTGGGATCTCTGTCGCATGCAAATCTACCCAAATTCGTATTTTTTTTTGTCGGGTTCGGGTCGTGTCATATTTTGTCACCCTTACCCTCGACCTCTTGTCGCTAAGAGGGGATGAGTTATGCTAGGCTACAAGCCAAGTGATATTTAGAAGGGGTGGCAAAATCAGATGCGACATTATATCCCACACGATTTCGACCCGAAATGTACGAATTCGGGTCAGTTTCAGGTTGACCCAAAACTCGGACGAATATGTAATATTATATAAATATATCCTATATAATAACCGTAAGAGGGATAATATCTAAGTTCTACCAAAGGGCAAGGGCTCGATATCCGTCGACAATAATTTTAAATCTAATTTTTCTGATACTAATAAAGGTTTAAGGTTCGAATTACATCAATACCATTTTAAAATAGAATATTTGTATTATCAACTTCAAAAATTTACAAAAGTTTTGATTTTGAATTGTGTCAAGTTAATAATTAATATAAATAAAAGAACCGTGCTTTGCACGGGGTAAAATTGTATTACACTATAATATAATATAATTAGACTAATTTGCAAAATGCACTCCTTTGGTTTGGCTCAAAATCACTTTAGTATACATACTTTTTGTAATTGCATATTGCATCCTTACACATGTTTTGGCGCTGCACTATGCACCCCTTTTATCAATTTTTACCGTTATTTTAAATGACTCTAGGGGTAATTTAGTAAATTAACAATGACTTAATTACATTTTGACACTTAAAGTATGACATATCGTACACATGAACCCTTAAAGAAAAAGATCACACATTTTTGCCCCAGAACTATAAAAATTATACAATTTAATCCTTTTATTTAAAATCATACAATTATTTAAAAATTTTGACCCTTTATACGATATTTGTTGGGAAAATTTTAAGAACGAAACGATTGTTTTGAAACAATAAGGCTTGTTAGAAACGGAATTATAACGAATTAATAATTAGATAAAATGTACGTGGAATGAATTTGCAAACTGAAAAAAATTATGATTATTTTTTTATAATTTCGAGAATAGTTCAAAACTTAATATGAGGAAACACCATGAACGAACGTTATGGGCCATTTAAAGGGTTTTTTGAATCATCAAAAATCTTCGAAATCCGATATGAATTGAATTTACTACGAATTTTACAAAATTTCTAACATTCCAAAAGTCAGCTCAAATTTTAAATTTTGCTGCGAATTTTAAATTTCGGAGATTACATCATTCTCAAATTTTTATAAAATAATCTATGTTAAATGTTTTTTTATTTCAATATATTTAAAAACTAATAAAAATAATGTAGGAAGATGATATTAGTAAATGGGTTAAACTGTACAATTTTAAAGTTCCGAGGCAAAAATGTATGATATTTTGTTTTAAGAGTTCATGCGTATCATGTTATACTTTAGGGGTCAAAATGTAATTAAACATTGTTAATTTACAAAATTACCCCCGACTTTTTTAACAGTAACGGTAAAAATCGATGAAAGGAGTGCATAGTGCAGCGCTAAAACATGTGTAGGGATGCAATTTGCAATTACCAAAAGTGTGTATACTAAATTGACTTTGGGCCGAACCAAAGGGGTGCATTTTGTAGATTAGTCATATAATTATGATATAAATATATTTTATGTTATTTATATATTAATTGTTTTTTAAAAATTATGTAAATTAATATATGTTATTAATATGATATTAATTTAATGTTTATTATATATATTTACTAATAAATTATTATTATTTCGGGTCGGGTCCGGGTTACTCCTGGATAATTCAGGTTGGGTATTCTGACCCAGTTCAGGTTGCGTTAAATTTCTGGCCGATACTTGAAATTGCCACCTCTAATAATTAGTGGGTTTGAGTGCTTGACAGATCTGGAGGATATACAAAAATGATGATTTTATGGATTTCCTTTTGTCCTTTTTGAAAATTGGTTATCATTCTTCATGAGGGTGTTATCAAATATTTTGTGATCCAATTACAATAGATGCCTGTCCAATAGACAAGTACTGTAACTGTGTGCTTAATTACTCAGTTTGTCACCTCTCCTTATTTTATGGGTAATAAAGCCAGATTTGATGCAACTTGAAATTTGGTCACTGGAGAATAGTTACGTATTCTTAACTTTCGTCATTCGTCTAATTGTAGTTTTGACATGTTTCAGGTTGGCTATGTTCTTGGCCTAGGTGACCGACACCCTAGCAATCTTATGCTGCTTCGATCAAGGTACCATTAACTTGGAATAATGCCCTTTTTAGCTTTGGTTTTGAAGTACTCACACGTTTATCTCCTTTTTGCAGCGGAAAGATACTTCATATTGATTTTGGGGATTGCTTTGAAGCTTCAATGAATCGTGAAAAATTCCCTGAGAAGGTGTTCTGCTACTGAACTCTTCCGAGGAACTCTTTCGTTCTCCTTGGTGTATGATATTTACATGATACATCTTGATAACTCCTGGATTAAATTATGGATGCAGGTCCCATTTCGCCTTACCAGAATGCTTGTGAAAGCCATGGAAGTTAGTGGTATCGAAGGCAACTTTCGTTCAACATGTGAAAATGTGATGCAAGTTCTCAGAACAAATAAATATAGTGTAATGGCAATGATGGAGGTATATACCATCTCTTTGTTACTCTTCCTTGCCAAATTTATAGTTAAAAGCCTCTTTGCTAGGTCATGTGGAAATTTCTGCCAGTCTCTGATCATACTTAAATATGATATTATTGTTGAGTAATTTTTTTTGGGGTTTGACGCTGCTCTTTTTCTGTTATGTAGGCTTTTGTCCATGACCCCCTTATAAATTGGCGTCTTTTCAACTTCAACGAAGTCCCGCAAATGTCTACTCTCGCAAGTGCTCATGCCCCACCGGTTGTAAATGATGAAACAGCTTCTAGTCGAGATCTGGTTCAACCACAAAGGGGTGCTCGCGAAAGGGAACTTCTTCAAGTACTTCTCTGACTTTTAGTTTGTGGTTATCTATTTTTCAGCGTGCTGATAGCATATCAATTTTTTTTTTGCAGGCTGTTCATCAGCTAGGTGATGCTAATGAGGTTCTGAATGAGCGTGCTGTAGTGGTTATGGCTCGCATGAGTCATAAGCTTACAGGACGTGATTTTTCCGCATCTTCTTTAGCGTCACCTAACTCTATACAACATGCACTCGACCACAGTAACTTAATTTCTGGAGAGAGTCATGAAGATGACCATGGACTGTCAGTCAAATTACAAGTTCAGAAGCTGATTCTGCAGGCTACGTCACCTGAAAATCTGTGTCAAAACTATGTTGGGTATGATTTCTGTTACAAGTTGCCCTGTTCTCTTCACTTAGCATTATGCACCTGTTGGATTTATCGATTAAAGTAATAAATGAAAAAGAACAATGATGTTAATATATAGATATAAATTCTGCATACTAATTTCATGTATAAGAATGCAAGTATCAAGGCTATATATAGGCTACAATATTAAGTGAAATTAAATTAATTATTCGAACTTATTATACTTATCACTGGATTTCATTATCAATAATCTATAAAATAATCAAGACAATATCAGGCCACATAGAATTATCTTCAGCAGGACCTAATTAATGAAGTTTAGGTTTATAACTCATGCAGTTGCACCCCTCATTCATACAGGCACTGTAAATATCATTGGAAATTTTTCATTGGTATTGTGTAATATTCTCAGAATATCTTCATCATTTGAAGAACATTTTTGAATTCACGTAAGTAGTGATGCTTGTAGATCTGCGTGAACTGTTATATGTAATCCATTAGGCTTTCAATGGTATTGAATATTTCCAAATATGTGAAACTTAATAAGAATGTTTAGGTCTGGATGTTTTTTAATTGTTTTAGAATGAGAATGAACCTTTGAGGATTCTGTGCAGCACTATTGAAAATTTGACGTCATTAATTATTAGTCTTAACAAATGAAACAAGTCAAATTATTTAAGTGGTTCATTGTAAGGTTTATCCTCCATATGCCAAAAACAAAAAAAAACAAAAAGAAGCATCACACTGTGTTAGCAAGGACCTTAAGGTGTTTCCGGACTAGAGTTGTGCATCCCAACACCAAGTGTTGTCAAAGGATACATCTTTGAAAAGAAGTGTTGTAGAGGGAGCGAATGAGACTAGATATAAGATCCCAACAACCACGGAGAAGAAAAGATCAGGCCATGAATAGGCTGGGGTGCCTTAGAGAAGGAGGGATCACCGGATCAGGGACCTGAAGAACTCATGGAAGATTAGGGACCGAAATAAGTCTTGGTGGTGAATTGATAATGTACAAGCTAAGGTTAAGGTAAAAACTGTCAGATTGATGTGTCTTAAAGAGTACATGACATGTCAGGATGAAAGGTGTATGAAGAAGAACATATACAACAAAGCAAAAGGAGGTGTAAAAACTGCAGTATCAGTGGTAAAGGATAGTGTGTATAAGAAAATGTACATGTGTCTAGATACCAAGGAGGGGTAGATACTAAGGAGAGGAGAATAAAATTTACAAAGTAGCCCAAGGCTACATAGAAAGCACTAAGAGAAACACCGTATGGTATCTTAAGATGAGAATGAATGGGTTTGGTTGAAGGATGAGGATGTTAAGTAGAAACGAAATAGTTATTTAACGAGGCAAATGATGTTAATTGAATAGTTTACAAGGACAATTGCAACACAAGTACTGTGTTTACTTGTATACTCACAGGACACGACGCCGGATATGTGCTGGATTCGTCCATCGAAAACCCGCCACTTCTTCTTTTCTTCTCCGTCACCGGAAAAATTGAAATCAAAGGTCGCTGTAGATAAATCGTGTTTTGCAGAGAGATTACAAAAGAAGAGATGATATACAAGATGGAGAACAAGAAGGGAACTGAAAGATGAGAAGGGAATATGAAGAAGACAATACAAAAAGATAAATGTAAAGACGTCGTATGTTATGTGTATATAAACTTTATGATGTGTTAACAATGTTTCTGGACCTCCTTTCTGTCAACATTCATTGTTTTAATCAATAATTGCACCAGCTGTTTCCAACCCACGTGCTTGCTTTCATATTATTGTACAACTATATTTTTACTTATAGAAATGACGATCTGCAATACATATAAAAAAAACCTTTTCAGTTTATTACTGTTTAGTTTTAAAATTATAAAATAGAACTTAAAATATATTTCTTATTTATTCTTATCAAAAAAAATTATATAACTTATAAATTAGCCGAATCGTCATTTCCGTGTCCCAAATTTGGACAGTGTCCCCGTGTCTGAATATTTTGAGAGTGCTGAATCCGACACTCAAATATGTGTCGTGTCCGACACTCTGAACCCGAGTCCGAGCTTATATATTAGTGAGGACGAAGTGAAAATATCACTTAGAAAATAGGGAGCGCTAAGGTCTTACTCTCGCACCAGATTCCTGTCGACATATAGTGGAGCTTGGGAATGGGGGAACGGTGGCCAACGAATCTCTTTAACATCATTAAGATGACCAAGATGCATTTCGCTGCTCTACTAAAACAAAAATGACATGAATAGCTGCATCAGTTGTCACTGCATTTATTTTGAATGAGAGACTGAATCCAGGGCATGGAGGAGACTAAAATAACAGCGCACTAACTCTGTTTCATGCTAGGAAGATTGAGGATCAAGCAATTCACCATCTCAGATGTCTCACATAGAAAATTTTAGAGAGAATAGTATATGTACATGTTCATAGACCTAGAAAAGTCTTATGATAGTGCGCCATGTCATAAGTGGTTGGTTATGTACAAGCAGCTGAGGCTGGACATGGTGGTGTTAGACCTTTAAGAAAACATGAACTTTGTAGGAGTTCCTACAGATGCCACATTAGAGTAGTAAATTACTTGTAGATTGATGTGGAACAAGAAAATTAAAGACCAATTGTACTTATTTATGTTACTTGAGAAAGTCGCAAACTCAATTGTCTCAAAATCACCAAAAAAATGTTATGTCTCAATAGACTAACTCACTATGCAACAAGTTCACTCAGTTATTGAATGGACGGATACTTTTATCTCAACTAGACAAAACTGTTAATTAAAACTACTTATCCAACCTGGCATATACATGGAGGCCACTTGGCAGCCCAGGTGGAATAGCAAGTGTTTGATATTAAAATATTGAAACGGTTTTAATCTATACATGCACATGTACAAAAATAATCTGTGTACATATTTAATGTTACTCATCCATCTAGTTAGACACTCAGACTTCTACTCCTCTCTCTCCACTGTTGGTAGACGCTCCATCGGCTGGTGATGAATAAATTTCTCCGAACCCTTCTACCTCAATCACGAAAAGCCTCAATTTGTATTCATTAAAAAAGGCCAGCTGCTAGTTGGCGATTTTCGATTTTGGGAATGCTTGATGGCTGCACTTGATGTTACTGAAAGTATGTCACTGAAACAGTCAATCCTTCTTTAGAATTCGTGCGACATTTTAAATATTCAAGACATACCATTTGAACCAAATGGGTTTCTTACTTTCTGTTGCATAATTGGTCATATCATACATATTTATGCCTATTGAAAGTATCGTCAAGTCCTCGGTTTCGTTGTTATATGGGTTAACACCAGAGTTGGAAGAGTTTGCAGCCAACTCAACGCATAAAGACATAACCAGTGTTATTTTATGTTTATTTGTAAATCGTATATCATATTCTAGTTTGCCGCATCACTCCTGCATCAATCTAGCGTAGCCACGTATACTCCAATCAAGCGCTCAGTTAGATTGCAGGTCACATTTGTGTTTGTGTCAAGTAAAATATAAAGATTCTGTTAAAATTATGACGGAATGTACTTTCCACGCGTCTGGTGAATTGTGTAGTGATTTTGAGACATTTTTGTTTAAGTAATAATATATGTATATGGCCTACTGGTCACTTTATTTTTTTAGCCTAATCATGTTATGTGAATAGATGATAAGTATTTTAGTATTTTAGGTTATAATATTGAAGTAATAATCAGCTGGTTTCCATTATTTGATTATGGTAGTGGATTCGCATCGAGAAACATATCTATCGATTAGAAGTAGTTCTTGTGCAGTTAAATCACCCAAACCTATATTTTAAATCCTTTTTAAATCCGTGATTTCTTGTCGTGTACTAACTGCAAATGGCGATGGGATATACAGTGTGCTGGGGAAGGGTCGAAGGGCTAGGGAGCCACCAAATAGAATAATAGTGTTCCGAGGATAGACGAAGAGGGAGCGCCCTATATAGAGGAATGTGTGTTTTTCCAATAGCTAGTACTTTGCCTACCTACATTTATCGTATTGTCTTTTTTATGATGTTTTACGCAATTTTACTGCATTCTTTTGTCCAGGCATATTTTTATTCTGTTATTATTCACTCTATATTTTGTTTATTGCATCTTTCGGCTGCATAAAAACCTTTAAAAATTTTTTTAAGAACATTCATTATCTCCAACACCTTATAAAGATTTTGTCCGTAGAAGTTAAAAGGTTTTCATGTTGCACTCTTAAAATAGGGGTAAGGTTTGTGTACATCTCACTCTACTTCCGAGTGGGACGTCTATATTCAGTTTGGTTTTCAACATTTTAGGATATCATACCAACACTATGGGGTTCCAAGTTTGTGATCTTGTATTTGACTTGATGTGACAACACAAAGATATTTAGTTAATATGGATTTCTTGCCTCCTTGGTAGTCACAGACCAATTTATTGCACAAGTTATTGTTATGTAGTCTACAAATTATTTGTTTTAATTGAACTATAAACTTTTTTTCTTACCATGATCTTTCATTGATTCAGGTGGTGTCCATTTTGGTAAACGAAGAGTTATCTGAAGGACCCTGTATATAAGATGTACATAAGCCTTGTTGTTTGTACCTAGTTTAGTCCTTGCATTCCTTAGTTTTGTACTGTATATAACATACTGTCAAAGTTGTGTACATATGTAAATGGTACATTCCAACAGTTTGGAAGCTGAAGGAAGCAGAGGGCTATGAAGTTATGATTTCATGTGTATATAAATCCAGCTCGTTACTAGACACTTCTGTGCAGCACTCCATCTGTATAGTAAAGTTTATACAGCTCTGTGCATCTATTGAGTTTTTGCAAATGGTAACTGTCCGACTTCTTTTCTCATGTTTTCTTGTTGTACACGAATTTTATCTGGTTACACCGCCAATATGTAGGTTAATTTCAAAAGAAATTGTAGCCTATCAATTTATCATCGATGCAATGGAGGTATCGAATCATATGCTTTCACGTTGGAATTGTGGAGCTGTTTGATGAAGCTTGAGATCAAAAGGCTCTTTGATCAAAGCTTCCACTTCAGAAGTCCATAGTTTTTTGATCGACCTTGAGTTCAAGATTCCACTTGGTTGGTCTACGTAGATTTGTCTTTAGTCAATAAGAAAGCCTTCTCAGCATCATACGACATATACCTGTCTGGCATTTTTAGTTTTAGTATATATGCACTCACTCTTTACCTGTAATTTGCATACAATGTTCCCCATTTGATTTTCATACCCTCCCGTGAGAAATTCGTATAGAGATTTTTTTTTTAAATGAAGGATATAGATAGTCTTTGGTATAAAATTTGAAAGGCAAATGATTAGTTATGTTGCTCTAAAAAATGTGCTATCTGTTCGACTGTGATCGGCTCATGTTTACGAGCTGACAAAATTTTAAGATTGACCAGTCAGCTGGGGTTGGCTTGGTTTCTTTCTTACAAAGAAATCCAAAGTTATGCTGGGCTTATTCTTAATGAAGAACACATGTAAATTAATACGAGGTACATATTTTGCCACCACCTGGTTCTGCAAATTTGTTTAACAGTTTTAAAATTCGCTTGGGAAGTGGTAATCCTAAAGAATTTAAATGGTTATGGAACAATATTTATTTAGTCTTTATGTTGCTGAACAGTAATCAATTGTATAGTTTCATATTGCAGTTTAAATGTTAATTTCTCTGTCCCTTTTATTTTTTTACCGTTTTTTTACATTGCTTAAGACGCATTTTAAGGTTTTTATAAAATATAGCTCTACAACTTATTTTTAAAACTTTCTTTTTCTAAATAAAAATTTAAACATTATATTTTTATTCAGAAGAAGAAAAAATTTAAAATAATTTATCGAATTATATATTAAAGGAGCCTTAAAATGCGTGATGAGCCCCTGTCCTTCAATGTAAAGAATTGAGTGAACGGAGGGACTACTATATTTGATTAGTATTTTCTAGAACTTTTAATTGGGTGAGATTCGTCTTCTTTTTTAAGAGTGGGCGCTGTGTATTTGAATGGCAGCCTTTCTGTTGGTGGTAATTGCCAAATTGGCAGTGGAAACATTTCACTCGATATGTTTGATGACTTGTTAAGTTGCCCAAATTTGAAATGAATGTCTTTTTATTTTTAAGGTATGATCAACTCATTGGTTTTAAGGTGTAATACTATTGAAGACTGTGGTTATAATACAAGATATGTCAAATGTCAATATGTGTGATCTCTGTGATGAACAACCCTCTAGCAGTTCAAGTTAGCTGCGTCGTCCACAAGAATGTCACTGAACACAAACTGCGTCGACCTCTTCAACTTCTAATATATATGTGTGTGTGTGTGTGTGTGTGTGTGTGTGTGTGTGAGAGAGAGAGAGAGAGAGAGAGAGAGAGAGAGAGAGAGAGAGAGAGAGAGAGAGAGAGAGAGAGAGAGAGAGAGAGAGAGAGAGAGAGAGAGAGAGAGAGAGAGAGAGAGATGTAAATATTGGTGGTGGAAATCCTACAGGAGAAGCAAAGATTGTAAAAAGAAGGTACTCCAAATTGGTTCCCTAGCTATGAAATTGGGGGAAGGTACAATAACAGCAGCATCTGATGTTTTCGAATCTGCAACCAGGAGTTGTACCTATCCTGGCTAATCACCATGCATGGAAATGGAAGCTAACATTTGTGAAAAGCATGTAGATTATAAAAACGCAGGGGGGGCATGAGACAAGGAGTCCAGGAGATATCCTTATCCCTACTCGTGCTCTGAGATTTTGTTCCAACTCATTCAACCACCACACCAATTGACCAACCAGTCCAGGTCAAATTTATTTCTTAGGTGATACACAAGCTTGTTAACACAATTGGAAAAACAATACTTACTGTTTAAGTTGTGTTGGATATATATGATTCAAATTTAAAATAAAATTAGTTATGTTTTAGATTTTAAATAAATAGTAATGTTTAGGAAATAGTTGTAGTGGATGAGATATTTCAGGTGATTTGTTTACGTGATAATTAGGCTTATCTATTTTATATGTGTATTGGTTTGGTATGTAGCCTATATAAAAGTTTAGAGATGTAATCTATTTTATGGAAGTATAATGGAAGTAATATGAATAAACACTTTTGTTTTGTTATTTTTTAAATACTTTTTGATTATATTTATTATATATTTTTATTTTACTTTTATCAATGATCACCTATATTATAAAATTCTAACAACTTGGTTAAAAAAACTTAGTTATAAGTTTTAAGTTTTTAACAAATGATATTGGTCTGTTTTTTTTTTTTTCATCTCGTATGTTAGAACTTGGAAGTATGCAAGTAATTAGGGGTCGTTTGGTTCGTAAAGTGGTATGAGTTAGAATCAGGAATGGGTTAATGTGGTTTGGGATTGAGATATCATTTCTGATATCATGTGTTCAGTGTTGGAATAAATATATTTTATTTATGATATTTTTAATTGACTAATTTAATTAATTTATAATATTAATTTAATTATATTTTTAAATATGTTTTAAAGTTATTGATTTATTTTTGTATTAAAATTTACATTTTACTGTTTAAAAAGATGTGAACATAATAGGAAAGAGCATGATACTCATACCCCTCCCTCATACCCACCCACCTAGGGTATCAAAAATTCATATCCTTGGGGTTCGAGGAATGTGTTTAAAAAAAAAAATCTGAACCAAACATCAGGTATGAGATTGGAATGAACAAAACTCATACCTGATACCATAAAAGCTCGAACCAAACAACCCCTTACAGTATTCGTTTGTCATATAACTATTGTTCTTTGTAACGAGTCGTTGTCAAATTTATGAAAATGGTTGGCTTTTCGATGGCTGAGGAGTTTTAATTCTGGAGTGGGTACACAAATAGTGCCAATTGCCAAATAATTAGTTCTCCCACCGTCCCCTCAATTCTTTACATTGGAAGACGGGGATTCGGCATGCATTTTAAAACTCCTTTAATATATATTTCGATAAATTATTTTAAATTTTTTTTTCTTCTGAATAAAAATATAATGTTTAAATTTTTATTTAGAAAAAAAAATTTTAAAAATAAGTTGTAGAGCTATATTTTATAGGAGCCTTAAAATGCGTGTCATGCAATGTAAAAAAAACTGTAAAGAAATGAGAGGGACAGAGAGAGTAATATTTACGCTCATATTTTCACCGGTCTTACTTACATTATACTCTCTATATTTTTTATATTATAAGATGTTTCGATTTCACACATTAATTTGACCGGATAGTTAAAAATATTATTTCAAATTATAAAATAGACAATAAATAATTTAATTTTTAAAAAAATTTATAATTATATTTATAATTATAAAGTCAAATCACGTTAAAATGTGTGCAAAAATCGAACTATCAAAAAAGCAGAGAGGATTACTAAACATGCCTAATTATACATTTTTTTTAGGTACATACGAGCTTTGTTTCTTTGAATGTGACATTAAATTGTAAATACGCAAGAGCAGTGTTGTAAAAGTCGGCGATTAATCGCTAGATGGCGGGCTACCGAACTGATTAAGCGAAAATCGGTCAATTAATCGTTTTTTCATAAAAACGGTCAAAAATCGGTTGAATCGGTCAAAAATCAGGCTAATTATTAAAAAAAATAGTTAAAATTAAAAAAAAAATTAAAAGGTAGAAACTTGATTAAACAATAGGAAAAAACATTATTTTTGTACATATAATTATAATTTTAGATGCCTAAATCGTAAATTTTCTTAAGTTTTCCTCTTAAATTGATCTCTAATTGAAAAGTTAAATCTTCAAAATTTTATTTATTACAATTATATAACATTTTTAACATATTTGCATAAATATATGATAATAACATATGTTTAGTTGAAATAACGAAACAATTTTATAATTGTATATAAAAATATTATTAAATTTATTCCGATTAATGATCCGATTAATCATTCCGATTAATCCCCGATTACCCGATTAATCCCTGAACGGTGCCTTCACCGATTAACTCTGATTCCCGCTTTTTACAACGCTGTGCGCGAGAAAGAAAATTTGCAGAAAACACTGTAGAGAATGTGTTGCAGAAAAGGTCCCCACCATTTCTGTCAATAAAAATTAATTTTTTTATCAAATAATTTAGCTCCAAAGATGATGGAGGTGATTAAAGTAATAATGATACTAATGTGAACTTGTGGAAAAAGTTACAGCATCATCAACCAACACATCAAATCACAAAGTTGTGAAGAGTATCCTTTTTATTGCACAAAATCTTCTTTAAAAAGTTTTTGCCGATTCTTAGAGCATCTTCAACGACGTTAACTAAAATAATTGGCTAAAATGATATAAAATATTAATTACGTAAAATTTGGTTAATCTGTAAAGTGTTTTATTTTAATGGAGTTGGCTATAATGATTGGTTATATTTTAAGACGCTCAGAGCAAGTCCAACAATATCCTAGTTGATTACTTATAAATATAAGAGCAAGTCCAAGAGCTTACTTATATCATGTCCTAAGCTCAAATATAAGTAATCTAGCAAAAAATGATGCTCCAACAATGTCCTAGTAGTTACCTAAATCACTAGGATATCCATCTCATTACCTATTAATAGGTAACCACTAGCCAATACCTATTCAATTTTCAAGAATAAAAAATTCACTTCTCTCCTTTTTCTACATTTCTTTTCTCTCTCTTTTCAAATATATTATTATAATAATAATAGGGAATGGATATAAGTAATATTGTTGGAGTTCCTACAAGAAATCAAGTCCCTAAATCACTAGGACACATTATTATATAATATTTATAAGTAACCAACTAGGACATTGTTGGACTTGCTCTAATATAATAATGTGTCATAGTGATTTATGGACTTGATTTCTTGCAGGAACTCTAACAACATTACTTATATCAATTCCCTATTATTATTATAATAATATATTTGAAAAGAGAGAGAAAAAGAGTGGAAGAAAGAGAGAGAAAAGAAATGTAGAAAAAGGAGGGAAGTGAATTTTTTTATTCATGGAAATTAAATAGGTAATGACTAGTGGTTACCTATTAATAGGTAATGGGATGAATGTCCTAGTGATTTAGGTAACCACTAGGACATTGTTGGAACACCATTTTTTGCTAGATTACTTATATTTGAACTTAAGACATGATATAAGTAAGCTGTTGGACTTGCTCTCATAACCCAACTTTTATAGAACCAAGCTGCTAATCATTTGGTCAACTATGTACAATATCATGCATTGACATTGAGGTGAGATTTTTTTATCACATAATAGCATCTCCGATGCAATTCCATATTTTGATTACCTAAAATATAATAAAATAATCATTACCTATAATATAGAGGTTCAAAATGTTATTTTGCTCCAATGGTGTTACCTATAATTTAAAAAGTAATATTTATTCAATATTTTAGGTAATGAGGATGAGGATGGGAGTAGATATATATTCTATTAAAAGGAAGCAGTGATGATGTGACATTATAGGATTTCACTTTTCTCTCCCCTGTGGTTTTCTCTCCCCTAAAAATTTTAAGGGATATGGAGTCTCATTGAAGCATGATTTTTAAATCTAAACCCCTAAAATATGTATAACTAGGATAAATTTAGGGGATAGGGAGTCCCATTGGGAGTTGCTCTAACAGGGTCGGACAAACAATTCCGAGGGCTCTTAATTTATACTTCATTTTTTTTTAAACAAAATAAATTATCGATAAATTGCAAAAAATAATTACACTTGAAACGAAATTATCTACAACACTTTTAAAATCAACTTTATCGAAAAGGTTATGTTCATCATCAAAATAAGTTTATTTAGCTTTTTCTTGAAACATAATTAGTCGTAAAATTCAACCAATTTTGATTTTAATAGGTAATCTAATCTTTTTATAAAATTCAAAAAATATATATACTAGGAGGTACAAATTTGAGAGTCCTATTTTTTTAGAATCATGTGTAATCGCTCAACCTGCGCTTTCAACGTGGCCCTGCACATAACAATGAACAAAATGCAGCAATGTGTTAGGTACATGAATGAATTATACTCTCGGTCCCTTTTCCAGTATACAATTTGCATCTCACATTATTTGATATCCTTCCGAATACCCTACATATAATAAATTTCTACCCTTCTTGTTATAAACATCTGCATGAATTTAGTCCGTTTTTTAGAACACTCTATATTATTCATCGAGTAAAGTGCACTTCGTGTACTTACAATTTGTGTGTCAGATCATTTGGGATACTCTATTTTAGAAACCATCACGTGTTATACTGAACTTCCAACTTCATTACATTACGTGTATTTTCGTTAAAACCTGGTTGAAATGTAAGGGTATAATCGTCTTTTCGTATCATCTTCTTCCTCAAACCCCTACACATCATTGATTTATTTTTTTGAGAAATTAAAACTTGAACATCTCATTTAATTCTTAACGAAATCGAGTCATTCAAGTTGCAACAAAATCATCACTCTATCCTTTATAAATTGATATTGATTTTGACTATGAAAAAATAATTTCAAGAAATTTGTATATTTAGAGAATCTAAACTTCAAAATTTCTTGAAGTTAATATTTCATAGTCAAAATCAATATCAATTTGTAGAGGAGAGAGAGATGATTCTGTTGCAACTTCAATTACTCGATTTAGTTAAGAAATGAATGAGATATTTAAGTTTTAATTTTTCAAAAGTTTCATCAATGGTGAAAATGGGTTTGATGAAGAAGATAATGATAAAAAGACTATTTTACCCCAACATTTTAACTTTATTTTAACTGAAATACACGTAATATAATGCAACTGAAATTTCAGTATAGTAAGTGATAGTTTTTGAATTAGAGTATTCCAAGTGATCTGACACACAAACTATAAGTACACAAAATACACTTTACTCTTATTCATCCTGATAAAAATCTATGTGTCAACTCATGAGTTCCGCATTTATACAAGAAAAAATTTGACTAACTTGTGATGTCCAAAATTCATATTTGCACCATAATTTAATTGTTCCGTAGAAAATTAATTTGTAATTAACTTATAAATTCATGATTTTAAAAATCTCCGATTTAGCCAAGTAATTCCTGATTAATCCTTTATAAGATGTCCGACCGATTCGATTTTTAAAATTCGATTAATCCTTACGAGTACTTCTTGATCAAAATAGTTTTAACAAATTATTGAAATTCAAATAATATATTAATCAAGTATTAATAATTATAGACCTTTTTTTTGTAAGACATCTAATTTTTATATTAATAAAGATAATCGGGAATTCATGACAGAGACCCATTCCTAAAAATGAGATAGTTCACGCTTACACCAAGATGCAAGCAAAGTTCACAAATTAAACATACAAATCAAATCTATCTGAGTCTAAAAAGATTGATTTAAACAAGGTCCAAGAGAGCCAAATTGTTTCGGCAATCCATGTCCACAGCCACACCCATATCTTAGGCCCTCGTAGCAGTCCAAGTTACATAAGCACCATGGTCTTCCTCCAATAGCGACTGGCCTCCTACCTTCTTGTCCAAGACCATCCGTATACTGGACATAACTACTAATTTGCGTAGCAACAATGCCTTTGTTCTTGTAAATCATAATGTAACATAAGATATAAAGAGATAACTACAACTCAACAAAGGACAAGACAGACAATAGTATTAACAGAAGCACAGGAATCCAGAATCAAAGAAGAAAAGGTAAACTCAAAAAATCAAAATACGTTATGTATTCTTGAAGTCTGTAAACAGGTCACGGAAAGAAGTTCATGAAAATGTTCAAGCCTCAGTGACAACAAAAGAAACAAGACATTCAAGACGACAGAAGTATGTGAATGATTTAGGGTTAAGTACCACGGGATTCCAGTGATTTAAACGAAGCAACCAGAACGACAAAGGACTTATCAGAAGCATTGAATTGAAGACATAAAAGAAGAATTGATCAAGTGATTATTCATCTGTGAACCAGACCAGTTGCACTAGGTGACGGCACTTAAAAGATCAAGGTGTTTTATCGTCTCAGAAGAAATTGATACAGTCTAAAACTGAAACACCCTAAAGCTCAGAAGCTTTTCTAAAAGATCAAGGACAAGAAAAGGATTCGATAGTTTTTCTATTTAGAAAACTATCGAATGGGATTTAAGAAAACCATTTGAAAACTAAAGTAAAGGAATTTACTTTTCGATAGTTTTTATTTAAAAACTATCGAATGGTAAATTCATTTATTCATTCGATAGTTTTCAAATATGGGAGCAGGTGAAAAGTTTGTTTTGTTGGACAGGTTGATGAGAATTGGACGACCAAGATTGTTTTAACAATTAAGGTTCGATAGTTTTCTAAAACTAAGACTACAATTACAACAGAAGAAGTGTGTCTTCTTCAGTCGGAGTTATTTCACACAGAAGCAATAACTGAGAGAGAGATCGAGCCAGAGAGAAAATACTAGAGAAATTAATTCTGCTTGAAATCTATCAAAGTTTTGATTGTGTATAACTTAGAACTCATTGAAGCTAATCTACGGATTAGAAATTGTAGCACCCCTCGAGGTTTATATTTATAAAAAGATATATTCCCCGAAACTTGATTTGGTTTGGTGTGTTTGATTTCGTTATAGAACTGAATGAATTATCCGCGAACGAAATTAAATTATTTGTGAGTATCGTATTCAACCCCCCCTTCTACGATACTTTGGACCTAACAATTGGTATCACAGCTACTTGATTGATATACAAATTAGATCAGGTGAATGAGACCAAAATCAAACGTAGCGTGAAAATTCGAAGCAAATTTTTTAACTTTCAAAATTTTTCATTTAATTGGAATTTCTTGAATTTTAAACAATTTAAAATTTTCAGAAACCATGAGTGCTCCAAAGACAACCACTGGTATTAAAGTTCCCCCGTTTACTAGAGATGATTTCAGTTTGTGGAAGATGAAGATGCTGTTATTTATCAAGGCATCTAATCCGTTGTATATTGGCATATTAGATAACGGACCGTTTGTACCAATGAAACCAGTTAGTGAATCTACAGCTCCTGATGGTAGCAGGATTCCTCAAGGCACCCAACCTAAGGATATTACTGAGTATACAGATTCTGACAAAGAACTGATTCGATTGGACACCGGTTTAATATTGATATTGGCGGACTCCGCAGACAAGAAAATGAGCTATCAGTTGATGAACTATACAAGCGGGAAACATATGTGGGATACCATTAACTTGATAATGGAAGGAACTGAAGACGTGCAGGAAAACAGATTGGACATCCTGACTTCTCAATACGAAGCGTTTAGGTCTCTGCCAGGAGAAATTATAACTCAGGTCTTTGAGAAATATACTAAACTCCTCAATGAATTGGCAATGAAAGGAAAGACCTATCCACTGAGAGAATCAAACAGGAAGTTCATGATGACGCTGCCCCATCATGTAGAACACAAGTCATCATCCATAAGGGAAAGAATTGACTTCACAAAGATGTCATTAGAGATGATCTATGGCAAGTTGAAGACCTATGAGATGGAACAGGAACAGAGGGTGATAATCTACGGATCAGGGACAGTGGACAACAAGCACAATGCACTTGTGAGATCAGCAGCACTTGTAGTGGATGGACCAATAACTTCTGAGATTCAGGTTCAAACCCCTAGAGCTGGAAAGGAGGTGATAATAGAAGCAGAAATGGATTCTGTGAATCTGGGTGTTGATGAAAATGATTACTACACCCTAGAAGAGCTTGAGCAAATGGAAGACAAAACCATGGCGTACTTAGCTGCAAAGTTTAGTCATATTCGTTTCAAGAGAAACCCTAAGTACAAGTTCAAGGGTTCAACCAACAGATTCCAGAAGAGCAATTATACACCTAGTACAGGCTTTAAGGGAGGCTACAAGACTGGCATGATTGATAGAAGCAAATCAAGATGCTACAACTGCAATGAGTTAGGGCATTTCGCCACTGAATGCCGGAAGCCTCGTCAAGCAAGAGACATGAAAGATGTCTATGGAAATAAAGACTCATATGAGGATTTGAAGAAGGAGAATGCCAAGCTTAAACAGCAACTGGAGGCATTTTCTGGAAATCAGAAAGGGAAAGCTTATATAGCAGAGGGAAAGCACTGGGATGATACTGATTCGGATGAAGAGGAAGAATATGTAAATGTTGCTCTAATGGCTGACTCTTCAGAGGAATCACCACAATTATCTCAGGTACCTATCTTAACTACAATTGATATGTCTAACTCTGAGTACAAGAAAACTGTGCAAGATCTTAGTGTAGAATTGTTTAATGTACACACAAGCATGCTAGCATCAGAAATGGAAAATGCTAAACTAGTTCTTAAGATTAAAAATTTAGAATCTAAAAATGAAGAACTAGAGCTTGTAGCTGTCACATTAGAAGATCTTAAGCAAAAGAATGTGTACTTAGAGAACAAGGTCAAGTGTAATGATGAGATAGAGACTATCCTCAGGAAGCAGATTTCAGATCTAGATTTGAAGCTGAATGCTTTTAAGAATTCCGCCCTGATTGCTAAGGAGATCATTGATACTCAGGACATAGGGAATAAAACTGCTATAGGACTTGACTATTCCAAAAAGGCTGGGAAAAGGACTCTGGAATTTCCTGTGACATCTTCTATCGTCAAGAAGGATATTCCACATATTCTTAAGAATGTGGTCAGTCCAGTCTTTGTCAAGCCCTTCTCAGAACCTTTTCATGAGGATGACCTTTACATAGCACAAGAATTGCTTGAGGAGGATTTATTGAAGGAAAAAGAGGTAAAGACTAAGTTGCCTAGGAATTCAGTAAAAACTGTTATACCTAAAACTGAAGTAGGTGACTTAGTTAGTAATGTTAAAAAGAACAGGAATGGGAAGAAGAAGATTGTTAATCAGGAAATGGTTCCATATTCTCCCATTGCATCTAGGAAGTTGTGCGCTATTTGTAATTCTGCTGGACACCTTACACATGCATGTAAAAAGGTTAAAGTAGAAACTGCTAATACTTCTGAAATGCATAACATGTCTGACATGCCTGATGTTCATGAACCCTGTGGAAAGAAAGAGTGTTTGCTATGTAAGTACAACATCATGCATGCTTATTTTAAGTTGATGAATGATAGTAGCAATAGCACTGTTAATGTTAAATCCACAGATACTATGAATATCAAACAGGGTAAGACTAAATTGAATGTTACTCCTGTTAAATCATCTAAACCTTCAGGACCCAAACTGTAACAGCCCCAAATCTGGGGTCGGGGATTTAGGGTTGTCACGATCCATGTACTCCTTGCCTTACCTGTATTACTCGCACCATTCATAATTCACCTGCTCATGACCCCACAATATATATCTCACACACACACACACACAGGTTAGAGTCTCAGAAACGACACAAACACAACCATTGCGGAATAAATTATCTTTATTACAATACCCAAATGTCTTTTGAATCTGTCACTGATACAATTTCTAAGTAAAGTTACATTACCAACTTAGCCTTCTGATGCTCACAATCCTCTCATACCATTCATGTCTATACATAAGTTGAATACTAAAAGCCGTAGCCTGATTCGATTGGTTCGTACTATTCTCGGGATCACCGCTAGAAACTGCTTATGGAAACGCCTTGCGGGGTATGTGCCGACCCATTGACATCCTGCTTCGCTGCTATATAATATATATAAAACAATAGCAAGAGTGAGCGATAGCTCAGCAAGGTAATGAAAGTATGGCATAATTCTGCCTTTACTTCAACCCAGAATAAAGCGGGTATAAGACAATAATTTGTCAAAATATTTCGATACTGAAATTATTTCCTTATCGGAAGGTATTCCAAAAATAGTACCTTTATTGTACTTCAAATATCATTCATAATATTTCTGCAACTTTGCTATATTATGAACAAAGTTCTAGTATAATATAAAAGGTGAGGTTTCAAAGTAAACCAATATAACCTTTCCAAAAATATCTGCTATATAGGCAGAATATCAACACATATCTTAAAAGATGAAGTTATAAGGTGATTTAGTATAAACAACTCCCTTACCATAACTCATGTTATGTAAGGTATCCACGGAGTCATAACTCATAAAATAAAAGATGGAGTTGCATGAATTTATTGCCACTTCATTTTCAAACACTTTCGACCCCCTGCCAACATGATTGGTTTTTCATCCCAATCCATGTTGCAGGAATATCCAAATTGGATGATGAACCAATACTGGAGTTGCTACCGCGTCCGCTGTGCCTAACCTTGCTATGATCAGTAGCAGGTCGCACCGCTCAAATAGTTCTCTACATGTAGATGGAAGTATCACGACGGCCTGACATTGTCTACCGCCTTACTATGACCTCCCGCCCATTTGGGGCAATTAAAAGTTGGATGGGCCCACGCAACTTGACCACTTACACCACTCCTAGTTCAGATGAAATCCATGACTCAGAAACGTAAAGATCGTCCTCCTTTCCCCAAGTGTAACACTTGTTGATACGACTCCACTAAGTAGTTATATCTAGGTTGGAAAGGAAGATTCTCCAATATTTCCCAAGCTATGCTTGTTAATGGATATCGACTTGTTCCATGAATTTACCCCTCGATCATTGAGGTGGTAACCCAACATTAGACTGGCAGCAATTAAATTGCTCCAAGAAAATATCTGTCCCTTGACAGTTTTTGAATTGAGAGTTTAAAAAGAGTAGTAGTCACTTAAATCAGGTTTCCCATATTTTTGATAGTTGAGCGAGTATTTAAATCCTCTTTAAAAGACAGATTTAAATGGGAAAAACATTGTTTTGGGAACCTCTTTTGATTTACAAATACTTAATAATATTTATTAAATAAGTAAATCTTAAATGAATATTTGAAAATAATATTCATTAAGTAAGTAATCCTCAAATGAATATTTGAAATAATATTCATTAAATAAATAATTAATCTTCAAATGAATATTCAAAAATAATATTCATTAAATAATCCTCAGATAATATTCATAATAATATTCTTCGATTAAGTAAACCTCAAATGAATATCTGAAATAATATTCCTTAATTAATAAACCTCATTTGGATATTCGAAAATAATATTCATTAACTAATTAATCTCAATTGAATATTCAAAATAATATTCATTAAACAATTAAATCTCAAATAAATATTCAAAAGTAATATTCAATAAATAAATAATCCTTAAATGAATATTCACACTAATAATCTTTAAGTCAATAATCCTCAAATGAATATTCATAAATAATATACTTTAAGTAAATAATTAATCCTCGAATAACAGTACCCGATATCTTTATCGGAAAATAACCTTTAACATATACAGAATTATAATTACTTCTGATCTAAAGAAATATCATACGCCCTTAACCTAGGGCCTTTATAAAAACCTGGCTTATAACTGATATCCCATATCTAGCTTATAAGCCAATTACCAAATCATTTCCAAGTAATAACCTTCGAATGAGGTAATATTCAAATAACATTCCTCAAATCATTTCCATGTAATTAATACTTTCTAGAAATATAATTAATGTTTAATAATAGCAGTCCTCAAAATAATTAGTACACTGCCGCTGGAATCCCTCCGGGTTTCCACGGCTATCTCCATATCTCAAATACTGACTCCCGGTCTAGAGTCGAAAACAAGAAGTATGCTCTTATCTCTAGAGCTACAAGGTATACCGGTTTATAACTACTTCATCTCAAAGCTCATATATAAGCCAAAATCAAACTCTATTTTATACAATATATAACATGTATCGCAAAACTATATAACTCCACACATGGCAAAAGCAGTAATATATAATCAATACTTCAAAGTATAGATTTAGAAAACTTGCCACAATACTCACAACAAAGATTTGATATATATAACTTGGGAATACACAAGTATTGAATATTTGAAAATATACCTACTCTGAACAATAGAGTAAGGTTTAGTAAACTTGCCTGATGCTCGAGAAGTGATAGGGGTTCGCGACGATGCCAGACAATCTAGACAAAGTCAAACGAAAACACACGGTTAATCCCCTCGATAAACCACTTATAACTTAATGCTTAAACACGTAAGCGAAACACAACCAAGGCATTACTAGCTCCTTATAGGCTCATACTAAGTCCATGTTATTCGTCAAATACTTATATCACAAGTTTGGTTTGAAATCCATTCTCAAATCCAAGTTATACTTAACCATTTGGAACCTTGGTTTCTAAGTCTCGTTTTCAGTGGTTTTCACTTGCGCGACCTCGACTAAAACATTTTTATCAAATCGAAAAATAATCGTTTTAATCCGAATCTTTTTCGTGAGCCTTCCTAACTGTCTCTAGTATTATTACTCAAAGTTTCACATTTTAATATGGCTCCTAAGTGGTCCAAATATAGCCTCAAAGTTGCTGAACAGAGAAGGGTTGTTCCTCCGAACGACGTTTACTAAAACTCACTTTTCTCTTAAACCTTAATTCGTATGGACATGATCTTTATACCAAAACAAACCTTAAAACAAGACCTACATGTCATGGCCAGTTCTGTTCAAAAATATTCCAATACCAGTTCGTAATTCTTGCTCAAAACAGCCTTAAATCAAATGGGCATTACGACGGCTATAATCGTAACGTTTTCCATTTTCAAAACACAACCAAATCAATACCAATCAATCCCAAACTCACCATCCACCTTATACACCCTCCACTCAGTCAAATCCTCCATGAATAATCACAACAAAATTCATAACCCATCCTCCAATACTCAACCAACAATTTATCTAATTACTTAATCATGCTTTTAACCTTACATAAACATCAAAATCATTTCGAAACTCATACAAACAAAAGGGGCAGAGGTTTTATACCTTCTCCAAGCTTGCTTGCTGCTATATCCCTTATGTAACCTTAGATCCTTGCTTAATACAACCTTTGGAAGCCACAAACTCAATATCCGAAAACAAAACAAAACACAAGTTACTATTCATCATCTTCTCCAACTGTTAATCACTGAAATCGAATGGGTAAAACACAGAGGTGAGGCGAGAGCTTACCATGGTTACGTCGGGCTTCTCGAGAGCTTCGATTTGAGTGGTAGAACGCCAAAAACGGACCACGGAATCTCAAGTTATGATCACTTCTTTCTCCCCCATTTCTCTCCCCTTTTTCTCTCGGGTTTTCTCTCAAAAATGGAGAGTTCTCTATTTTTCTTTTTGTTTTGATAAATAGATAAGTATGCTGATATTTGTATAAAAGAGGGGTGAGTCATCACATTTGGTGAGTCACCAGGACACGTGTCGCGCATGCACGCGTTTGGTTAAAGTAGCTTTACTAGTTCGTTTCTTTTCACATGGATGATCCAAATGTTGCATTCTCGAATTAATCTTGTTACATGTTACTTCCATGTCTATATTTAATCCTGTAATGTTGCCTTGCTCCTCTTGAAACGATTCGAAATATTTCCCAAAAGAGCGAATAAAACTCTACGCGATTTTCGCAGTGAATAGTAACTATTCACTATCCACTTCAACAATCGAATCCTTAAATCGACTTTAATAAAATAATAAAATTCCAAAATATTAAATCCTCAAATCCTCAATTTTAATATCTCATTTCTTGAATATAATAATATATAATTCGCTGCCCGGTCAAATACTATTCCAAAATAAAATTTGGAATTTCTGAATTCTGATCGTCTTTGCATTCACTTATTTACTCCGTAGATCACTAATATGACTTCGGAATATCCACACTACGTCTCGTACATAGGTGGTATGAAAAATTTTGTTAACCCTCAAAATCACTATTCATCCATCAGATTCACTATTCACTAATGCACTTAATCATAATAAGAAAAGTTTTAATTAATCCAAAAATTCGGGTTATTACAAAACAATTTTGGGTACCAAAGTCCGCTTAATCAATCTGTGATTGCAGGGTAAGGTTAAAAGCTCAAAGGTTGTGTGGATTCTGGATAGTGGCTGTTCTAGACACATGGCAGGTGAAGAGTCCCTGCTTACAGATGTGGTTAAGAAGACACGGCTCGATTGTAACCTTTGGAGATGACAGAAAAGGATTCACTACGGGATATGGTAAATTGAAAGCTGGAAATGTCATCATTGAGAACATCTCTCTTGTTGAAGGATTAAAGCACAATCTTCTAAGTATCAGTCAGTTCTGTGATAAAGGCTACAATGTAGATTTCAGAAAGGACAAGTGCTTGATCACCAACAGGAAGGATGAGAAGCTTACTCTACTGGGAGTGAGAAAAGGAAATTTGTTTATAGCTGACTTAAGTTCTACCAGTGAAGGAGAAGTTACATGTTTCTATGCAAAGGCATCTTCAGAACAAAGTTGGCTATGGCACAAGAAGCTCTCACACTTGAACTTCAAAACTATGAAATCTTTGGTAAAGAGAGAGTTAGTGAGAGGGTTGCCCCTGATGGAATTCAATCAGGAGGGACTATGTGAAGCATGTGAAAAAGGGAAGTCGAAGAAAGTATCACATGGAAGCAAAGGAATGACAAGCATTACTGAACCATTACAACTGATTCATATGGATTTATTTGGTCCAGTCAATGTTATGTCACTTTCAAGAAAAAGATATGCATTGGTGATGGTGGATGACTACTCCAAGTACACGTGGGTGTTGTTCATACAATCAAAGGATGAAGCAACACAACTAATCATTGATCACATCAAGAAGATAGAAGTGGAAGCTAAGCTACATGTGCGGACAATCAGATCAGACAATGGAACTGAATTCAAGAATGCAGTTCTTAATGATTTCTGCTCAGAGAAAGGAATTTCAAGACAGTTTTCAGCACCAAGAACTCCTCAACAGAATGGAGTAGTGGAAAGGAAGAACAGGACCTTGGTTAAAGCAGCAAGGACCATGTTGAGTGAATCAAAACTTCCCACTTACTTTTGGGCTGAAGCAGTGAACACAGCTTGCTACACTCAGAATCGAACCCTGATCAATAAAGATCATGAAAAGACTCCGTATGAGTTAATGGCCAGCAAGAAACCAACACTGAAGTACTTTCATGTGTTTGGTGCAAAGTGCTTTGTACTTAAAGATGGAGAACATCTTGGCAAGTTTGATGCCAAAGCAGGTGAAGGCATTTTTCTGGGCTATTCTCTAGAATCTAAGGCTTTCAGGGTATATATGATTGAAGACAAGAAGGTGTTGGAAAGCTTTAATGTAACATTTGACGACACCAAAAGACCAGGCCTGCAAACTGGAGAGAACTCTGAATCCTTGGTATTTGAAAATCTATCAGGAGATCTCTCTGACAATGAAGAAGTACCTGAAGTTGTTACAGTTATTAATAATAATCATAATGATAATGATTCTGGACAAAGTGGTGACCAAAGTGAAGATCCTCAAAATTCTACAGGATCCACTAGTCAGTCTTTAGAATCAACAGATCAAACCGTCAACAACTCAGGGGGAGCAGGAGAAGGATCAACTAGTCACACTCCACAACATCTAGAACAAGGAGAATCATCAAGATCGCATCTGCCAAGACAAAGGGTATGGAATAGAGATCATCCCTTTCACTTGATCATTGGTGATCCGGACACAGGAGTGAGAACTAGGAGAACATCACAAAATGAATGTCACTATTCTGGGTTTCTTTCAGAAACAGAACCTAAGAAAGTTGAAGATGCTCTAGATGATCCAGATTGGGTGATTGCTATGCAAGAGGAACTCAATCAGTTTGAAAGGCAGAAAGTTTGGAAGCTGGTACCCAGACCTAAGGGAAATATGTTATTGGAACAAGATGGGTATTCAGAAATAAGTTGGATGAAGATGGCATTGTAACGAGAAACAAAGCCAGACTGGTTGCTAAAGGTTACTCTCAAGAAGAGGGAATTGATTATGATGAAACCTATGCACCAGTAGCAAGACTTGAGGCCATCAGAATGTTTCTGGCATTTGCTGCACATTCCAATTACAAGGTATATCAGATGGATGTGAAGAGTGCTTTTCTGAACGGGGAATTAGAAGAAGAAGTGTATGTGGAACAACCTCCAGGTTTTGAGGATTCAAAACTGGCAGACTTTGTGTACTTTCTATTCAAAGCTCTCTACGGACTCAAACAAGCTCCAAGGACATGGTATGACACTCTCTCTGAATTCTTACTTGAAAATGATTTTACAAGAGGTGTCGTAGACAAAACTCTCTTTGTCAAAAAGCATAAAAATGATTTGATATTGGTGCAAGTATATGTTGATGACATAATATTTGGTTCTACTAATGATGATCTATGCAAGAGATTTGCTAAGTTAATGCAGAGTCGTTATGAAATGAGTATGATGGGTGAATTGTCATTCTTTCTTGGACTGCAAGTATACCAAAAACAAGATGGTATATTCATTTGTCAGTCCAAGTACATTAAAGATCTTCTGAAGAAGTATCAAATGGAAGACTCATCTACAGCAAAGACTCTTATGCCAACTGCCACTAAGCTTGATAAGGATGAAACTGGTAAGAAGGTTGACATCACAGGCTACAGAGGTATGATAGGCTCATTACTTTATCTCACTGCAAGTAGACCAGATATAATGTTTGCAACATGCTTGTGTGCTAGGTTTCAGTCTGATCCTAAAGAATCTCATCTAATAGCTGTTAAGCGAATATTTAGATATCTTAAAGGGACTCCAAATCTTGGAATTTGGTACCCTAAAGATACAGGATTTGATTTTATTGGATACACAGACTCTGATTTTGTAGGTTGTAAGATTGATCGGAAGAGTACTTCAGGAAGCTGTCAGTTTCTTGGAAGAAGGTTAGTTTCCTGGTATAGCAAGAAGCAGCATTCAATTTCCACATCAACAGCTGAGGCTGAATACATTGCTGTTGGAAGCTGCTGTGCTCAGATCTTGTGGATGAGAAACCAACTCCGTGACTATGGGCTTTTGTTGACAAAGATTGCAATATTTTGCGACAACACAAGTGTCATAGCAATCTCAAACAACCCAGTGCAACACTCGAGGACGAAGCACATCGACATCAGGTATCATTTTATCCGAGAGCATGTCATGAATGGAACTTTGGAGTTACATTTTGTACCCATAGAGGATCAAATTGCAGACATCTTTACTAAACCGCATGATGAATCCACTTTCAATAAGCTGGTTGGTGAACTTGGGCTGTTAAATCTTTCTAACTGATTTTGATTAGAAGTCAGTAACTGCAGATAGTCTTAGTGAATACATGAGTTTAAGAATTGCAATATCCTTAGGACTCGTGAATTTATTTTCTGGAGCAATTCTCGTAGTTAGGATTTTTGTACTAATTTTATGTCATAATTATGGATGATATATCTTCTGGCATTTAATTGGTTATTGATTCTAAAAATTATTTAAGTGCTAATATTTGTTCTAAATATTCAAGCATTTATTTAATTTGAATTAATTTACTTTGTTTTTAACATTGTAGATTAATGCAGCATAATTTATTGGATTTTAATTGATTAATATCATTTAATGATATTTAGTTGATTTTATTCTAAGAAAATTGTGAATTTTCTGTTAACAATTGATTTTGGTAAATTTTAAAAGATTTATTCAAAATAAAACTTGACAGAAAATAAAAGTCTGATTTTTAAAACATGAACAGGTTTTAGAAATTGGAAAGAAGCAAAAACCATCGAATTTAGGAAATTCGATAGTTTTTCAAGTACATAGATAATTCTATCGAAATTAATTTTCGATAGTTTTTGAAAAGGAAAAGAAAAAATATCGAAAACAATTCTCGATAGTTTTTGAGAATAAATTTTAAAATATATCGAAGGAATTTACCTAATTCAATATTTAAATTCTCGATAAATTTTGAAATACAAGGGAAAAAGTATCGAAGTGAACTTAATTAATTAATATTAAAGTTCTCGATAGTTTTTCCAAAAGAATTAGTTTGGCATCGAACAAAGAAAGACTATCTTACCCCTGTCAGTTTCAAGAGTATATAAATGTGCCTTAGCTTTTTCTTTTCAGTTTTTATTTACAGATCTAAGAAAAGCTTTTGTCGAGTTCTATACTTACAAAGAAATACACACATATACAAGAACTCTATTCGATAGTTTCTTCAAGTTTAATCAAGAAAACCTTAAAAAAAATTACTCTTTGTCATTGTTGATTGATTTCTAACCGTGAAAAGTTAATCTTTTTTTGAGTTTTTGGCACTTTCTGAGTAAGAAACCATCGAACTAGACTTTTGAATTGAATATTGGTTGCTATTATTCAAGGGTTCTAAAGTTTGTTAGTGTTCGAATTTGTGTGTTAGTGTGAAAAGGGGCAATTTTGTTTTTAGGGTAATTTTATGTTAAGTTTGATTAATTATTAATAATTAATTAAATTTAATTGGTAAATTAGTTTTGGTTTAAAATTAAATTTTCTGGAAATTTGAAAAACAATGGCTGGAGAATTTATTGTTACCAAAACTAATCATGTCTCGTTTCAAAACCTGCAAGCCATTACGAACTTACAGTTTCGTGCATGGGCAGAGTTTTTGAACACACGTTCATTAGTGGCATATTCTTTGAGTACTCCCGTGGTCCTTTGCATCGATCAATTGACTGCGTTGTACACATCCGCCACAGATACAAGTGAGAATAATGTGAGATCCTTCAGTTTTGTTGTGCCAGGGGGCAGAACAATAAGGGTGACGGAACATGACTTTAATAGAATCCTTCGTTTTCCTACAGAAAACCTTGTTCCGGATCCCACAACTGAGGAGATACATGCTTTCTTCACTCTCATTAGAAGTCAACAACCTAACTTCTTTGTGGGAGAGTTCCTTAAGAATTACTTGCCAAAGGCATGGAATTTTTTCTTTCATACCCTAATCCATGTTTTTACTGCCAAGCTAACAAATCTGCATGGTATTCCCTTATTCCTTCAAAAGATAGGGTTTGCCATTGCGAACAATAGGCATATTAACATTGGAAGGCTATTGATCGATCAAGTCTTTCTGTGCATGGGACCACTGGATGAAAGAACATGCATAACTGATGATGTGCATTGTTTCTATCCTAGGTTCCTACAGCTAATTCTCAATGATATCTTAACAGATGATGAGTGCGAGACATTCGCCGAAGAGGAGACCATGGAGTGCATGAAGATGAAGAGCAATGCAATAACCGCTCTCATTAGGAAGAACAACTATCTTCCAGGGGTACCCACTGTTCTCACAGACTATCTAAGAACGGTGCCCCTACCACTTCTACCCCCAGGGGAACATGTAAATGAATGTAACATTCCTGAACCTGAACTGGCTCCTGAGCCACAACCAATGGATGTTGATCCAGAGCCCTCAGTGGCCATTCCTGACCAAGAGGTTGCAAACCCACAACCTCTAACCACGGTCGAAGAGCCTTTGGAAGAGCCAAATGAAACAATAAACGAACCTCCTTCCCCTCCTATACCCAATATTCAGACATCCGTGAGTGTAGAGGGAGATAGTGCCTTAGCAGCACCACATAAGGAGATACACCCTTCAACAACAGCT
Source organism: Heracleum sosnowskyi (assembly GCA_030848705.1). NCBI lineage: Eukaryota > Viridiplantae > Streptophyta > Magnoliopsida > Apiales > Apiaceae > Heracleum > Heracleum sosnowskyi. The sequence continues at coordinate 10,985,706 of CM061244.1, read as the reverse complement.
CTGCCTACCTCTAAAAGGAGAAGAACAGAAACCGAGGCAACTGTTGATACTTTATTTCAAACTTCCAAAGCGCCCTTTATAGATTTTTCTGATGCTGATTAGGCTACGCTAATGAAAGCTATATCTGAACCAATAGCTCAATCAAGTAAGGAAGAATTGACGGAAGCAACTGGTGTTCCGACCATATTACGGTCAGGGTCACTGGTTGAAGGTTCTAAGAACCAAGAGTCTTCACAGACGTCGAGAGAAGGCTTTGACCTAAATGCACAATCTAAAGGGTCATTGTCTACCTCCCCAGATGGAACATATCTGGATCCTGTGGGTAAAGGGTCTGACGTAGGTGCAGATCGGCAACTCGGTGACAATGAATCAATTACTATTGAGGAGTCAACTGAGGTAAAGTCTTCACGGACTATTGGGGAAGATTCGGGATCTCTGCTGTTAATAGAGCCTGTTTCTAACCCCCTAGAGATTCAAACTCTAGATCCTTCAAAGGATATATCATCTACGGATGATCAACAACTTGGTTTATCCAAGGACGGGGACTTGCGAAGCCCCATTGCACCACCGGTGACCTCCTTAAGGACGACTATGGTGTTTTCTTCTGCAGGTACATTGAGCAAAAAGGGATTGAGTGAAACAAAAACACTTACACCTGGCCTGAGTGGGAAAGGAAAAATGAGTGAAACACCGACAGAAACGTTGAGTGTACACCCAGAGCCAAATGTGAGGAGTGACACCCTAACCCTTCCAAATATTGATGATTTGCTATTACCGACAGAAAGAGAGTTACAAGTTCAATCTACCCTCAAGGAGATGACAGTTTGTGACAAAGAAGGAAATCCACTATTTAAGGTTCCACTGCGACCTTCCTTTGACCAAGGGATCTCCTCTAGTCAAGCCAATGCTTCTTTAAAGTCTATTCAAGAGAAGGTTGACTTGGCTGCAGCTGATTCCAGAAGAACATTCAGGGTCATTGGCAGTGCATCTGGCACTATAACAGGTATGAAGCAGGCAGTGGACTCCTTAAAGAAGGAAGCATTGGAGGAACTGATCGAGTTGAGGACAGACGTCAAGGAAATTAAAGATGGATTCATGAATGAAGTAGATGCTTTGTCACACGGACAAGAAGCTTTGAAAGAGGACGTTCTGGTTATCCGGGATGGTCAAGCTAGGGTAAAAGATGCAATGAACACCCTTTCTAGAGTTGAGTCTAAGTTGAACCAGAGACTGGACAAGATTGAGAAGACTACCAACTCCAGATTGGATGCCATTGACCTGAAGATAGCTTCTATGCAAGAGATGAATAAGGATCTATTGGATTTCATGGAAAATCAAAGTGACGGAGTACAGTCAATCTGGACTATGCTGAAGAACCAACAAACTGGACAACCCGGACCTTCACAACAACAACCTGATCCTTCTACTGCCTTTTATGCTGATGATGCTTTTGTCGAGGATTCCTCAACTAAGGGGGAGAAAGTTGGAGATGGGGAGAAAAGTAAGGATGGATGGGGAGTTTGGGAAACGGTTGAAGCTATTCCGATAAGACAGTACTGGATAGAAGAACTTGTACAAGAAGAAGAGAAGAGTGAAGAGGTATTTGAGGTCATGCAAGAGCAACCAATTCAGGAGGAGCATGAGCCATATTATCCAGAGCCCGTTGAACATCCAATATGGGAGGATATTATGGAAGAAGAAGCAAATCCTCTGTCACAAGAAGAAGAAGCTACCTTGGAAGCAATGAGAGCTCAAAGAGCTGCAATAGATGCCAGACATGCTGAGAAAGAAAGACACCAAGCAATTCTAAGGATTGAGAAGCTAAAAAGATCCAAGGTGCAAGATGAAGTAAGGAAGAAAAAGATGATGGATTTGGCAAGCAAGCATGGAAGTGAATGGGAGATGGCTTATAAAACCTTTTGTGGAGTTGAAGACGGATTAGAAGTCAACGACAATGCAGAGGTGGAAGTCATAATTCAGAACATAAGAAGTGCAAATCCTGATGATCATGTTTACTCCACTGCACTGAGGAATACTGTGATCTTTCTGAAAGCTGGGGTTAAAGAAAATGGAGCCTGGAACATCCTGATTAATTTTCTTGAAAAAGGTACATTTGTGATTTCCACTAAGTTTTTAGAACAGAGAACATACGCAGAACTGCAGGTGATACTCATCAAGATCCAAAGAACTACAAGACTAAATGAACTGCTCCGTGAGCACGTTAAGGAAATCTTGATGAAAGTCGGTCCAGAGATTACTGAAGATCCTCCAATGGTTAGATTCATGACGAATGACTTGTTCAGAATCTGCTATTTGGCTGAGGACAAACTGAGAGACTATCCAAGCAACTATCTAATATCAGTTGAGAAGTATCTTAGATCCACTGGATTCACATCAACGGAGAAGGACAAAGCAGCAGACACTCTTAGAAGATTTCTAATGGAGAATGTTCCTTACTATAGGAAAAGAGTGGAAAGAGGATTGGAAGTGCATACCAGATTACCAAACATGCCAAAGATAAACAAGGAAGATGTTAACATTGCATGGTTATGGGCTGGAGTGGGTCAAGAGGTTGAATATATTGGAAGACACATCCAAGGAGCAATCCTTAAACCTGGAGAACCACTGCACTATCTATCAGTGATTGATTATCAAGCTGCTAACTCCGATCCAATGATTGAAGAAGGTGAGATTGGAATGGACTGAAGATTGAAGCAAAGAACAAAAGAACTATCAGCTCAGACTAGAGGAGCAACTTCATTGTATAAAGTTTTATTGTTTTTTGATTTATGAAATCTGGAAATGTATATATATCTGATCCAGAATGCATTTAATATTATTACGTTGTCTTACTTTAAGTAGTTTCATGTTTCCTTAGTTAGTTGAGTTATCCTCGAAGTATTTGCTTGTCGAACTCTATCCAATCAAATAGGGGGAGATTGTAAAGCATAATGTAACATAAGATGTAAAAGAGATAACTACAACTCAACAAAGGACAAGACATACAATAGTATTAACAGGCACAGGAATCCAGAATCAAAGAAGAAAAGGTAAACTCAAAAAATCAAAATACGTTATGTATTCTTGAAGTCCGTAAACAGGTCACGGAAAGAAGTTCATGAAAATGTTCAAGCCTCAGTGACAGCAAAAGAAACAAGACATTCAAGACGACAGAAGTATGTGAATGATTTAGGGTTAAGTACCACGGGATTCCAGTGATTTAAACAAAGCAACCAGAACGACAAAGGACTTATCAGAAGCATTGAATTGAAGACATAAAAGAAGAATTGATCAAGTGATTATTCATCTGTGAACCAGACCAGTTGCACTAGGTGACGGCACTTAAAAGATCAAGGTGTTTTATCATCTCAGAAGAAATTGATACAGTCTAAAACTGAAACACCCTAAAGCTCAGAAGCTTTTCTAAAAGATCAAGGACAAGAAAAGGATTCGATAGTTTTTCTATTTAGAAAACTATCGAATGGGATTTAAGAAAACCATTTGAAAACTAAAGTAAAGGAATTTACTTTTCAATAGTTTTTATTTAAAAACTATCGAATGGTAAATTCATTTATTCATTCGATAGTTTTCAAATATGGGAGCAGGTGAAAAGTTTGTTTTGTTGGACAGGTTGATGAGAATTGGACGGCCAAGATTGTTTTAACAATTAAGGTTCGATAGTTTTCTAAAACTAAGACTACAATTACAACAGAGGAAGTGTGTCTTCTTCAGTCGGAGTTATTTCACACAGAAGCAATAACTGAGAGAGAGAGATCGAGCTAGAGAGAAAATACTAGAGAAATTAATTCTGCTTGAAATCTATCAAAGTTTTGATTGTGTATAACTTAGAACTCATTGAAGCTAATCTACGGATTAGAAATTGTAGCACCCCTCGAGGTTTATATTTATAAAAAGATATATTCCCCGAAACTTGATTTGGTTTGGTGTGTTTGATTTCGTTGGGACACACCCTTAGCAACAAGAATCTCACTCTCAAGCCTCCCAGGAAAAAGTTCAGGATCACATTGGTTCTCCACAGAATGCACATAATGTTCAACAGCAAAGCCCTTTCCAGCAAACTTTCAATCTTGTGCCATAACCTCGCCGCAGTGATAACACAAAAGTCTACCAGAGAAATTGTTGACCATATCAATCCTCGTCCAGGTCCTTGCTTGAACCAAACCAGCATCCTCTAACCCTGCGTTCTCTAGTCTAGGACATTCATCATTGCCTCCATCCTCCTTGTAATTTCTACATAACGACCCCTGCACTTTTCCTAGCTATGTCCTCAAAGAAGAAAAAATTCCTCAAAAGGTGACAAAGCCCACTATGATCAGACGTACTACGAGAAACACAAAGTCTCAAAGACAGAGAGACCTTAAACTCATTAACCACAACCAAAGGGTCCAAGTTTTCCATTCCAATCAGAATTGTATCATAATAGATTGATTCATTTCCTGAAGCAGCTTTATAGGTTGTATCCGACACACAAGTTAAATTCTTACATCTAAGAACTAAATGAACACAAGAGTGTACTAACACACTCATACTACAACCAACAAACTTGAACAAATTCAACGTTTTCAATTTAATATTCTCAACTTTAAGGACATATCCATGAAGAGCAAATATGCAATTAACTGCATTCATCTTACAAAAAAGTGAAACCACCATTATAACATAAATCCCATATATATTAACTAGATCATTCTCCGAACAAGCGGAGTAAACGTCTAAATTACTAAAAAGATAACGAATGAGAGATAAAACCTGGTATTTTCCCAAATCAAGAAAAACAGAGTTAGCCTGCTGAACTTCAACAACACCATCCTTGTCCTTTCCTTCACCAACTTGAGATATATTGTTTTTTCCCTGTTGAGGTCGTGCCTAGAGTAGTTTCCCTTCTGGTATTGAGGTACAAAAATCTTTGAACCTAGTTGAAAAACAACAGAGCCAAGATCTACTACTGCTTCATGTGTAAAAATCATTAAATCAATATCAATATTGGTTATCGTAGTATCGATTGTAACATCCACTCTTGAATCAAGATTTAAGAAAAGTTCATTATAAGAAACTACTGATATTGTCCAATAAATTGAACCAACATCAATGTATTTGCTCAAAGTGAAAGAATCATAGTTCACATTGAAGATTCCATGGATGAGTTCAAAGATTCTGAGAACAAAAGTCACCAATAACAAGAGAAAGAAAACAAGATTAGGGTGAATTGGTGGAGAAGAGTCTAGAAAAATTTAGTGAATTAGGGTTGGGAAAAGAAGGCGGAAGGGGATATGCGACTCTCATCTGTTTATAATAATTATAGACTTTTATGATAGGATAAATACATATTAGTTGAAAAATAACTACTAAAATTATAATATTAAAATGTATTTAATTTTTACTCCAGTTAATATTTTTGATTAATTTCCAATTTACCGATTAATCCTAAATCAATACCTAAATAATTAGTTTCGATTACCAATTTTTACAACACTGTATAAACCTAGTTATCGACTCCAAATTCTATCCTCGGTAACAGAAATATCCCATCAAACTTCGGGTGATGACCCTATCTATCACAATATTGAAAGAAAAGGCCCCCAATATCACAATTCATAAAAATGGTCCCAAATATCACTCTAAAACACTGGATAAACTGGTGTTTTCAACTTAAACAGAAGAACGCTAAATCGCCTTCCGTTTCATTTTTTTTTAAAGTTAAAAAATCAAAACACTTGTTAAACATGTGTTTCCAGCACTGAAAACACCAGATGATCCAGTGTTTAATTATTCTAAGTGTCAAACGCAACTTAAGCAAAACACTTGTTAAACATGTGTTTCCAGCACTGAAAGCACCAGATGATCCTGTGTTAGGACAAAAAAAATTAAGATCAAAACGGAACTTAATCATGTGCTTAAAATGTGAAAACGCAGGTTCATGTGGTGTTTGCAGGAAAACACCAGATAAACTTGTGTTTTGTAAAGTGCAAACAATGTTAATTTTTTTTTTAAAATTTAAGCTCAAAACACTACTTAATCATGTGTTTGATGCTGAAAACACAGGTTTATATGGTGTTTGCAACAAAACACCAGATAAACTTGTGTTTTGTAAAGTGCGAAAAGTTATTTTTTTTAAAATTTAAGCTCAAAACGCTACTTAATCAGGTGTTTGAAGCAAAATACCGGATGAACTGGTGTTTGCAGCAAAACACTGAATGAACTGGTGTTTTGACAACACTTTAGTCTTTTGTTTGCAACATCCAAACACTAGACAAAGTGGTGTTTTGGGTTAAAAAAAAACACCACACGAAGTGGTGTTTTAGAGTGATATTTGGGGCCAATTTTCTGAATTGTGATATTTGAGACCATTTTTCTTCAAATTGTGATATTGGGGAGAAAATGCCCAAAATATCACAATTCTAAGCTAAATGGACCCAAATATCACAATCTGAAAAAATGGCCCCAAATATCACTCTAAAACACCACTTCGTGTGGTGTTTTCTTTTTAGCCCAAAATACCACTTCGTCTGGTGTTTTGTTGTTGCAAACAAAAGACTAAAGTGCTGTCAAAACACCAGTTCATTCGGTGTTTTGCTACAAACACCAGTTCATCCGGTGTTTTGCTTCAAAACACCTGATTAAGTAGCATTTTGAGCTTAAATTTAAAAAATAATAATAATGTTTTGCACTTTACAAAACACAAGTTTATCTGGTGTTTGTAGCAAAACACCATATAAACTTGTGTTTTCAACATCAAACACTTGATTAAGTAGCGTTTTGAGCTTAAATTTAAATTAGTTGTTCCCTTGAGAGTTCAACAATTAACTTTTGTAAACCCTGATTTTAGGGTTGTAAACAGGTCGCCGAACTTTGTAAGAAAACACAAGTCCAAATGGTGTTTTGGACCGAAACACCAGATGAAATGATGTTTCCTTTCTTCAAACACATGATTAAACAGTGTTTTGACACAAACACAAGTTTAAGTTTTGTTTTGAGTTGTCTGCAAACAAAAGATAATCTAGCGTTTTTATCCAAACACATGATCATCTGGTGTTTTGCTCGTTAAACAAAAGATTAATTAGCGTTTTCGGAAATTTAACACAAGTTAATGTAGTGTTTTGAGTTTGAATTTAAAAGAAAAATGAATACCAATTTAAAACACATGATAAAACTGTGTTTTACGGTTTAACACCAGATGAACTAATGTTTAGATGAAAACACCGGTTTATATAGTGTTTTTGATGAAAAACACCAGTTTATATAATGTTTTCAGCTTCAACTTATTTTACTGCTTAAAACACCATTTGAATCGGTGTTTTGCTTTTGCAAACACAGGATTAAGTAGCGTTTTCAGCTTAAATTAAAAAAAAACGCCTAACGCTAGGCGATCTAGCGTTCAGGTTTTAACCTTGAAAACACCATTTTATCCGATGTTTTAGAGTAACATTTGGGATCATTATTTTGAATTGTGATATTTAAAACATTTTGTCTCAATTTTATGATAGAAAGGACTATCACCCGATATTGGGGGCCTTTTCTCTCAGACTTCGTACCACGTATGTAACTCGAGGCAAACGACATGGACCACCTCCAAGCCTAATAGTTCTAACTTGTACGCCACAAAAATTGAACATTCTAAAAAAAATAAAAAACAATCCAAAAACAAAATCTACGCGCACAATAGCGAACATTCATATTAACATCTTTAAAATGCGCCTAGTTTGGTAATAACATTAAACAGTTCACTTGCCTTTCTCTCTCAGAACTCCTGGTTCTCACATTTGCACGCTTTGTGTTCTGTAATGAAACACCTACCACTTTTATTCTAATTCTTTGTTTCTTTCTAACTTTCCCACAAATCTTCTTTTTAGTTTTCTATTTGTGTTCAAATATGGGTTCGACCCATTTGTTAAAAACCGGTTTATCTCCTATTTGTGCTTCTCAATCCACTAAAACAAGCTTTTTTTGCTCTAAATTTACAAGTTTAAGAGGTTTTAAAAGTAGCCCATGTTTTAAATATGTGGTTCGTAGAAGATTCAGTGTTTGTTCTAAGCTTCAAGAAGGGGACAGGCAAAGCAATGGTATGTGTATGTATGTGTATGTGTGTCTTTTTCATTTTTACTTCATTTTAGTATGTGTTGATGTTGTATTTCTGTTGTTATATGATTTGATGTATTATGGAAAGTTTTGATATTGAGTGTGTATGTGTAGTAAAAATATGCTGATTTGAAGTATTTTTGTGTATGAGATGCTGGTTTAGGATTTTTTTAGGATTTTTTAGGATTTTAGTAAATGGTGATTTTTGGAAAAACAATTAATGGTAAGAAGTTGAAGGGAGGGGGTATGAATGCGATGATATGGTGAGTGGATACATTGAATCGAAACGTATGTCAAAAGGGTTAAGGGAGTAAGGGGTAACCGAAAGGATCTTGGTAGGAAGTTATTAGCTAAGATTTGGATGACAAGTCACTGATTTGATCTAGTGAGAAAGTATGGAGGAGGATGATTTATGTGATTGAACTTGGGGGATCGGTGTATGTGGTTTATGTTAGCCCCCGTAAGTATTTGGGAAAAAGGTGTAGTTGTTTACATTTTTAAGGAACAAAAAGATGGTGGTATGTCAATCCACATGACTAAATGTGTCAAGATAAGCAATCCTTATTGCTTGTTGTAGTCTTTCGTAACTAGATGAGTTTTTTACTTCTGAAGAGATCCATCATCTTTTTTGCTTCTTGAACGGATAAACCCGTTTACGGCCAACAAAGTCATGCCTGGATGTAGCCCCAAAGTCCATTGATCATTTAGCTACCATAGCCAGTTTTCAATTTAATTCGGAAATGACTTCCTGACATTCACCATAGATGGTTCAGTTGTCAAGTAGTTGTAATTTATATTTGTCTTGTAGGCACCATATTCAGCTCCATGTGATGGATGTTGGTGTGTAAATTGAAGTGTAGAGGGTGTAGATGTGGGAGATGTTCTAGTTTGTATGAAGAGGGATCATCAGGTGAAATTGTGAAAGTACCATTAGATGGGTGTGAGGCTGGGAAGACAAATAAGTATGAGTTGAGGAGAAACTAGGTGACAAAGTATTTTAATAACAAATGATTGGAATTTGGAGCAGAGATGGATGACAATGATACAACGAGATCTTTCTTCCATCTGGTCTTCGTTGGTGGAGACCAAGGAGTGGTTTATGTGGATGTAGACTGTTGAGCACAAGGAAAAGAGGTCTCCACGAATTTAACTTGACAGCTGACAATATCATTCCGTGTAGCAAGTGATAGACATCTATAGCCTTTGTGATGAGGACTACAACCAAAAACCTATAGTTTAAAATAATTTGAAGGCACCCAAGACGGACATAAAACGGACAGATATTATTTAGAAATCCAGCAGGCATTAACATGACAGTAGCAGTCTCAAAGGCCTCAACCCAGAGATACAATGGGTTATCCACGTGATATGAAGCATAGGTTTTCTTAGTGTCTGAGGACAATAAGACTGAAAAATTCAACACAGGCAATAAGAAATTGTTTAAAGTGTTAAAGTAATTGCTGTTGGATAATTCCTCGTTATCAAAAGGAAGGATGAAATACTTTTGTTAGCTGTGTTTTGAACATGCAACTTGAATGTCATTAAACAAGACAACGCTTTAGATTTTAGCTGCACAGGCTACAAGCAAGTACAACCATACGAAACAGTAATTTTCGATAAAAATAAACAAGATTATGGCAAATCTATGCATATTACACCTGTATTTCCTATTGTTGAGTGAAATTATTGCACGTGAAAAATTATATTGAATTAATGCACGTATAACAGTAGTCGTGGTTATGTAAATTATCAAAAGATTGGTCGTATCCAAATTTTGGTGAAAAAATCTGGAATATTGTTATTCGAAACATTAGAAAGAGGAGAGAACAAAGTTGAAGAGGAGGAAGAGGTTTTGGAGGAGGATACAGTAGTAGAATGAAGGGACGAGTTTGTCATGAGAGTTTTAGGGCATACGAAGGGTTGTATCCTTTGTCATGTTACTAAACCTATTTATAAATTAATTTCAGGGAAGGATAAAGTTTTTATATCCAGTTATAGATGATGAGCGATCAAGTATCCATACACTTCATCTATAAGTTGTGGTTATCTGGTAGAAAACCGTAGTTATCTCGTACAAAACTGCTTCCATGTAATAGAATCCATTTCAAGGTAATAAGGTGGGCACTTCACTTTACATAATATCAGACAAGGTCAATTCATATTTGATTGGTACAATATTTCCCGGGTTATACTTCTGTTTCTTTTCTGTTAGTACAATCTTTGTCATATTCTTTTGTGGACACACTGGAATTCTTTTCTCATGTCATTGGTGTTTTTCAGGTGAAGAACCTACAGAGTCTTTGTTCATGAAAGAATTAAAAAGACGCGGTATGACCCCCACTTCCCTACTTGAAGAAAGCAGTAGAAGCTATGTTGATGATGAAATTAGATTTAAGGATGAAGACGGTGGATTCTCAAACAGAAATGCCGTGTCGACTGATGTGGAAAAGAGTTTGTTAAATCAAAGGGATCGATCCATGGCCTTGAATAGTGAAGGTCTTGAGGTTAGCTGATTCTTTTCCTTTTAGGGGTTGTTTGTTTAACTTCTTTTTTATTCAAATTTGATTAATTTCTAACAGTTGCAATTTGTCACATCTTCTCTATACATGTATTGCCTAAATCATAATTTGTACATAATTATTTAGTTTTATTTCAATATAATAGTATTCTCTTTTTACCTGTTGGTGGTACCAAATTGATTCTTTTTCATTAATTGTATGGAAAGATTTACTATCAGAGGCAAGTAAATAGGAAGAGTGAAAAGATTGAACTATATTAGCACATTTAATCAGCAATCAATGCTGCTAGATGCATAATGTAAGATCTTCACAACTTTTTGATATCTGTGTATTCCTATGTGACAAAATTATACGGAATACATAACATGTTTATTACAGAGTGATGCTCTGTATGATTTGACATTTTCGTAGGTGAGGTTGGCTTTTCCGTAGTAATATTATCTGTATTATATTTTTTTTTTTTGCTAAATGGGTAAATATCTGTAATATAGTTATAGGCACTAACCACTATATACATGAAGTACTACTAAAAAAAGCATGAAACCTCCACTAGTGTACTACCTTCAGGATTACATAGTGCTATTCTTGCAGCTATTCCGTCAAAAGTAAACCCAAAAAAGAAAAAAGTACCTCTGTAGAAACTTGTTCTTGTCATCTCGTGCCAAAATATAAAGTGTAAAAGAAATAACACGAAACCAGCTTATAAATTCTAACAGATGGAAAAAGATTTGGTGTAGAGATCTCATTATAAAATAAATAAATCTATCAGTGTTATCTGAGACTTGAAGAATACCAAGTCACAGGGTCCATTAATCTGGACGTCCTGATTAATTTCCAATTGGCAGTTTTTCCTTTCCTAATATTTACTTAAAAAGGAAAAAGTCTAATCTTGTATGAAAGGAGGAGATGGTGGATTCTGTTTCAGAATATCTTCACAAGACACTGATGACGAAACTAAGCTTATCAATGTGTAGATATATTGCAGTGGTTGAAATCTGGTGTTGATTTTGTCGGAAATAGGCTCTGCTTCTTAATTAAAAACAATGTGGTATGCTTGCACACATTTTAATAATGTTCAAATTAGGAAGAATGTTTTACCAGTGTTAAGGGAATATTGAACTTAAAAGATAAATTTATATGAAAATATCAAAACAGAGTAATCTAAAAGAAATCAGCAAAATGGCCTGTACTTGTTCTTTTGTATAGCATTTGATGCTTGCGATCCTCCTTTGGATTCACAAACGGTAACCAACCTTTTCATTATGATTACATATGGATAATTATATGTATTTATGATGTGCACTTATGTTCCATATTTTTCGCTTATATGAAGTCTTCTTTTAAACTTTAACTGTATACATAATAGCTGATTTCTAGCTAGTGATGCCAGCTGATTTCTAGCTAGTGATGCCACTCTGATTGTAAAGGCTGATTTAAATTATGTATTTTTTCAACTGAGACAAAGCTACACTTTTGCGTTTAGATTTGATTATATTTTAGTACATCAGAATACGTCTGCAGTATACATCTTTTGTAGTTATTAATACGTAAATGAACAAACTTTTGTTATCCTGTTGTATTCTAGTTTATCTTTTTTCCTCTTCCCTTCATGTTTTTAGTCTGTCATTGGTGCAAGGAAATAACCCATGCCCTTTAATTTCAGGGCTTGTTTCCACGTGCGAAACTTTTGCTATCCCTTGGAGGAACATTTTTCTTGGCATTTTGGCAATTAATCCTCTTGACTGTTGCATCCTTCGCTGCTGTATATCTTGTAAGTTCTTCTCCTGGTCTTTTGTTACCGGCCAGACTCCAGAGATCCTCCGATAGTACAAGTGTGTTGCTTATACATGAGTCCCCATTTTAACATGGCTGCTACCTCTATTATAGAAGTCTATCCGTGTTAAGCTTTCTCCAAGCACAACTGTCTATAGGGGACAGTATATTTAAAAAACATACCCAAATAGGAAAACTAGTATACCTAGTATATATGAGAAAATTGCAGCGAACTTATCAAAATTTATTTTATTAAAAGCATGAAAAATGAAACTTTGAGACATGAACTGGGACGTTTAAACAGCAATGTGTTGCAGCAGTAGGATTAGGCAATTAGCCCCTCAAACAGCTTTTAAACATGTCAAATGCATGATGAACCTTGCTAAATAACCTTCCACAGAAATATTAACCTTTCTGTCCACCACAAATCATGTAGAACTGAGTCACTGACTGTATTACAATGGCAATTTACTGTTATCTACTTATTAAGGATGTTACTCAAATTGTTAGGCATATTATTGATTCCTTGCAGTCAATATGTATATGGAAAGAGGATTATGGCAGTTTTCCTAACTTAACTGAGTGGAAGTATAGAAAACTATTAAAGTGTTTATGTTCTTGGTATATCTATATACTACATTTTTTGTCATCTGGTGCAGTTGTAGTGTAATTTAGGCTTAATGACTTTTCAGCCCTTAAAGTTTACTACCGTGTACGAAAAATATATTTTTTTCATCCTTTTTCCTATTTTTTTTCCAATAATACCCTTGCACAATATATACCTTTTAGCCCTTGAAGTATTAATTTTGATCCTTTAACCAGTTAAGCACCACTACACAGGGAGAGACATGGGAAGGAGGAGTGGGCAATAACACCTAATCAATCATGTCAACATCAATTTCCTTGACTATATCATGTTTACAGATCACAGAATTCATCAATCACCTCTTCTTCACAAGTTTAACAATTCACTCATAATTATTGCCCCCTCTCGCTCTCGCTCTCCCTCCCCCTCGCCCCTGTCCTTGTCTTTGTACCTGTCCAATGTCCATGTCCCTCTCGTATACCCCTGCAATGGTGCTTAACTTGTTAAACAATCAAACTTAATACTTCAAGGGCTAAGAGGTACATATTGTTCAGGGGCATTATTGGAAGAAGAATAGAAAAAAGGGTTTAAAGGTATATTTTTCTTATCTTGGGGACTAAAAGGTACAACTTGAAACGTATAGGTACAAGATAGTAAACTTTAAGGACTTAAAGGTCAATAAACCTGTAATTTATGATGATTTTTTCTAAGTTTGAGTACCCTAATAGAAGACCTCTTGAGTTTTGCCTCGATATCTTGATATTATAGTGCCACAAAACACACGTTTAAGTAAGTGGCAAACAAATATTGATCATCTTTATTTTCTTTTATTTTTGGCGCAGTACTTTGGACCGAGTTTTGTCCACGATGGCAAGGATCACGCGGCACTACCTCAATATATCGATCCATATGCACTTTTGGAAGAAGATCGGATATCTCAAGCAGCACCGCGGCTGAAGTAAAGGACATATAGCAACTTCTAAGAATTTAAGTTATAAGTTTCTCTTGCTTGTATGCCTTCACTTGAATTCTTTTCTCGTAAAAATGTAAGTTAGTGTCAAATGCGATGTTTATATTATCACTTGTCATATGTAACATATGGTGATATGTAATATGTACTCGTTTTATAGTAGCTAAAGTTTCAAAAGTTATCTCATCAACTAATGTTTATTTATTTTATACCTAGCACTAATTATTATGCTAGTCTGGTACGAAGGTACTAACAAGTAGAGAGTATTAAACAAAATTGGAAGTTGGAAATCCTGTTGAAGAAAATATTTGGAAAAGTAGAGAGTTAATCCCTGATAATAGTATGCAATATACGAAATAAGAAACATATTACTTCCTCATTGTTGGATGAAGAAATAAATAATATGATTTAGAAAAAATTTATATGTACCTTGTAAAAATTTGAGATTTAGGTATGAGTTTAGTTCATTTTAAACTTATATCTGGTATTTAGTTCAAAACAAATAATTTTGAAACTTGTTTCTCAAACATGATTTTTGATACTCCAAGGGGAGTTGATTAAGAGGGAGGAGTACAAATCACCTTTATTTCTACTATTTTCATCTTTATTTAAGTAATTAAATGTAAAATTTTAATATAAAATAAATCAATGACTCAAAAATATATTAAATTAATTAAAATTAGTCAATTAAAAAAAATATTTTAAATAAAATATATTCATTCTAGTACTCAATCAAACACATTATATCATAAATGATACCTCAACTTCATACCAGCTTAATCCGATTTCTAATTTCAATTTTATGTCACTTTACGAACCCAAAAAATGGTCCTAATCAATTCTAGGTCTAGATAATCAAGCTTTAACTTTTATTTATAGTGTGTTTGGAGAATACTGAAATGTTTTCATAAAAAATGAATGAACAAAATCATCGAATTCTAATTTTTTATTTTTTAATAGTACTAGCTTAGAACCATGTGATACATAAAATTTTTTTAATAAATAATTAGATAGGTAAAGGTGAAAGAATGTTAAAAACAATAATTTTTAATTAAACTTAACAAAAATAACAATTATTGGGCCCGTTATTTGTTTTTAAATATTGAGATATGCATTTGTGAATGTGACATTTCATTTGTATAAAAAACTCATTTCACAAATGCATATCTCAAATAAAAAAATAATTTTTTTTATGATACACATTTGTGAGTTGGATATCTCACATATAATAACCAAGTAACAAATACGTATCATGTATAAAATATAAAATAAGTGATTGATAAATGCTGTAAATACACATAAAAGAAAATGAAAAATCCTTAATACCCGAATAGTAAATGGGTAACATCAATAATATCCTCGTTAAACTTGCGTATCTATATAAGTGGATAAAATTAGGGGTGAGCAAAACTGAATATACGATCCGGTTAGTAGAATTCGGATCGGATATCCAGTTTTTCGGATCATTAAAAATCTATTTCGGTTCCGGTTTAATCGGATATCTATTTAAACCGGATTGGAAATCGGATATTCCGGATTCAAATTAAATAGGTAATATATATTTTAATTTGTAAAAAAAATTAAATTCTAATGTATTTTGATAAGTTATCGTTAACTGTACAAATTATAAAATAATTAACAATATTTTTGACATCAACATTTCATACTTTAATATTTATAAATTTTTTTCCTAACTTGATTTTCAACCATCATAGACCATCATTCATTTCTTAAATTAGTTTTTTTTACATATTTTTTAGAATATATTAATTACACGTTAACTCTCAAAATTAAAATTTTAAGTGAAAAAATAATATAAAAAAAATACTCTTTCATTTACTTTGGTTTTAAAAATTATTTAGTATTTGAACTTCTTGTTATATAAAAAAAAGTATTGTAACTTATTAATAAATTATTATAGATAAAATATTAATTTAGTAAAAAATGTATTTCGAAATTGATGTATGAGATTATGAAATTTTCACGTACAAATTTGAAGTTGATGTATGAAATTATGAGATTTTCACGTATAAATTTATGGAATAATTGTAAGTTCAATATCAAAAATATAATTTCAAGTGTATACTTGTGTTATAAAGTCTAAAATGCTTATAAAATTTGGTAAAACACAACAAACTTGTTAATTTATTAGTGATATGCTCAATATTTATTAAATATAACATATTTGAAATATTTTGGGGTTAATATGTTCAATATTTATTAAATATATAAATTAATTTTAAAGAAATAGTAAAAATCGGATCGGATCCGGATATCCGATTTTATAAAAAGTTGTGATCCGAATCCGAATTTAAATTAATGAGAAAAAACCGGATCGGATATCCGGTCCGAATTTTTCGGATCAAATATCCGATTTTCAAATATTTATGCTCACTCCTAAATAAAATTTATCAACACCTCTCGAAATGGGAATGAAGGTCATAAATGTCGAATATTTATACCCGATTGACAAGAATACCAGATCTGCAAAATGTGGCCAATTATACCAACCAGATATGCATTTTGGATAGAAATAATAGGTGTTACACATTTTCTGAAGGAGTAATTGTTATTTTGAACTTATATTCCACAAATGGGTATTTAGCTGATATGCGTAACTAGTCTTCTATTCTTCTTCCATCACTGCATTGCAATTTTTTCACGGCTTCCAACTTTGTTCATAATCTAGAAAACCCAGAAGAGCACCTACTAATTACTACTCCCTCCGTCCCCCTCAATTCTTTACATTGGGAGACGAGGGCTCGACACTCATTTTAAGGCTCCTTTAATATATACTTCGATAAATTATTTTAAATTTTTTTCTTTTTCTGAATAAAAATATAATATTTAAATTTTTATTTAGAAAAAAAAGTTTTAAAAATAAGTTGTAGAGTTATACTTTATATGAGGCTTAAAATACGTGTCAAACAATGTAAAAAAACTGTAAAAAAATGAGAGGGACGGAGGGAGTATTATATATCAAGGTATCAACAATTAATAAGTATTTGAGGAAGTACGTGTTATATATCAAGGTATCAACAATTAATAAGTACTAGCTTAAAACCCATGCGATGCACGGATTGTTAATTGTTATTTTATTATTATTTTTTTAAATTTTATTAATTTTAATTGTGCAAAAAATAAGTAGGCATGTTAAAATAGGTAAACACTTTTAATTAATTAAAAACATTAAAACAAATTTTAAAATAAATACGTATGGGTTTGCCCGTTATATTTTTTGAAAATGAGGGGTTTTATTAAGAAAAAATAAAAAATGTAACATATATTTAGTTTGAAAAGGTAAATACCGGTGATATTTTTGGAAAATAAGGTTTTAAAATTTAATAATTAAAAGTATTTAAATATGTTTTAAAATAAATAAGTAAAGAGTTTTCTGTGATATTTTTGAAAAAAAATGGATTTTAGTGAGAAAAATAGAAAAATTAAATTATAAAAGGTAATTTCCTGTGATATATTTAGAAAAGGTGATATTTTGTTAGAAAAAATATATAATGTGTTTTAACTGAAAATGTAATTGATTATAAATAAGTATTTGATTATTTATATTTTAATATTTTTAGTAATTGCATTTGTTAAGAAAAATAAGTAAACATGTTAAAATAGGTAAACTTTTAAAAATAATTATAATATTAAAATATGTTTAAAAATAAATAACTAAATGTTTGTCCGTGATATTTTTGGAAAATAAGAGGTTTTAGTAAGGAAAAATAGAAAAACTAACATGTTTTAGTTAAAAAAGGTAATTGTCCGTGATATATTTAGTTAAAAAGGTAATTGGTTATAAATAGGTAATATTATTTTTTAATAATATATTTCTATAAATAAGTAAGGTTAATTAAGTAAAACATGAAGTACAGTTAATTAAGGACAATTAAGTAAAATCACAATGTACCATACCGACCAACCAAAGTAAGGTTAATTAAGTAAAATCACAACGTACCATACCGACCAACCAAACTTTTAATGTTTCGTCTATTATATAATAGTATTGATTTGAGGAAGTGCGTGTATTGTGTGGGTTGAAGAGTGTATGGACCATCAACCCTTAGTTAAAAATTTATATGGCATATGCCTTAAATAGAAATTATAAAAAATGTGTAAAAATTTTGTCACTCCAATGGTACATCACTTTTGGCTAAAAATTTAGATAAACTCGTCACTATATATGCTGAACCTTAGCAAAATTACACGTCAATTGTTACCATATTAAAATAATATATTGTACTTCAAATAACTTAAAATAATAATAACATACCATTTTCAAAATATAACCGATCAATATAACCAACTCCATTGGAGTAAAATACGTTACAGGTTCAGCAAATTTTACATAATCAATATTTAGCCAACCATTTTATAGAATACCGTTGGAGATGCTCTTTTAGATCTGAATCAGTTTAATTTGTATTACGCATTTGTAGAAGACTTAATAATAGCATCTCCAATGGGGTTATGTAAAATGGTTGGCTAAAATAATATAAAATAATGGTTGACTAAAATTTGCTAAATCTGTAAGGTAGTGTGCTCCAATGAGTTTGGTAGCATCTTCAACCACCCAAAACCTTTAGCTAAAAGTGTATAGAAAATACCATAATTAAATATTTTAGATAATATGTAAAAAAAGTTCATCTCCAATGGCACAATGCTGTTAGCTAAAATTATAGCCAATCCCTTCATGTTGGCTATATTTGTCGAACCTCTATGGACCTGTAGTAAAACTCTACATCATCGATTACTATATTGAGATAATATATTATATTTTTAACAACTTGAAATAATAATAACATACCATTTTTAAAATATAACCAATCATTATAGCCAACTCCATTAAAGTAAAACACCTTACAGATTCAGCAAATTTTACATAATCAGTATTTATATCATTTTAGCCAATCATTTTAGCTAACATCATTGGAGATGCTCAGCATCTCCAACGGCGTTATGTAAACTGGTTAGCTATATTCAAATAAATAGATAATCGCTTAAAATTTGTTGAACCTGTAAGACAATGTACTCCAATGTTATTGGCTATAATGATCGACTATATTCTAAAAATAGTATGTTATAATTATTTCAAGTTATTATAAATAGAATATATTATCTCAATATGGTAACTGATGAGGTGGAATTATGCTACAGGTCCCTAGAGGATCGACAAATATAGCCAACGAGAAGGGGTTGACTAAAATTATAGACAAGAGCTTTGTCTTATTGGAGTGCTCAATTTTTTACAAATTATGTAAAAAAAATTATTTTTGGTATGCTAATTAGATTTTTAGCTAAGGGTTTTAACCCATTGGAGATGCTCATGGTTGGCTATATTTTAAAAATCGTATTTAGCTACATTGAATAAAGTAATATTTTTTAATAAAATTAAATTTTAATAAATTAATATTCAAACTAATTAATCTAAAAATGTGGTCATATATTGAATTTGATTAAGTAAAAGAAAGACTGAAGCAACCTGTTTTGCTAGTGTGGAAGAGAAAAACTGAAGCAAAAAACTTAAAAAGGCTTACGTGAACAATCTCACTCCGTAGTAGTTGGCTATATATATAGCCAACAAATTTTGGATGACTATAATTTTGAATAAGGGTAAGTGCTGGTTGGAGAAACAAAATTGTAGGAGATTGACCATTTTTCTTACTGTGCATATGCCAGCTATGCTTTTTAGCTAAGGGTTCCCTTGGAGATGCTTTAAGTGGGTACTTTTGGTCACCCAGAAACTGTTATTTTGGTAAATAATGTGTAAAAATGTGATAAAAATGTTAATTTTTCTCAAAATGGATATTTTGATTAATCCCAACTAAAAAATGATATAATTCACCTTGACCTAGTAAAGGGACCGACCGACAGCTTTAATAATATAATAGCTTAATCTAATATAATAATATAATAGATAAATAAATTTGTCTAACAATGATTTAATCATTTAAGTGGAAACTAATAATTTAAGGGCCCATTTGGTACATGCTTAAAAACGAAGCCAACAGCCCACCACCCACCAGTCCACTCCATCAGTCCACCCCAAAAAGTTAAATCCAAACACGCCCTTGTGACAGCTGCGCGCCAACAAACAAATCCCCAAATCAAAATTTAAAAATAACCCAACCAGAGTTAAAAACTAACCCAACTAAAACCAACACAATCAAACCAACCCCCAATAATTAGTCAATTCACAGTCAAATCATCCCTAATCTAACCATGGTTAAAAATAAAGCCAGAATTTTTAGGTATAAATACAGCAGCAAAGCCAGGGCCTTGTCTCTCATTTCACAGTTGATTCCGAAAGGCGTCTTAATAAACGCCAATTAGGGTTTCATCTTCTTGCTCTTGTTTTTCTTTGAATTCTCGTTTGAATATACAGATACAAACATTGTGTGTGTATAGATAGAATTGAAAAGATGAGAGAGTGCATATCGATTCACATAGGCCAGGCTGGTATTCAGGTCGGAAATGCTTGCTGGGAACTCTATTGTCTCGAACACGGCATTCAGGTATTATACACACACACGCATTTTGTATCTATATATGTGCGTTTGTGTACATTTTGAATTGAAATGAAAAATGATCATATCTGTTGTGCCTGTAGATTTATCTTTCAATTATATTTATGTATATGTGTGTGTGATCGAATGTATCTGTTGTATTTTAGTGTGAATTGCTGATTAGATCATATATATCTGTTGTTTTTTAGAGTGAATTGCTGAAAGATTATATATATCTGTTGTTTTTAGTGTGATTTTAAATATGTTTTAAATGATTTATGCTATAATAAGCTCGCTTATATATAGAGGTCACTGTGTGTGTGTGTGTATGTTATATATATTTGTGGTATCGGCATCTCGAATACTGTTTTTTTTCACTTGATCTGTAAATTTCTGTTTGAAATGACTGGATCTGTAATTTGAATGAAAATGTGATTTTATGTATGTTTTTATCTATAGGATTTTGTGTATAATTGTTGATTAGATATGAAGAATTTGATTTAAAATTATTAGGTGTGTTAGTACTTGATATTAAGTCTATACTTGATGTTTTTGATATCTAATTAAATAGATCGGTGAGTGAGTTATGGTAATGTATGTGTTTGTTTGGATGTGTGTAGGGATGGAACAGTTGTCAAGATCCACGGATTATGTTTGTTATTGAATGTTTCTAATGTTTAGACGATTGTTTAGTGGTTTAACATATGTTGAATATATTTCGTAAAATAAATATAACAAGGTTGTGTAGATTTGATTGTTTCTTGTCTAGTGTATATTGTATTAGGTACAGAGCTTTTGTTCTGATTATGTGTTGTCCATTAGGAGTGATATTTGCACTTGGTAATGCTTTCTCGTTTCACCTCGTTTCATATGTATAACGATTCAGTTGGGTTGAAATTTTGTACAATTGCTCTTTTTATTATTTGTTGAATAATGTCATAATTGAGTTTACATGAATCACTATGAAATTTTGAAATCTGGCAGTCTTTGAATTCTCTTTGAACTATGTAGATTTATAATATGATTTTAGTCCCTGAATAGCACCAACTGCAAAAACACTACATGTATGAGAAACACTTTTGTATTTTGAAATATTTTCTAAGCTTGTCTACTTGTCTTGGTACGTTCAGCCTGATGGCCAGATGCCAGGAGACAAGACGGTTGGCGGAGGTGATGATGCTTTCAACACCTTTTTCAGTGAGACTGGTGCAGGGAAGCATGTTCCCCGGGCTGTGTTTGTGGATCTTGAACCCACAGTGATCGATGAAGTCAGGACTGGAACTTATCGCCAGCTCTTCCACCCTGAGCAATTGATCAGTGGCAAAGAAGATGCTGCAAACAACTTTGCCCGTGGTCACTACACAAGTAATTAGTTACTGTACTTTGTTTTACTAACTCTCATTTGTTGGCTATACTGTTTACATGTGTTGGCAAGTAATCTTTTTGTTTCCTGTTTCAGTTGGAAAAGAAATTGTTGATCTCTGCCTGGACCGTATCAGAAAGCTTGCTGACAACTGCACAGGACTCCAAGGGTTTCTTGTTTTCAATGCTGTTGGTGGAGGCACTGGATCAGGTCTTGGTTCCTTGCTTCTAGAGCGTCTGTCTGTTGACTATGGAAAGAAATCCAAACTCGGGTTTACTGTCTACCCGTCACCACAGGTCTCAACTTCAGTTGTTGAGCCCTACAACAGTGTCCTCTCGACACACTCCCTCCTTGAGCACACTGACGTTGCTATCCTTCTTGACAATGAAGCAATTTATGACATCTGCAGGCGCTCACTTGACATTGAACGTCCAACCTACACCAATCTTAACAGGCTTGTTTCTCAGGTAACAATTTTGGTTGTCTCCTTTCTGCAATTTTACAAAGCTCTTTTTGTGTCTTTAGTTTAAAAAGTGTTACCTGTGAATTCAGGGATCAGTTGTGTTTATTTTGTTTCTTTTCTGCTGAACTGTTTCAGGTGATTTCCTCCCTGACTGCATCTCTGAGGTTTGATGGCGCCTTGAATGTTGATGTCACAGAGTTTCAGACCAACTTGGTCCCCTATCCCAGGATTCACTTTATGCTTTCCTCCTATGCACCTGTGATCTCAGCTGAGAAAGCATACCATGAGCAGCTTTCTGTGGCAGAAATCACGAACAGTGCATTTGAGCCTTCTTCTATGATGGCCAAGTGTGATCCCAGGCATGGTAAGTATATGGCTTGCTGCCTGATGTACCGTGGTGATGTTGTCCCCAAGGACGTGAATGCAGCTGTTGCTACTATCAAGACCAAGCGTACCATTCAGTTTGTTGACTGGTGCCCAACTGGTTTCAAGTGTGGTATCAACTACCAGCCACCCACTGTTGTTCCTGGTGGAGACCTTGCTAAGGTTCAAAGGGCTGTTTGCATGATCTCTAATTCAACCAGTGTAGCTGAGGTGTTCTCCCGGATTGACACCAAGTTCGATCTGATGTACTCAAAACGTGCTTTTGTGCATTGGTATGTTGGTGAAGGAATGGAGGAAGGCGAGTTCTCAGAAGCTCGTGAGGATCTTGCTGCACTTGAGAAGGATTATGAAGAGGTTGGTGCTGAAGGTGGTGAGGATGAAGGTGATGAGGGTGAAGAATACTGAAGGAAACTTGGACCATTGTGATGTGACCTTTAGTAGATTTGTTTCTTATGATGTTTTCAGATGTCCTGTGCTAATACTCTGTTACTAGCGCTGCTCAATGTCTATCTGTGCACTGAACTCTTTTTCACTAATGATGTTGGTGTGAATTTGAAAGTCATTCCTTGTTTGTGATGCAATTCTTTCTTTTCAATTGCTATGTTCTTAAGTGTTTACGTTCTTGGGAATGTCATTGTTTGGATATAATGTTTAGGGGTACGTGTACAATGGGTTTTTTGATGTGCATACATGGAGTTTGTCATTTATACATACTATGAAATCGCTTGCCCTGGTTCGACCTTGATTCTTGACGAGAATAACTCAGTAAAGTGACCATGTAAGAAAATATATGTACATGGATGCTATCTTGTGTATAAGTGGTTTAACTGAAATTATGCATGTTTAACTAGAATAGCCAGAAAATTTCCAAGGTAAAAATAATAAAATTCTTATTTCAGAGTTCAACTTAACAAATGTTGATTATTGAACAGATTCGTTTTTGTAAGAAATAAATTTCTGGTGGTGAGATTGTTGCTTTTCATGGCCCAACTGTCCTTATATAGACAAGCTTTTGCTCCTTCTGTGCCTTCATTCTCTTCACACTGTATATTGAAAGTAATCAATTATGTTGGTGACGAACTGATTTCCCTCGTTGAATGGCACTTAGGTTGGTGAGAGAACAGTTCTCTGCGCCACATTGACTTTTACATCATACCAAAGTTTGACTCAAACTCTGTAAATTGCTTGAGCAATTTTCAATTGATAGTCATGGAAGAAAAAGTATCACAATGCTTGTAGAGTTGAAGATAAAATATGTGCTTACCACATTTAAGTCGATGCAGATTTTTTGTGAAATTTTAGAAGTAATGATATACCAAGTAAAAACTGTAAATTGTGTATCATTAGAGAAGTTTTGTGCATCACATCCGAAAGGAACTCCCATGGAGCTTTATTACATAGCTTCTTGAGGTATCCAAGAACATGCTACTACAATATATAAGGAAATAAAATTGTACAAGTGTAGGGTATGTTGCTAGTCTAGGAGCGAGGTAAATTCGTACAGCTTCCTGTCTTCTTGTCGATCTTAGTAATCTTGGTATGCACCACCAAAACCTAACTTGGTGGAAACTAATAATTCTGCTATATGTATATGGCTTGAAATGGACAATATATATGACACTCAAGAACAAAATAGCTTCTACAACCCTTCTCAATAAGAAACAATACATCACCGTCACAAGAGAAACCAGAGGTATGTTTCTCGTAGTCCTAAAGTACTTCATCTTTTCCATGTTTTCCTTTTTAATCAATTAGCAGGCTGCGTGTTGTTCCACACATCATCAAATTCATCTGTCCTTTGCCTGCGAGTATCTTGCAAATATGATATTCCAGTCCATACGCAACGAACTAGTAAGATGCTGACAAATACTACAGTACCCAGAGTGCAGATAACCTGGAGGCAACAAGAAACAGATTATGAACTGTGGGAAAACATTATTTCTAAGATAACCAATCCAGAAGCAATAATGTCATGACATAATATCCCAACTTCTTATATAGGCTAATTACTGGATTATTATCTATCCATGATGCAACAATATGTTTTCTCTAACCAAATATCAAGCGCTTATGCTCGTGCCCTTTAAATTCCCAATTCTGTAATTTCCCGTTACATGTTTTGGAGCACTTCAAAGCTTGATTGAATCTTAAGACTAGATCTCTTTTTTTCATGAAATTTAATTATTTGTACTGAAAACCTTGGCATTAACATCAAAATCAAAATTGGAAGTAGAATATTAATCACCAAAGCAATCTAACCATTTACTCTCTCAAAGAATTTAAAAGGACTTTCCAGTTTCCACAAGCCATTCTAATTTATTTTATATAAACTTCCTTGTCGACTATCTGAGGGAGAAAACATGCTACATGTAAATTTTTACCATCCAACTGAAGTTATAGCATTCAAGTGATTTTGCAGACTTTTACGAGAGGCTTTCTTGCTCAAACAGGTGCGGAGTATCAAACACGACACTGATCTGAGTGCCCGAATCATTATTCTGAAACTAGCGACACAGGAAGCTGTCCTTATTGTGGACAACACCATAACGTGTAATAGACAGGTATATAGGATAACAATATCGTAGAAAAAATTAAACATGATTTTGTAGCAGATGACAATGGTTTTTCTTAAATGGTTAAACTTGTTATATTGGATTTCTATTATCAATACACTTCTTACATCAATACTGATGCAGTGTCGTCTTCTCCTCTTTTCTTTTTTCTCCTTTTTCCTCTTTCTTTTAGCATTCCAAGTTTATCTCATGTGCCCGGTCAAAAAGAAAAGTGACTACTCGGTCAAGAAAATGCTAGTGTCCACATTTCATTCAAATGATCAGACATGTAGCAGACATCGTGTCTGAGTATTTAAGGATCCGATAAGGTTATGGCGGCTAAAACGATGAGTTCGAGGAAAATAAACAAGGGGCACTGGAGGTGCTGACAGATAGTTTGAGCAATATAGTAGACTATGTAATTTAAAGCTCAAACCACAGGTAAACTACTCATTCACCTTCTAATTATAGTAACTTACCTCCAATCTCTAATTATAAGCCATCTAATTATTAAAATCTTTATAATACTAATCCAAACAGCTGCACTAGCATGGGAAAAAGATACTTACATGTTTAACAGCATGTCATGATAATTCTAGTAGGGATGGATAGAAGTACCTCAAGAAAGGCTTTCAGAATCCACAAAAATGCAAGGATTATGATGCCATTAACGGAAAATCCCACCTACGAGAAAAAAACAAAGATTAAAAGCCAATAAGAAATGACAAGTACAATTGCAGATAATTCGTAACATAAAAGTTGTTTACCAGTATATGTATTGTAGAACTAAATATATATTGAACTAATGTCAATGAAATAAAAGAAAACCAAGATATATATATATATACATATATATATATATATACACAATATACTTAAACCAGATTTTAATATTTATTATTCAACCAGAGAATGCCTGTTAATTAAATTGGTGACTACAGTTGTCAGATTAGATATATCTGTGACTTCTAAGGAAAAGTTGCTTCACATGGTCTATAAAAAAACGCAACCGTAACAGTTTGTAGTAAAGTGTGTGCAAATGTGATGCTGATGCACAAATAGACCTCATTGACATTATCATTTACAGAGTATAAAGTACAAACAATGAAACAACTGTTGCTGAATACATGGATAATTAAAAAATTTCTGCAGTATATTATCAAACAAAATGCATAATGAAGAATGTAGAACGGCAGTTGCAGATGCAAGCAAGTACTCATTTTAAAGATATATAGCATCAGGATTTGGGAAAAAGAAGGAACACGCAATGTGTCAGGATATCTTAGTACTGTGCTATTGCACTACCAGCATTGCAGCATCAGCAGAATAGGTCAATAAGTTAATACTTCTCAGTCCAGCTAATTACTAAGCTGACCAATTAGAGCATCTCCAATAGGGGTGCCAAATCCTATGTGACATGGCATTCTTGGGTGTCTTTCTATTAGAGTTACAAGGGTGCCCAAGGAGTGCCAAGAGAAGTTGCCAACCTTTGGCACCCTCTTGGCACCCCCTCTAAATGGAAATATCCAAATACTTGTACCAAAAGTATTTATTGCCGATACTAATTTTATTGTATGTAGTTTTTATATTATTTGTTTGGGGACCATCTAAGCACCTTACATAGGGTGCCAACTATTGGACTTGAATGGTGCTAAATGTGGCCTAAATGGAGGGAAAAATAAAATATTATTATTTATAATGTGTTGGACAAGTTTGGCACCCCTCAAGGGTGCCTCTATTGGAGATGCTCTTAGTCTATAAGTACTTTAGCTCTCTGTCGTATTGGAGGCAGACATTGGATACATCAATCACAGTAAAGGTATGTGCGAATTGGAGACTTTCACCAACTTTTTCTGTGTATTCTCTTTGTAGGACTTAGGGTTCTTCTCTTAGCGAGCTTATGAATCCTCAGATAATTAGGATTAGGTGAACCACAAAGTCCATAGATCAACTGTGTAGGACAATAATTCCGCAGATTCATCAAAGATCCATCACTTCATATTATTCATCACCTCTTTATTATTGAAGATTACAATTGTTTATATTGGTTTCCTAAAATTCAGAGAATAACCAAAGTTAGTGAAATAGTAAAATACTAAATAAGAGGAAACAAATTGTTTTATTATCCTACTACTATATTCTAGAATGATTCTAACGATCTACTTTCTCAATATGTATAAAATGCCCTAATCAATTACAATTAATTAATCTTTAAATAATAATACATAATATAAACAAAAAGAAATTATGGTATGATGATAAAATATAATATACCAATAAGAATTAATAAATTCATTCTGGATTCTTTGAAAAGTCTCTTTGACATTTTCAAAAAGAGAATTACAACCATTAACATCTTCTTGTACATTCTCTGCATCATCAACTTGTACATCTTTATGCATTGGAAGAACGCGATCATTAGTATGATGAAAAGCAAGCTCTTTATCAACTTTTATATTCGTATTAACTTCAAGAGTTCTGGTGCACCAATCATCAAATGACTTCGCTTGATACATCTTGAATTTTACACATTCAATTCATGTTATATCATCAACTCTTCAATTCTATAAACGACTGCTCAATTGTTTAAAGGTACCCTCAAGAAAACAAAATAACTCATCAAGTCGCAAAATTCGAACCTCAAGCATTGCAGGATCTACCTTAGAATACATATTTTGTATCAAAGACTAGTCCTGTTGCAAACCGTTCTTTCGTCTTGGTTGATTCCTAACAACTTTGACAAATTGGCGAGGCTAGAAAACTAAGTATAAAGAACAAGGAAATTTTTTACTCTTGATACCACTTGATTTAGATTTTAAAACAAGGTTAGAAAATGGGATTCTTGATGTAGAACAAAGTAAGAAAAGGGGTACTTTTGATACCACTCGTTGTAGAACATGGTTAGGAAAAGGGGCTGAAAAAAGGATAATAACCTATCTTCGCAAAGTTTGGTTAGAGCAACAAATGAATAATTAAATATTCATCATCTCCTTAATATTGTAGATTACACTTGTTTGTATGCACATCCTAAAACTTCAAAAATAGTAAAATCCTAAAGAAAGGGAAAAAATCCTTTTATTTTTTTACTACTGTAATCTAGAATATAATCTGCTTAATATATCGAAAATACCTAGTCAATTACGATTCAGTTATCCTTGAATAATAATATATAACCTATACCAATTAAATTATATATTCATTAATCCGCATCACAGAATCAATTAACTTTGTAAATTTATCACAAGAAAGTGAAGAAACTGAGAAAACTAAGTGGGCGGTTGTCCTAAAATTTGCAAAGGTAAAGTACACATATCGTACAACCCAAACCTCAAGGTGAATGCAACAGATATGCTGAGATTAAGACATGCACTGTAGTATCTATTTACTATTCCAAGTTAAAAACATGACATATTTACTCACTAAACGTTGGACATATCATCCTGAAACTTATGCAAGTAGTCAGCTTTAGCAGAGAGATATAGTTGGAAGTACTCTGCTTCCTACATGCCTGTACAGTATAAATGCCTAATCTTATATAAATTTATTCATTTAACGGAAGTTGTGAAAGCAGATTTAGTCCGACACTGAAAATTATCAATGTTACAAACCAATGCTAGCTTCTAACGAGTGCAAATATTACCCACCAAAAAACTTGGAAAAGTGTGGGCAATTCTCTAACATAAACCCCACATATGGCTATTCTTTGCAATGGGAATGCTACAGGAGTACAGACCCGTGGAGATAATGCACTAATAAAATCAACCATGATATGGTACCTCACTAAGGTATTGTGCAGTATCTAAATTATAAGTAACCAGACAAAATGATAATAATTTAACAGAAAAGACCCTCTATAGGATAACTTAGACTAACAGAATGATCCAACTTTTACATAGATAGAGAAAATGATACAACAAATACATTATAGCTCTTTTGATCCAGAAGTCACGACCCAAAGATTGATAATTGCCTGAATGATGGAGTCCTAGTGATCCACTCTTTTTACATTCAAAAACTAGATTTCAAACGAGGAACTTATTAACACATAAGAATAAAATAACATAGAAATTAAGTCATTTAGATTCAGGGTAATATAAAACACCATTTCATCAACTTTGACATCTCATTTTGCTATCCATTCGACATCTCAATTTACTATCCTGCCTTCAAATATAGCCAAAACTCTTATCATTGAGAAAAAAAAACTTCTTGATATGTACACATTCGAAATAATAAGAACATTATTGGCCAAACCTAAAGCATGTGTACCCAATTACTAGAGCAATTCTTTTTAAGAGCATAATTCTTTGAACTAGACTACACCTAAAAGAGAATAAAACCTATGATTTGTAAATGAAATAAACATACCAATTTAGTCGAAATATTAACAGGCAAAACGGACCGTATAGCTTTCCGTGCTTTTCGAGAAATCTTCTTAAACACATTCTGAACAAACATAATCAAAAGATCCAAACTTCTATCTTCTTCCTCATCTTCCTCCTCCTCCTCATCTTCATCCTCATCATCATCACCATAAAAATCCAAATTTTGCTTCCAATCACGCCGATCACTCGCAAAATCATCACCCTTCTGAACCAAAAACCCATAACCCAAATCATATCAATCAACTCCCAAGTCAAATAAATCCACAATACACACACACACACACACATACATGATCAATAACCCAAATCATATCAGATACTTCCCATGTCAAATCAATACTTACAGTTAAAAGACAAAGATCAACACACATATACACACAGATATATATAAACATAAAAGTGAAAAAAGAGAACCTGGGTATAATTGTTAGTGGAGCGCCTTGAAGCTTGAAGAGATAATAAAGAAAGGGTCGGATTAAGATTAAAGAAATGGGGATTAGAAATGTTTTTAAGACAAAGTAAACGAGGTTGTGAAGTAGAACACGAAGATAGAAATTGAGTTGGAACAGGAGTTAGAGATAGATTCACTGAGGATCCCATTTTTTCTGACTGATTTTCGCACAGAATTGAGTTGGTACAGATTTATATGTACAACTTCTATCTTTTGTGTCATGAGATTTATATGTACTTGATTATATAGGCGTAAAGGGCAAAAAAATAAGGATATTTTATCTTTATCCCAGAGTAAAATTTTTATAAATTAATATTGTTGGACACACAAATTTTATTAATTAATTAAGGTTAGATTTATGTTATCACTATCATGTTGAATACAAAATTTTGTATTAAAAGTATTAATTAATCTTGATATTAAATATTAATATAACAATTTTTTACTGTATTATGAAAAAATGTCAAAAATGTCGCTTTGCTAATACATGCGATAAACATATCCATTTTTAAAATTTTGCTTGAATATAGCACTTTGTTATGCATTTTAAAATTAGGGATTGCTAATACACATTTGAAAAATAGTACAGTACCACTTAAAAAAAATTCAAAATATTGTTTACCGAAAAAATAAAAATTTAAGTATTCGAAGTGGCGATTACCATGAATTTAGGGGTCATACGCGTTTGATACTTGCGTGTCCTAATATTTACTTTTTTTATAATTTTTTTTAGAAAATACATGATATTCATTTTTCAAATATGCGTATTAGTTATGCTAATATATCAAACGCGTACTAGAGTGTTTTTATTTGTCGAAGATTTTCTAAGTGAATAGTGGTATTTTTGGCCATTAACCCTACAAATGAGAACAAAAATAAGAGAAAACAAAAATATAGCACATGACCACAATTAGGGTAGCTAATGAACCGAGTCGAGTCGAGATTTTGCTTATCGAGTTTGAGTTTTTTCTTAACAAGTCGAGTCAAACTCGATCACCTTATCGATCAATTTCTGTTGTTTGAACTCGAGTGCGTTAACAAACGAGTCAAGTTCGAGTTGTCCACTGGCATTTCGAGTCGAGTTCGAGTTTGTCAATAAGCATTTTTTTCTTTTTCACTTTAAACTTATTTTTTCACTATGTAATGCATATTCATGTATTTTATGAATGATGAGAGTTTATACGACTAGTAACTAGTAACTGATTTATGACCTACATATTATTGTATTAATATATTATAATATATTATTTATGTAAATAAAATAATATTATTTTATGTATATAGTTTATCGGGTCAAGTTCGAGTCGAACACTCAAAAAACTCGGATGGACTCGATAAGGTTAACGAACATATTTTTTTTTTGTTCAAACTCAAGCTCGTTTTTTTATTGAGTCGAGTTAAACAAGTCGAGTCGAGCTTAATGATCTGCTCGGTTCATTTACAACAATAAAACATCAGATAAAATGTAAAAATAAATCAAAATTAAAACCCTCCGCAGTATTTGTGAAAACAAAAAAATATAGTTAGGAGATTCATATTTTATCTTCAAAAACACTTTAATAGTTATGAGGAGAAAGAATCAAGGAGGTCAAAAACTTGTTTAATCATGTTGTATACTGTTCCCGCGATCCGTCTACGGTACTCACACGAACGCTTTTTTTGAAGGATGATGTGTACCAGCACCGAAAATTGCTTTTTCCTCTATCTTCTTATTTCTCTTAAGACGATCAGGATTTTGTAAAACATGTATATATTGTAAAATTAGCCACAATGACATTTATATTACATTATAATAAGTAATATATTTTATGATTTGTAGTTCGCTTAACATCTTCCTTTTTAGTTAACACCTTCCCTTTTTAGTATATTTCAATTTTAACTAATGTTAAATAAGAATATTAATATAAACATTGTAATATTTATACTAAATTATAGTAAATAAAATGGGGTACCAGAATAAACAAAATATAGTATAATTTGTAATTTCGTTAACACATTCATTTTTATCTAACACATTCCTTTTTGAATAGCTTTTAATATTAACTAATTTTATATATATAAGGAGAAAATAATTAGTTTTTTTTAAAGTCTAATTCAATTAAAATGAATAATAATCGGAAATTTTAATTTATTATTTAATTAAGTCACACTTAAATATTTATAACTAATTTTGAAATTGGTTAAAGTAACTTCATTTTTAATATATATTCAATTAATTAAATTATACTTAATTTAATCTCATAAATGAAATAAATTACTAATTTAATTTATTATTTCTCCTTCCAGCATTCTTTTTGTATGATCCTATAGGTTAATATTACGTTGACAACAATTTTAATATTCAATAAAAATTGTAAACAATGAGAGGCATATAGTAACATATTGTTGGTACCCCAAGTAATAATAATCAAATGGGCGATTCAATCAAAACTTTCGTGAATAATGTGTTATGCAATATAATTTAAACTTAATAATATAATTTAACCTTCATATTATAGATTACACTTGAGAAACTTATTATGGCATCCTCCTCATAATAAAATTTTAGTTTCCTTGATTGATGTGTATAGAATTAAATCAAATCATCACTTGAGCTAGGCCAATTATATCATTACCAAAATTGGGAGGGTTATAGGTAGATCATGTTAGAAAATGTAAAGTTTGAGACATATTTTAAATATGTTCTTGATGGAATTTCCGGAAACTAACAATTGAAGGTTACTCCTTGTGATGAGGACTTAAACTTTCATGTTTGGATCTAAGACATTTTCTTAGTGGAATCCATAAATAAATTGAGTTGAAATGGGTTGCTTGAAATGGGTTATGTGGGTTGTTTAAGTTGAAATAACTTATATCCCACATAGAAATGGTAATGAGAGGTTGGTGGGTTTATATAGAACTATGTGCAAGAGTAGTGTACAACTACTAAAGCATGTGGGTTTGTGTGCATGGTGTTATTATATGCCTCACGCGCACACACACGCGCGCGCGCCGCCGCCGCCCGCCTCGACACGACTCGGGTCGAAGAGCGATTTGGGCGAATGTCTCGGCGTCTCGCGTACGCGAGGCGACCTGGGCGAGGAATTTTATTACCTGTTTATTTAATATTATTTATTGATTTAATTTAACAGTATCAGTATTTATTTGTAACAGCTCAACAAACTGGGTCAGGATTTAATATTAAATCCTGATGGACCAGTTCTTGGACTGTGATGTCAAAAGCCTATCAGACATCTATTTATTTCAGAAACTGATGTAATAGATATTAAAGACATCGGTTTTTCTGCTGTATAATTCTTGAGTGTCCATTTAACATCGGTTTCTTTAATTGTTGTCGATGTTGAATGGTCCTTTTAACATCAGTTTTTAAAGTTGTTGCAATGTTATATGTCCCGTTTAATTTCGGTTTTCTGGTTTGAGTTTTACGTACACAGTTCATTTAACATCGATTTTTGAGTATACACTGATGTCTTTGTTACTTTAGAAATTGGTTAAGTTTGGTTTCCACATCAGTTTTTGATAAGTGGATTTTTAATCCACTTGGAATGCTTCGTATCGGCTTAAATTGATGACTTGAACTCAAGTATGTGGTGTGTTTAATGTGTTTTCATTAAGTTTTGCAGAACCAAGAGTTGGAGGTTAATGTGATTAAAATTCGGATTTTCCGGGTAGGTTGCGAAGCTCTCACGGTTTTGGCCATATCTGGAGTTCTACAAGTCCGATTCTGACGATTCAACAGCTCACGCGAAGCCACGGAAATTTTCTACATTGCTGGGCATTTTTCCAGGAGCTGTAAGGCGCAAGACCGCCATTTTCCTGCGCAAGAGCGCCTTAGGAAGCGCAAGAGCACCAAATTCTTGAGCAAGAGCGCCATTTTGAGTTGTACAGAGCAAAATCCAGGGATCCTTAGGCGCTGCAGCGCCAAATGGAAGCGCAAGAGCGCGAGTTTCCTCCTGTAGTGCATCGAGACTGCATGTATTTTATTCCAAACCGGGTCAACTTGTGTTGGGCCTAATTTGTTAGGGCACGTATCTTTGGTTTATTATGTAATATCTTAGACTTTAAAAACATCTATCGTTAGGTTATTTTGTATCTATCATCAATATTATTATTCGAGCAACAAGAGATCAATTTCTAGGGTTCTTCAAGCTAGTGACAAGCAAGGAGGCCTATTGATTCCATCTTTTGTATTTCTTCTCTACAATTTCCGGGATTTATTTTGCTCTCAATTTCTTTTCTATTATTCATTATTAATTGTTTGTAGATTCATGTTATCATTTGAACCCATGATGATGAGAAGTCCGATTATGGGCTAATCGTTATCATGGGGTTTTAATGGAGTTTTTCATGGATTCTAGTTATTAAATGTTTTATGCCTTGGTGTGTGTTTGATATATTGTTAACCTAGTCTGGTTGCGCTTATTCGTTATGGGTGCGTCGCGAACATCCGTAATTGTTTGTTGAATCCTAGTGATTGCGAAAGTGGATCTAGGGTTTAGAACATACCATGCTAGCGTAGGTTTTTGCATGTGAAGAGCATGTATTAATTTGTGGTGTAGTTCTAACCGTCTTGCACCGACTATGTGATTATTTGGATGCTTGATTGTAAACCATTATGTTTTCAATCTCTATAGACATATAGGGACTAAGCATATTTGGTGACTACTTGACTTCTATCGATTGTGGATGATCAGTAGGATGATATATGTACAACGAAAGTTGGCGTGTGTCAGTTTAGTGCGTCTAATCAGTTATCATCGCTTTGCACATGCTAGGTTGAAAAGGCATAAGATTCTAGATGAAGTAGTTAATGAAATTGGAACCCCATGTTTCTCTTACATAAGTAATCTCGTTTGTTAATTCACTCTTAGTTGATAATTGTTTTATTAGTTAAGTAATAATCAACAACTCAATTTAATAATTGGTCAAGCATTAAGAAGTAACCATACACTGTTGCATAGGTATTAAATTGGCATTTACACCTTGTCTCTGCGGAACGAACTCTATTTATCACTTGCTATTTGTGATCGCGTATACTTGCGTGTTTACGAGTCAACAAGTTTTTGGCGCCGCTGCCGGGGACTACGGTGTTATTTGTAGTTTATATGCTTGTCAGCAGTGGTCGTTATAGATTACTGACTTGATTCGTGTTACTTACCTATCTTGTGTCTTCCTGTCCTTCGTTTTTCAGGTATTTGAACGTGCATGCGAACACGATCTCAAACCAAAGCGGAACTAGAAAGGAAGAAAGAGATAGAGTTACTAGAAGAAGAAGTTGGACCGGTTGTTACAATGGGAGATGCTAATCCTAATCCAGAGGTACCTCCAAAAGCACTCATGGATTATTCGCAACCAAGGATAAATGATATTCAATCGAGTATCGTCAGGCCAGCTATCGCAGCAAATACCTTCGAGATTAAGCCTGGTACTATCCAAATGGTGCAGAACATAGTCCAGTTTGGGGGTGGTGCAACTGAGGACCCTAATATGCATATCAGGAATTTCATCGAAATTTGTGACACCTTCAAGTTCAATGGTGTTTCAGATGATGCTGTGAAGCTGAGACTCTTTCCCTTCTCTTTGAGGGACAAAGCTAAAGGCTGGTTACATTCTTTGCCGGCTGGTTCTATCACTACTTGGGAAGAGCTTGCACACAAATTTCTCTCCAAATTCTTTCCTATGGCGAAAACAGCTGCCATAAGGAATGCTATTGCTCAGTTTGCCCAGGCACAGGGTGAGTCATTGTGTGAAGCTTGGGAGCGTTATAAAGAAATGCTCAGAAAATGCCCCCATCACGGGATGCCAGATTGGATGGTTATTAATTGCTTCTATAATGGACTGGGAAGCCAATCTAGGCCTATGGTAGATGCTGCTTCTGGTGGAGCGTTGTGGGCTAAAAGCTACGAGGAAGCCTATGATCTGATTGAGATGATGGCTGCGAATGAGTACCAAAATCCTTCGCAGAGATTGCAGCAAGGCAAAGTAGCAGGAGTTCTTCAAGTGGATACCGCTACTGCTCTGTCAGCTCAGTTAGAAGCTCTAACCCTGAAGGTAGATTCTTTGGCTAATCTTGGGAGGCAACAGGTCGCTAGCATCTGTGAGCTATGTGCAGGTGGGCATGACACTAGTCAATGTGCCATATCTCATGAGTCAGCCCAGTTTGTGAGCAATTTTCAAAGGCCACAACAGCCAGTTCCTAACACATATCATCCAAACAACAGGAATCACCCTAACTTTAGCTGGGGTAACAGTCAGAACAACATGCAACAGTCATCTTATCCTCCTCCTAACCAGCAGTTTGGGGGTAGACAGTCCAACCCTTCTGGGATGCAGCAGCAGTATGCTCCAAGGCAGCAATATCAGCCTTCGGGATTTCAGCAGCAATCTAATGAAAAATCTGAATTAGAAGAATTGAGATCGATGGTCAAGAGTCAAGCGGTATCACTCCAGAGTCAGGCATCATCTCTCAAAACTCTAGAAAACCAGATTGGACAACTAGAAAATGCCCTACTTCATAGGCAACAAGGAAGTCTGCCTAGCAACACAGAACCTAATCCAGGGAAGAATGATGGTAAGGAACAGGTACAAGCTATTACTCTACGGTCAGGAAAAGTCACAGGGGGCACAGAATCTGAACAGAATTCAAAACAGGCAGAGCAAGAGGAAGTTGCAGAAAAGGAAAAGCAGCCACTCCAACAACCAGCCAAGCATATGGTTCATTCAGAGGCCAATCCTCCAGTCTATCCACCTCCACCGTTTCCTCAAAGGATGCAGAAACATAAACTAGATCAGAAATTTGGCAAATTTCTGGAGGTATTTAAAAAGTTGCATATTAACATCCCATTTGCTGAAGCTTTGGAACAAATGCCTAGTTACGCCAAATTTATGAAGGGAATTCTATCGAAGAAGTTAAAGCTAGCTGATTTTGAGATGGTTGCATTGACAGAGGAATGTAGTGCGATCTTGCAACAAAAACTACCTCCAAAGCTTAAAGATCCAGGGAGCTTCGCTATTCCCTGCACTATTGGCAAAGTGTCATTCAACAAATGCTTGTGTGATCTTGGTGCAAGCATCAATCTGATGCCTCTCTCCGTCTTCATGACACTTGGACTCCCCGACCCAAAAACCTACCAATATCTCCTTGCAGCTAGCTGACAGATCGGTCACATATCCTCGTGGAATAGTGGAAGACGTCTTAGTCAAAGTGGATAAACTCATTTTTCCCGCCGACTTTG
This sequence comes from Heracleum sosnowskyi, assembly GCA_030848705.1. Classification (NCBI taxonomy): domain Eukaryota; kingdom Viridiplantae; phylum Streptophyta; class Magnoliopsida; order Apiales; family Apiaceae; genus Heracleum; species Heracleum sosnowskyi. Next base: position 10,948,419 of record CM061244.1, on the reverse strand, counting down.
TCATCTTGGATTTTGAGGAAGATAAGAACATCCCAATCATCTTGGGAAGACCATTTTTAGCCACGGGCAAAACGATGATCGATGTCCAAAAAGGAGAGCTCACAATGAGAGTGCAAGATCAGACTGTCTCCTTTAATGTGTTTAAGGCCATCAATGTTCCGGAAGACAATGAAAAGTGTTTTAGAGTGGAAGGGGTTGATACTGGTCAGAATAAACCGTTTGATCAGTTGTTGAAGTCGGATACATTCGATGTTTGTGTATTAAGCAAGCCTCGTACTGAGGAGGTAAAAGCAGAGCATGTTCAGATGTTAAATGCAGTTCCTTGGAAGAGGAAATTTGATATGCCAAACGAGTCGCTTGGTTTGACAGAGCTCTTGAACTCTCAGGTGCGGCTTAAGCCGTCATTTAAAAAAACTACTAATCTCGTTCTTAAATCTTCATCAAATCATCTGAGGTATGCATATTTTGGACAGTCATCTATTTTTCCTGTTATTGTTGCTAACAATTTGTCAGGAAGTGAATTTGGAGAGCACCATCAGGATCCTCCGTTTGGGCCACCAACCACTCAGGGTGGCAGTATAATGTGATTCTGGTTAGTCGAGTCCGGCTAAATGACGTTAACGACAGCGCTTCGTGGGAGGCAACCCATGTGTTAGGTATGTTTCTACTATATTTCTTATCACCTTCAATGAGGGCATTGAATATTCTAAGTTTGGGGGTGATTTGGGGATAAGTAGTGTTGTGGTGTTATGTGTCATGTAGGAAATCATATTTTGCATGTTTGTTTCATGTAGGACATTTTGTTTATGTTTTTATTATAGGCGAGGCCATTTAGTTACATTTGCATAACATGCATTTTTCATGATCCCGTAGGATTTGGCTATTTCCGTTGGTGAGTCGATGTTGATTGGAGTGTGGTAGTGATGAATAGAGGGTTGATTAAGTTCCTATGAATTGACTTGCATGACAGAAACAATTGTAAATTCACAAGTCTCATTGGTTGCTTTTGAATTTGATCAGACCATGTTTGTTTGGAAGTTAGAATTTAACCACTTGCTTATATTTAGAATGTTTTCTATTCTCTTGAAATTCAAAGAGGCACTTAAGTCTAAGTTTGGGGAAAACAGGGATATCATGCTAGTTGTCAATACAGGCTAGGCGTCAAATGGCTAGTAGTCGGCTCATTGAAAAGATGAGTAGTCTAGGGTGGGATGAGAAAAAGGCAAAGCGCACTCATTCCGAAATTTTTAAAAAAAAAAAAAAAATTAAAAAAAAAAAATGTTTTGTTAGTTGTTATGCAAAATTGATCAGGTTGAGCTCTTTAATACTCGAGTAATTAAGTTCTTGGGGACTTTGTGCCTAGTGACCTAAGACTTTTCCGGTCTGGGATCCACTAACCTAACGCTCGCTACATGGGTATTATTGTATAAGCCTTTAGGGGTCTCAGCCATTGCACGGTCAAACAAGCATGCGTATTGTGTATAGTATGTTGTTTTGTAATAAAAGCATGAATTCCTGTCTAACTCGAGTGGATATTGAGGTGTCTTTAAGTGGTTTCTTGTGTCTAGAGTTCATTTTGTTTATAAGCTTGTGGTTGTTTTGGTGAAGAATAGGATATGGTCTTGATTTAGTTTGAGAGTATATTGATGAGCATTGCACACACGCACGTTTCTGTGTTTGTATTGTTAGTATACGGGAATTTGGTCGAACTCTGTTTGAAAGATTGCATTCCTTGAGATGTTGGCTTGTTGATTGGTTATGGTTAGTTTGAGGGGATCGTTTGCATTTTCATATTAGTTGCATTCATATAGTTGCATTGTTAGTTGCATTGTTAGATGGATTTTGTGGGTACATTCGCTATAGGCCCTCACGAGACCTTACTCGTCCACTAGGGCTGCCTAGGGGTTTAAAGGGCTTGTTGCATATGCCAAATGCAACCGTGATCACCTACGGAAGTGGTACTAGTTAGTTGTATATAGTTATATTATTTATGCTTGAGGACAAGCATCGGTTTAAGTTTGGGGGTGTGATAAGTGGATTTTTAATCCACTTGGAATGCTTCGTATCGGCTTAAATTGATGACTTGAACTCAAGTATGTGGTGTGTTTAATGTGTTTTCATTAAGTTTTGCAGAACCAAGAGTTGGAGGTTAATGTGATTAAAATTCGGATTTTCCGGGTAGGTTGCGAAGCTCTCACGGTTTTGGCCATATCTGGAGTTCTACAAGTCCGATTCTGACGATTCAACAGCTCACGCGAAGCCACGGAAATTTTCTACATTGCTGGGCATTTTTCCAGGAGCTGTAAGGCGCAAGAGCGCCATTTTACTGCGCAAGAGCGCCTTAGGAAGCGCAAGAGCACCAAATTCTTGAGCAAGAGCGCCATTTTGAGTTGTACAGAGCAAAATCCAGGGATCCTTAGGCGCTGCAGCGCCAAATGGAAGCGCAAGAGCGCGAGTTTCCTCCTGTAGTGCATCGAGACTGTATGTATTTTATTCCAAACCGGGTCAACTTGTGTTGGGCCTAATTTGTTAGGGCACGTATCTTTGGTTTATTATGTAATATCTTAGACTTTAAAAACATCTATCGTTAGGTTATTTTGTATCTATCATCAATATTATTATTCGAGCAACAAGAGATCAATTTCTAGGGTTCTTCAAGCTAGTGACAAGCAAGGAGGCCTATTGATTCCATCTTTTGTATTTCTTCTCTACAATTTCCGGGATTTATTTTGCTCTCAATTTCTTTTCTATTATTCATTATTAATTGTTTGTAGATTCATGTTATCATTTGAACCCATGATGATGAGAAGTCCGATTATGGGCTAATCGTTATCATGGGGTTTTAATGGAGTTTTCCATGGATTCTAGTTATTAAATGTTTTATGCCTTGGTGTGTGTTTGATATATTGTTAACCTAGTCTGGTTGCGCTTATTCGTTATGGGTGCGTCGCGAACATTCGTAATTGTTTGTTGAATCCTAGTGATTGCGAAAGTGGATCTAGGGTTTAGAACATACCATGCTAGCGTAGGTTTTTGCATGTGAAGAGCATGTATTAATTTGTGGTGTAGTTCTAACCGTCTTGCACTGACTATGTGATTATTTGGATGCTTGATTGTAAACCATTATGTTTTCAATCTCTATAGACATATAGGGACTAAGCATATTTGGTGACTACTTGACTTCTATCGATTGTGGATGATCAGTAGGATGATATATGTACAACGAAAGTTGGCGTGTGTCAGTTTAGTGCGTCTAATCAGTTATCATCGCTTTGCACATGCTAGGTTGAAAAGGCATAAGATTCTAGATGAAGTAGTTAATGAAATTGGAACCCCATGTTTCTCTTACATAAGTAATCTCGTTTGTTAATTCACTCTTAGTTGATAATTGTTTTATTAGTTAAGTAATAATCAACAACTCAATTTAATAATTGGTCAAGCATTAAGAAGTAACCATACACTGTTGCATAGGTATTAAATTGGCATTTACACCTTGTCTCTGCGGAACGAACTCTATTTATCACTTGCTATTTGTGATCGCGTATACTTGCGTGTTTACGAGTCAACAGTTTTAAAAGTACAAAATTATGCCTGTGATGTTAATTTACATTGCCCCCTGATTACCAATTCAACAAAATTTGCATCGCAAAGCTAATTACCAATGCAACAAAACTTGCATCGCAAAGCTAATTATCAAATTCAAAATGGATTCACAAAGAATTCAAAGTTAACAAACATGTTGCAACCAAAAACATTCTAGTAGCCATAAACTACATTGCCAAAAGTACCAGATATTCCAACCCAATTAAAAACATCCAACAACTACGACCAACTGTCTAACAACCAGAACTTCATAGGGTAAACCAAAAGAACGGTCTAAAAACATCTAACAACCAGAATATTGTAAAACAAAAGTACTTCCATAGGAACCAAACAACCAAGCGCTTTACATTTTGTCTTGAATAAACTTGATAGTATCTAAGCGCACCTCATCCAGCTCGTGCATTTTGTAAGTCTGCCGAGTCTTGGTTGCCCACTAAAAAGTAATACACAAAATAAAAATTAGCTCAAGATATTGTTGTATAAGTACAACATATGGTAGTAGCGCAGGCTATGGAACCTATGTTTAATCAGGGATTCAAGATCCAAGTTGCGGCACTTTCATATGATATATGAGATTGTTGAAAGTAGAGATGTTTAAGTCAATATTGACTTCACCCATAACAACATAGTAAAGACCATTTACTAAAGCGTTATTTGAAAATCGCTTTGTTCTTTATTAGGAGAAGTGTGTATGAGATACCAAGGTGATTGGTTTTAGTACAAGTGGGAGATTGAAAGATGTGTGTCCTAAATCCAATCATGGATGATGAGTTAGGAGATACTTTGTTCAATCTGATTCAAGTTTGTTTAATTTAATAAAATGGTAATATGTTTTATAACAGGCTTTTTCTATTTAAAGTGTTTAAATTAGATGATCCATAGTTTAGAGTAAAGCTTTAATGGATTATGATGAGATCATGATAATGAGACCTTAAAGATGATAACTCTAAACTTAAATTGTTCCTGGTCATAGGATAATTAATTGGTACTTAATTAATCCGCAAAGATCGTTACATACTATGTTTGCTTCATTATGAAGGATGTCTGTTCTCATAGGCATTTGTGTGGTGACACTATAGCTAGTATGTGGGTGCTTATTATAGAATAAGTTCACTGAACATGACTCGAATAGTTGAACAACTAATGGAGTTCACTCATGTGTCAGTAGTTGTTCATATAGTGATGGTTGTACAAGTGTCCTTTGACTTGAGATCATCATAGTCATCTTGTGCACACTGAACTATACTTTGGTTTAGCTCTTTGTGACAACCCGGGTCAAATCCCAAGCCTTTTTTCGAAAACCGGGTCAAGTCCCGATTCCGAGTCCGAATAAGCCGAAGCCTACTGGCCCAAATGCAGCCAACTTGGGTAATGACTAGCCCACCACAGGCCCCCAAAAGATCATGATTTGTTGGTGCTAATTAGTAGTAGTACTTTGCCTTATAAACTGAACAGAAGTCCCAAATCTACTCGATGTGGGACTCGGGTGTTACAAACTCCCCCACTTAAACTCCTGACGTCCTCGTCAGGCCTGAACGAACATTTTATAGGTTCCAAGATCGTTCCTCCCTAGCCATTGTGGGATAATACCGGCTGGCTTCGTGTCCCCACCTCCGGACCTCTGTCCATTGTGGGATAATACCACCAGCCTTCGTGTCCCCACCTCCGGCAACTTGCGTTAACAGGATTTCGAGAGTCGGCTCTGATACCATATGTGACAACCCGGGTCAAATCCCAAGCCTTTTTTCGAAAACCGGGTCAAGTCCCGATTCCGAGTCCGAATAAGCCGAAGCCTACTGGCCCAAACGCAGCCAACTTGGGTAACGACTAGCCCACCACAGGCCCCAAAAGATCATGATTTGTTGGTGCTAATTAGTAGTAGTACTTTGCCTTATAAACTGAACAGAAGTCCCAAATCTACTCGATGTGGGACTGGGGTGTTACACTCTTAGTCTCGAGGGACAATAATTAGTGCTCTTCTGGGTATAGGAATTTGTGCACGAAGATAGTGAATGATCAATAAAGGATCTGCCCCTTCCAGTGAAGGAAGAGAATGTCCTATGCTATTCCATTTATGCTAGTTCAGGAATCTCTTGCCAGAGTGAATGAAATTAGAAAGAAGTTTCTAATTTGCATTAATCGGAACTAGGCATACTGAATAAGAAGGCATATGATTAAATTAAATAGGCTTGACACGAGATCCATGCCTTGTATTTAATCGGGACATTGTAGGGTAGAAGGAATTGATTGTATGGTAACTATTCACTGAATAAGTTCTTGGTATTCTAAGCAGTGAATTCATATTATCCGGATAGTCGTGATATGTTGAGAAGTATCCCTCACGATTTAGAATAAATATGATTAATTTTATTAATCGTATTTAATGAATTAAAAGAATTCATATAAATAATAATAAAATTGTTTTATTGTTATTTATTTCTACTACCGGCTTAAATTTGAACCTACAGGGTCACACCATAAAAGAGAATGATTTAATGGTGAAGGAATTAGTTAATAATGACTAGTCATTATTTATTTATGAAATAAATATTTGATAGCAATTTTATAATCAATTAAATATGATTTAATTAATTATAAAAATAATAATTAAGAAGAGTTCTTAATATTATTAATTAAGAATTTAATTTCAGAAATTAAATTTAGTGAGAGAATTATTTTCTAAAGAGTTTAGAAAAAGAATTAATGATTAAAATAGTTTTAATTATTAATTAATTGATTAATGTGATTAATTAATTATAGGGTTAATAATAATAATATTTTATAGGAAAATATTCAGCTGATAATTTGCCTATAAATATATTGTTATAAACCCTATAGCCTATAATCCTAATTTTATAAGAAAGAAAAAGAGAGGCAACCCTAATTCTCTCTGTAGCATTCATCCTCTCTCCATTGATTCAAGCTCTTGGTGGATACCGGTGGAGTGCTTCACATAATTGGATCGCTTTTAAAGGTTAGTTTTCGATTCTTTAATTTTATCCATGAATCGTATGCGTAATATATGAGTTTTATATGTAAAAATTGTTATCCATGCTTCCACTTATGCAATAAAACCCAACAAATCCTGGTCGAGAGTGTTCGACAAGGAGGCCCAAAAGTGCCAAATGTACGACCTCAATCCTGGTCGAGAGTGTTCGACCAGGAGGCCAAAAGTGCAAAATGTTCGACCTCAATTCAGGTCGTAAATGGACGACCTCAATCCTGGTCGAGAGTGTTCGACCAGGAGGCCCAAAAGTGCCAAATGTACGACCTCAATCCTGGCCGAGAGTGTTCGACCAGGAGGCCAAAAGTGCCAAATGTTCGACCTCAATTCAGGTCGTACATGGACGACCTCAATCCTGGTCGAGAGTGTTCGACCAGGAAGCCAAAAGTGCCAAATATTCGACCTCAATTTAGGTCGAAAAAATCGACCTCTGGACTCCGATCTAGATCGAAGATGATTATTATTTTCTGAAATATAACTATTTTCAGGATAATACAAAAATTATTATCAGAAAGTAATTATTTAATTATTTTCTATGGATATTAAATTCCAAGAAAAGTCCAGGAAAATAAGAAATAATTTAAAGTCATGTTTGACCTCAATTTTAAGTCGAATTTCATGAATCTGGAAGCACGACGAGGGTAGTATTTCGACCTCAATACACATCTATTAGGGTTTTAATTAGACCCGAAAAATAATATTACTATTTAGTAATAAATATATGAAGAATATTATTATTATTATTATAAAAAAATAATAAAAATAAAATTTGGACCGAAAAGAGGAAAAAATCGAGTTATTTTCGACCTCAATTCAGGTCTCATCCTTCGACCTCGAAGCCAAAAAGGCCACATTTTTCGATCTCAAACGAGGTCGAAATAATTATATAAAAAAATTGGGTAAAATAAATATTATTGTAATATTTATTTATTCAAAAAAAAGAGAAAAAAATTGAGTCATTTCCGACCTCAATTCAGGTCTCATCCTTCGACCTCGAAGCCAAAAAGGCCACATTTTCGATCTCAACCGAGGTCGAAATAATTAAAAAAAAGTTGGATAAAATAAATATTATTATCATATTTATTTAGAAAAAAAAAAATTTGGTCGACCCGGAACCAGGTCAAAGTGTGTCGACCAGAAACCAAGTCGAACCACTTCGACGAGACCTCAAAATGGCCATTTTTCACGACCAAGAATGAGGTCGACTACACCTGCCAAAGTGCAGTTTAGTACCCCAAGTTCTGCATCCCTGGCAAATTCAACCCTGAAGTTTAAAAACTGACAAATTCGCTCCTGTTCTTTACAAACTTGCAGATTCGCCCCTGTACTTTATAAACTGACAAAACAGCCCCAACAAAATTGCAAAATGGTGCCTATTATTTTGCAATACTTGCAAAAATTATTAAAAATACCAGTGGGTACATGAAAATTCCTAAAATATTAGGGATGATTATTAAAAATACACGTGGTACATAGAAATTCCTTAAATATTAGAAATAATTATTAAAAATACCAATGGGTACATGAAAATTCCTAAAATATTAGGGATGATTATTAAAAATACATGTGGGTACATGAAAATTCCTAAAATATAAGGGATGATTATTAAAAATACACGTGTGTACAAGAAAAATCCTAAAATATCAGGAAAAATATGATAAAACGTGAGGGAAATTATTAAAATATTTCCTTGATAATATGAACAACAATGAATGCTTGAGTTTTATAACGAGCTCTATACAAGTGTAGATTTATAGATTTGTAGTTTAAGTTATTTGCCCAAATTATTTATTTATTGCTTGAAAATTAGTGATTTGGCCTTATTTTAGTACCACTAAATGGGAATAAAAAATAACAATAGAAGTACATGGAGAACAATGATCTCCAGGCTTACATGATGATGAGAATGAATTACTAACATATTTTCAATATTATAAAGAATTGAGTGATAATTTTTACACCCAAAATTCAGCAAGGAGTTATTATACACATGTATGATATGACCTATGCTTATTCGAGTTAGCTAGCTGTTGTCATTAATTTACTTGTTTCAGGTCATATCCTACTCTCAAGTAGTGTCCTCCTTTGGGACCTTATTGATGCAGATTTTATCAATCAAGCTTGTTCTTTCATTCAGTTTTATCAATCAAGCTTGTTCTTTCATTCAGTTTTATGAATATATTTTAGGCGGGAGCAGCAGCTTCCTTTTCTCTTGAAACAATTTTATGAATATATTTTAGGACGGAGCTGTACCTTCCTTTTCTCTTGAAGTGCCCAGTTGGTCAAATTAGCACAAGAAGTTTATTTGAAAGGACTATGAGTGAGGAAGCGTCGTCACCTAGGGCACTTCCTCTCTGCCTAATTATGCATGTGGCATAATTACTGATTGATCTTGTTTGAGACAACGTGCCCTATGAGCTTTCTAAATTAAGGAAACTCTTTTCTAACATGAACATATTACTGAAAAGGACGAAGATATTATTTGAAGATTATTGTTAGAGTTGTCAAATGTAAACATGAATACTTTTCCATCACCTTCCTCTTATATATGGCGCGTCTGGCCTCATGCGAGAGCTTTAGGATTATATGGGTTGAAGGTCCAGTTTTGTGTTCGCGTGGCTGTAGATTATCCTCATCGGGGAGTTTTAGCGTATTTTATATCGATATATTATTGGGATTTAATTTAAGCATGTTTATTTATTTTTTTTGTTATTAACATGTTATCTTAGTTTCTTGTCTTGGTCTCCAGAGTCTGGAAACTAGCTAGTAGAATTAGTCTACAAGTGGTGGAGAGTTTTTAGGATCTTGGAAAGCTATCAAAACCATGTGTCTAGCTATCAAAACTAGCTGGTTTTAGCAACGTTCATCTAAACCATTTCTTTTATATTTGTATTAGTAGAAGTTTTGAAGAAATAAGAATTGAGACACGTTCAGTGCATCTATCTTGCTTTCTTAGTTTATACACATATACTTAGTCATTACACAATAATCTGGTATCAGAGCGAGGTTACCTGTGGATGCCCAAGTACATGCCAAAGATGAGTACGACAGAGTTAAGCAAAGTAAAGGAAGGTGCAGTCGGTTTGAGTTACCCCATGCTGACAAGAGAGAATTACACAACATGGTCTCTCAAAATGAAGGTGTATATGCAGGCACATGGTGTATAGGAAGCTGTACAACCCAGTGATGACAAGGTGAAGATCGAGGACAAAAATGATAAGCAAACGGGGTACGCAAAGAAAATTTTGGAGAAAGCAGGGCTAGCAGAATGCAACCTAACTAAGTATCCCATGGATCCAAAGGAAAATTTGAGCAAAGATGATGGCGGGAAGCCTGTGAATACCACTCAGTTTAAAAGTTTAGTAGGGGGTTACGCTATCTCGTCCACACGAGACCTGACATTGCATATTCAGTCGGTATAGTGAGTAGATTTATGGAAAGGCCTACTATGATGCACTTGAATGCAGCTAAGAGAATCTTACGATATGTAAAAGGCACTCTTGATTTTGGTCTTATATACACAAAGGATGGTGGTAACAATGTGTTAACTGGATATTCAGACAGTGATATGGGTGGTCTTGTGGATGATAGATGAAGTACTGGTGGTATGGTGTTTTATTTGAATGAATGCTTAGTGACTTGGGTATCTCAGAAACAGAGGTGTGTTGCCATATCGTCGTGTGAGGCGGAGTTCATGGCGGCTACTACGACTGCTTGTCAAGCTATCTGGCTACGTAACTTGTTAAGCCATGTGACAAATGAGCGGATTGATCCTATGGTAATTTACATTGACAAAAACTCAGCCACAGATTTGGCAAAAAATCCTGTATTCCATGGTCGAAGCAAGCATATCGACATCCGTTACCATTTCATACGAGAATGCATCAAAAGGGGAGAGATTGTTGTCAACCATGTGAGCACAGACAATCAACGCGCAGATATTCTGACAAAAGCCCTCACCACTGTTAAGTTCGAAAGAATGCGAAAACTGCTAGGAGAGAAGGAGATAGTATAAACGTCGCCAAAACACCGACATAAATGACTGAAAAAATGACATAAATTATATATGAATGCTGACGTATAAAATATTTTTAGTCGATGTAAAAGCCATAAGACTAACGTATATTGGCTATCCTTTTACGTCAGTTACTTTAAAAAATGACATATATCTTGATTCTTATATGTCTCTTCTTTGTAGAGCCGACGTATAAAACTACTATTTATATGTCTCCTTTTACCAATAAAAACCGACGTATATTATTAAACAAAATTACATGCCCACTATTGTTTCTCTCCTTATAACCAAAGTTCATGTTATATATACGAACAATTAATCTGATGTAACTAAACATTTTGGAAATCAAAATTTTCAACACAATGATAGACAAAATAAAATAATTATTATTACACATTTAACATCGATTTTTGAGTATACACTGATGTCTTTGTTACTTTAGAAATTGGTTAAGTTTGGTTTCCACATCAGTTTTAAAAGTACAAAATTATGCCTGTGATGTTAATTTACATTGCCCCCTGATTACCAATTCAACAAAATTTGCATCGCAAAGCTAATTACCAATGCAACAAAACTTGCATCGCAAAGCTAATTATCAAATTCAAAATGGATTCACAAAGAATTCAAAGTTAACAAACATGTTGCAACCAAAAACATTCTAGTAGCCATAAACTACATTGCCAAAAGTACCAGACACTACGCCATATGTGGGCAATAGCTACGCTTTTTTCAGAGTAAAAAGCAAAAGTGTAACCATATATGGCTTAAAACGGATCTACGCCTACACTTTTTTTCTATGTTAGCATTTCTATAAATTAGTGTTACGGTAGACGTGATTCAGTATCTATGCTAACGCCAAAGTCGGTGTAGTCGTTGGTCTTTAATAAAAGTGTAACCATTGATCTTTAAAAATCAAAAACAGAATTAGGCGGCTCAGTATTTCATTTAAGTGGGTGAAATTTTTGTCCAAATTAGACAATAAAAAATAGGCGGGCCAAAATTTTGTCCGAATTTTCATTTAAGCGGCACAATATTTCACACACTCAACTCACCAAACACACAACTCTCTCTCTCAACTCTCCGTCGTCTCTCTCTCACACTCTCTCTCAGCTCTCTCTACAAAAACAATTAGGGTTCATATAAACAATTAGGGTTTGTAATTAGGGGTTCTTCACGGGTTCTCTCTGTACGGTTCTCTGCAATTAGGGCTTGTAATTAGCGACTGAATTAGAGCTTCATTTCGGGTTAGATTTTAATTGGGGTTTATTTGTTCGATTACATTCTCTACTTGATAAGGTATTCATCTTGTTCTTCTTATTTCTATTCAATTACATGCTTATTTCGAATCGGGTTCATTTCGGGTTTCTAAAGTTTAGGGATTTCTTTCGGGTTGATATTTTGGGGATTATGAATATTTGTTTGTGTATAACATGCTTACAACATGTTTCAGTTGCTTGTTCTATCAAGTTATGCCTTTGATGCAGGCATATCATTGATGTTGTATCAGGTACTTTCCTCTTATCCTATTTTCCCTTTAGGATAACAACGGACTACTGTCTTTTAGAAAATTTGCAATCTTAATGTATTATAGCTTTTGTTTTCGAAGTGGAGTTGTATTCTTTAAATAATCACCGAAATTTTGTCATTTCTTGTTCAATCAAAACTGACCACGTGGTTTTAACTTCTTACCATATGTCGTGCAGAATCTCATTAATTGTATACTAGTTGCTCTTTTGAGTTTGTTTGGAGCAGTCACAGTAGAGAAGCTGAATTGGAAACTGATTAGGGTGTGGCTTCCAGTCAATGTCATATTTGTGGGTATGCTTGTATCAGGCATGTACAGGTATGTACTAAAGCCCCGGTACAGATATCATCTTGTAACCTTTTCTACTCTAATTATATAGTGAATAGATGAACTAAATTCAGTCTTAACCACACTCAAGTTGTTAATCAATTATAAAGACTGACAAATATTTTGTTATGATGCATCCTAATGTGTTCTGTTTAATATTTTCAGTTTGAAATTCATAAATATTGCAATGGTGACTATCTTGAAGAACATGACAAATATTTTAACAACAATCGGTGAATTATATATTTTCCGAAAGCGTCAGAATCAGCAAGTGTGGGCTGCCATGTTTCTTATGGTACATAATCTTTTTGTAATTTGTTTTCGTTGTTTGTTTCATTTACTAACTAATACACAATCTGGCTGGGGGACAAAGGTTATAGGCACATTTGGTTGTCCTGTTATATAATGTGGTGTGGTTGTATTTCCGTGCTTACAACTAATTTATCTGTCTCATACTCTCATTGCATACAATTTTAACTAGATTTAGTCCTTAATTCATCAAGTTGCTTATATATATTTAAAATCTGTCATTTTTAGGTTCTTGGATTTCGATTTAGCATTCTGTATGTTAAGTTATATCGCCTTTTGTTTTAGTATGATTGCAAATATTGGAATGTAAATTCAGAATTGATAGATAGATACACCCACAGAGTCTACTTGTCTCTATTCTGCCATAAACATGAAATTTAAAATTTCTACAGTGAATTACTTCATCTATGTACATTAACGTGAAAAAGGGCTAGAACGACAAAGACAAGTGTACCTTCACCTTTCGACAAAGGGCTAGAACATAGAGACGAAGTTTGGTTGTAGGGCGCTATTCAGTCAATAGTTGCATTCTCATTTTCATTCTAGTCCTATGTATGTCATCTTTTTGGTACACTTTCATCAAGTTATTACATTTTATTACTGTACAGGTATATGTGCAGTCTTGGCAATAAGAAAGTTGAACTTTTTGATTCTGGAGTAGGTCCTAGTGAACCTACAGCTGAAGACAATGTTCAAATGGCATCAAGTAAGATTGCTTTTTGAAGAAACCTATATCATGTCTATGTCTATATGGCAAATTGAAAGCAATATACCCAAAAAATAAAATTAAAAAATCCTCAATGCAGTAATGATTGGTTAGGCTGTTAAACCAATTCTAATCGATAATAGTTATCCCGATTCCGGTTCTTAAATTTTGTTCAGCTATTTTGTTCAGCTATTTTCATCGAGACATTGATAATCTGAAGATACAATAGTCTAGTTAGGTCTTTAAAAATGTCAATAACCCAGCCAACCCGAACCATTCCTACTAGCTGCCTTGAATTGTAAGCAATGCCTGTTTATTCCTTGTTATATGTGTTGAATATTCTGAACCTTGCTGTTAAATTTGTTGCATATTTGGTTACAGTAGCTAACATGCATCAGCTGCTTTGTAGCAATGTCGAACCAGGAGCTTATTACTGCTGGGAATAAGACGATGGATGAGACTGATCAGGCCATAGAACGTTCGAAACAGGTAAATTTGTTAGCTTATGATGTCCTGAATAGTTACTTGGTGTCAAATCATCATCTAAGCTTTTAAGTTCCACAGGTGGTTCATCAAACTGTTGAAGTAGGAACACAGACTGCTTCTACCTTAAAGGGACAGGTGAGTAGGCATAACTAGTCCTCTCCAATCTCCAAAGCTATGTCTTCTCCTTATTTTATTATGGACTTTGTGTAATTCCTATTTTCAAATATTTTTAGACTGACCAAATGGGGCGTATAGTTAATGAACTGGATACAATCCAGTTCTCTATCAAGAAGGCATCACAGCTTGTAAAGGAGATCGGTAGGCAGGTAGCTATTTTTTTTCCGAGCAGATCACATCACCCTGATGCATTTTATTTGCTACAGACCAACATTTAAATTTTTTCAGGTGGCCACTGACAAATGCATTATGCTTTTTCTATTTCTGATCGTCTGTGGTGTGGTCGCTGTAATCGTCGTGAAGGTAAATTCTTTTTAAAATCTATTTATTAACTGTGTAGGTCCTTTATTGTTGTTTGTCAGCATAGTATTGCAAGGCCTTCAACTGTGGTGTGTGCATGTGTTCATTTCTTTATTTGACGTGTTGATCAGTTAGTAATCTAGTCTGTATATTATTGCCGCTTTTTAAGCATGAACCGACACTAACTCCCTTCTTGTCTTTGTCCACCTGCACTTGCAAACTCCATCTATACGCAAGACTTGGCCAAATGGTTCTTCGCGTACACGATGGTTTCATTATGAGAGACTGCTGGGTAAGCTCTTGGACCTTTCTCTTTTGGTTAATTTTGATTTAATTCCATATATATGTACCTAGTTTGTTGGGTGGAAAATAATTATAAAAATATGAATTTCAATATTAACACTCTGTGCAGGTACGAGGCTATTAACTGTCTTAGAGAAGCTGCTTTCAGCTATTGTGCAGGTACGAGGCTATTAAAAGTTCAAGTAGAACAACACCATAGCTGTAAACATCTCCTTTCACAATTGCTCTTCCGGTGTCAAAACTTTAATTGGTGAAATTTAGGTATTCAGAACTTTAATTGAGAAAGTAGAACTAGTCAATGCCCTAAGGAGACTGAAGATAAATTTACAAATTATTTAAATGCATATAATTCGTGCTACTTTTGTTGTATTGCAGGTGGGTAATGTTTATGTCCAGTTTAGAGAAGGTAGTGAAGAGAGGAGAGCTAAAATTGAGCAATGGAACAGGGAAAGAGATCAGGCAGAACAAGTGAATCCTACAGATTTGCTGTTACTTAGCTTCTAAGCGCTACTTAATTATGTTAGCTTTTGATGGTATTTAAGTTAGCTTTTGGATGGTTGGCATTTGGATGGTTGTTGGTTTTTGTAGTAAATTTGGATGGTTGGCTGTATTGGAATGATTTTGTTAATAGCCTTGTGTAATTTGGATGGTTGTTTTTGTTTTTGGGATGTTTGATAATATTTTTAATGGGAAGCTTTATATTTCAATATCATATGTTCCATTTTTGTATTAAAAGTGTTGGCAAAAGTATAATAAAGTGTAGGCAAATTATTAAACTGTTAAAGATAAAAGTGTAGCCATAGTGATAAAGTTGTTGCCAAAAATATCAAAATGTTTCACAATATTATGTTACAGTTGTATTAAACAGGTGTAGGCATAGGTCTACGGCTATACTTTTAATGGTGTTACCATATTGATAATTGTGTTGGCATAGGTCTACAGCGACAAGTTTCAAGATGTAGCCACAGAAAAGAAAAGTGTAAGCATAGGGGTCTACAGCTACACAATATACTCGTGTCACCAGAAACCAAAAAAGTGTCAGCATAGGGGTCTATGGTTGCGGCCGTTTTTGTAACACCCTCAAATTTGGTCAAAGTGTAACCGTAGCCTGTTTTTTTTGTTTTAGCCACACTTTTTGGGCTATAAGCACACTTTTTTAGGCGTAGCTATTGCCCATATATGGTGTAGTGAGATATTCCAACCCAATTAAAAACATCCAACAACTACGACCAACTATCTAACAACCAGAACTTCATAGGGTAAACCAAAAGAACGGTCTAAAAACATCTAACAACCAGAATATTGTAAAACAAAAGTACTTCCATAGGAACCAAACAACCAAGCGCTTTACATTTTGTCTTGAATAAACTTGATAGTATCTAAGCGCACCTCATCCAGCTCGTGCATTTTGTAAGTCTGCCGAGTCTTGGTTGCCCACTAAAAAGTAATACACAAAATAAAAATTAGCTCAAGATATTGTTGTATAAGTACAACATATGGTAGTAGCGCAGGCTATGGAACCTATGTTTAATCAGGGATTCAAGATCCAAGTTGCGGCACTTTCATATGATATATGAGATTGTTGAAAGTAGAGATGTTTAAGTCAATATTGACTTCACCCATAACAACATAGTAAAGACCATTTACTAAACCGTTATTTGAAAATCGCTTTGTTCTCTATTAGGAGAAGTGTGTATGAGATACCAAGGTGATTGGTTTTAGTACAAGTGGGAGATTGAAAGATGTGTGTCCTAAATCCAATCATGGATGATGAGTTAGGAGATACTTTGTTCAATCTGATTCAAGTTTGTTTAATTTAATAAAATGGTAATATGTTTTATAACAGGCTTTTTCTATTTAAAGTGTTTAAATTAGATGATCCATAGTTTAGAGTAAAGCTTTAATGGATTATGATGAGATCATGATAATGAGACCTTAAAGATGATAACTCTAAACTTAAATTGTTCCTGGTCATAGGATAATTAATTGGTACTTAATTAATCCGCAAAGATCGTTACATACTATGTTTGCTTCATTATGAAGGATGTCTGTTCTCATAGGCATTTGTGTGGTGACACTATAGCTAGTATGTGGGTGCTTATTATAGAATAAGTTCACTGAACATGACTCGAATAGTTGAACAACTAATGGAGTTCACTCATGTGTCAGTAGTTGTTCATATAGTGATGGTTGTACAAGTGTCCTCTGACTTGAGATCATCATAGTCATCTTGTGCACACTGAACTACACTTTGGTTTAGCTCTTTGTGACAACCCGGGTCAAATCCCAAGCCTTTTTTCGAAAACCGGGTCAAGTCCCGATTCCGAGTCCGAATAAGCCGAAGCCTACTGGCCCAAATGCAGCCAACTTGGGTAATGACTAGCCCACCACAGGCCCCCAAAAGATCATGATTTGTTGGTGCTAATTAGTAGTAGTACTTTGCCTTATAAACTGAACAGAAGTCCCAAATCTACTCGATGTGGGACTCGGGTGTTACAAACTCCCCCACTTAAACTCCTGACATCCTCGTCAGGCCTGAACGAACATTTCATAGGTTCCAAGATCGTTCCTCCCTAGCCATTGTGGGATAATACCGACTGGCTTCGTGTCCCCACCTCCGGACCTCTGTCCATTGTGGGATAATACCACCAGCCTTCGTGTCCCCACCTCCGGCAACTTGCGTTAACAGGATTTCGAGAGTCGGCTCTGATACCATATGTGACAACCCGGGTCAAATCCCAAGCCTTTTTTCGAAAACCGGGTCAAGTCCCGATTCCGAGTCCGAATAAGCCGAAGCCTACTGGCCCAAACGCAGCCAACTTGGGTAACGACTAGCCCACCACAGGCCCCAAAAGATCATGATTTGTTGGTGCTAATTAGTAGTAGTACTTTGCCTTATAAACTGAACAGAAGTCCCAAATCTACTCGATGTGGGACTGGGGTGTTACACTCTTAGTCTCGAGGGACAATAATTAGTGCTCTTCTGGGTATAGGAATTTGTGCACGAAGATAGTGAATGATCAATAAAGGATCTGCCCCTTCCAGTGAAGGAAGAGAATGTCCTATGCTATTCCATTTATGCTAGTTCAGGAATCTCTGGCCAGAGTGAATGAAATTAGAAAGAAGTTTCTAATTTGCATTAATCGGAACTAGGCATACTGAATAAGAAGGCATATGATTAAATTAAATAGGCTTGACACGAGATCCATGCCTTGTATTTAATCGGGACATTGTAGGGTAGAAGGAATTGATTGTATGGTAACTATTCACTGAATAAGTTCTTGGTATTCTAAGCAGTGAATTCATATTATCCGGATAGTCGTGATATGTTGAGAAGTATCCCTCACGATTTAGAATAAATATGATTAATTTTATTAATCGTATTTAATGAATTAAAAGAATTCATATAAATAATAATAAAATTGTTTTATTGTTATTTATTTCTACTACCGGCTTAAATTTGAACCTACAGGGTCACACCATAAAAGAGAATGATTTAATGGTGAAGGAATTAGTTAATAATGACTAGTCATTATTTATTTATGAAATAAATATTTGATAGCAATTTTATAATCAATTAAATATGATTTAATTAATTATAAAAATAATAATTAAGAAGAGTTCTTAATATTATTAATTAAGAATTTAATTTCAGAAATTAAATTTAGTGAGAGAATTATTTTCTAAAGAGTTTAGAAAAAGAATTAATGATTAAAATAGTTTTAATTATTAATTAATTATAGGGTTAATAATAATAATATTTTATAGGAAAATATTCAGCTGATAATTTGCCTATAAATATATTGTTATAAACCCTATAGCCTATAATCCTAATTTTATAAGAAAGAAAAAGAGAGGCAACCCTAATTTTCTCTGTAGCATTCATCCTCTCTCCATTGATTCAAGCTCTTGGTGGATACCGGTGGAGTGCTTCACATATTGAGGAGCAGCTGCTAAGAGTCTCTATTCATCATAATTGGATCGCTTTTAAAGGTTAGTTTTCGATTCTTTAATTTTATCCATGAATCGTATGCGTAATATATGGGTTTTATATGTAAAAATTGTTATCCATGCTTCCACTTATGCAATAAAACCCAACAAATCCTGGTCGAGAGTGTTCGACAAGGAGGCCCAAAAGTGCCAAATGTACGACCTCAATCCTGGTCGAGAGTGTTCGACCAGGAGGCCAAAAGTGCAAAATGTTCGACCTCAATTCAGGTCGTAAATGGACGACCTCAATCCTGGTCGAGAGTGTTCGACCAGGAGGCCCAAAAGTGCCAAATGTACGACCTCAATCCTGGCCGAGAGTGTTCGACCAGGAGGCCAAAAGTACCAAATGTTCGACCTCAATTCAGGTCGTACATGGACGACCTCAATCCTGGTCGAGAGTGTTCGACCAGGAAGCCAAAAGTGCCAAATATTCGACCTCAATTTAGGTCAAAAAAATCGACCTCTCGACTCCGATCTAGATCGAAGATGATTATTATTTTCTGAAATATAACTATTTTCAGGATAATACAAAAATTATTATCAGAAAGTAATTATTTAATTATTTTCTATGGATATTAAATTCCAAGAAAAGTCCAGGAAAATAAGAAATAATTTAAAGTCATGTTTGACCTCAATTTTAAGTCGAATTTCATGAATCTGGAAGCACGACGAGGGTAGTATTTCGACCTCAATACACATCTATTAGGGTTTTGGACCCGAAAAATAATATTACTATTTAGTAATAAATATATGAAGAATATTATTATTATTATTATAAAAAAATAATAAAAATACAATTTGGACCGAAAAGAGGAAAAAATCGAGTTATTTTCGACCTCAATTCAGGTCTCATCCTTCGACCTCGAAGCCAAAAAGGCCACATTTTTCGATCTCAAACGAGGTCGAAATAATTATATAAAAAAATTGGGTAAAATAAATATTATTGTAATATTTATTTATTCAAAAAAAAGAGAAAAAAATTGAGTCATTTCCGACCTCAATTCAGGTCTCATCCTTCGACCTCGAAGCCAAAAAGGCCACATTTTCGATCTCAACCGAGGTCGAAATAATTAAAAAAAAGTTGGATAAAATAAATATTATTATCATATTTATTTAGAAAAAAAAAATTTGGTCGACCCGGAACCAGGTCAAAGTGTGTCGACCAGAAACCAAGTCGAACCACTTCGACGAGACCTCAAAATGGCCATTTTTCACGACCAAGAATGAGGTCGACTACACCTGCCAAAGTGCAGTTTAGTACCCCAAGTTCTGCATCCCTTGCAAATTCAACCCTGAAGTTTAAAAACTGACAAATTCGCTCCTGTTCTTTACAAACTTGCAGATTCGCCCCTGTACTTTATAAACTGACAAAACAGCCCCAACAAAATTGCAAAATGGTGCCTATTATTTTGAAATACTTGCAAAAATTATTAAAAATACCTGTGGGTACATGAAAATTCCTAAAATATTAGGGATGATTATTAAAAATACATGTGGTACATAGAAATTCCTTAAATATTAGAAATAATTATTAAAAATACCTATGGGTACATGAAAATTCCTAAAATATTAGGGATGATTATTAAAAATACCTGTGGGTACATGAAAATTCCTAAAATATAAGGGATGATTATTACAAATACACGTATGTACAAGAAAAATCCTAAAATATCAGGAAAAATATGATAAAACGTGAGGGAAATTATTAAAATATTTCCTTGATAATATGAACAACAATGAATGCTTGAGTTTTATAACGAGCTCTATACAAGTGTAGATTTATAGATTTGTAGTTTAAGTTATTTGCCCAAATTATTTATTTATTGCTTGAAAATTAGTGATTTGGCCTTATTTTAGTACCACTAAATGGGAATAAAAAATAACAATAGAAGTACATGGAGAACAATGATCTCCGGGCTTACATGATGATGAGAATGAATTACTAACATATTTTCAATATTATAAAGAATTGAGTGATAATTTTTACACCCAAAATTCAGCAAGGAGTTATTATACACATGTATGATATGACCTATGCTTATTCGAGTTAGCTAGCTGTTGTCATTAATTTACTTGTTTCAGGTCATATCCTACTCTCAAGTAGTGTCCTCCTTTGGGACCTTATTGATGCAGATTTTATCAATCAAGCTTGTTCTTTCATTCAGTTTTATGAATATATTTTAGGCGGGAGCAGCAGCTTCCTTTTCTCTTGAACAATTTTATGAATATATTTTAGGACGGAGCTGTACCTTCCTTTTCTCTTGAAGTGCCCAGTTGGTCAAATTAGCACAAGAAGTTTATTTGAAAGGACTATGAGTGAGGAAGCGTCGTCACCTAGGGCACTTCCTCTCTGCCTAATTATGCATGTGGCATAATTACTGATTGATCTTGTTTGAGACAACGTGCCCTATGAGCTTTCTAAATTAAGGAAACTCTTTTCTAACATGAACATATTACTGAAAAGGACGAAGATATTATTTGAAGATTATTGTTAGAGTTGTCAAATGTAAACATGAATACTTTTCCATCACCTTCCTCTTATATATGGCGCGTCTGGCCTCATGCGAGAGCTTTAGGATTATATGGGTTGAAGGTCCAGTTTTGTGTTCGCGTGGCTGTAGATTATCCTCATCGGGGAGTTTTAGCGTATTTTATATCGATATATTATTGGGATTTAATTTAAGCATGTTTATTTATTTGTTTTATTATTAACATGTTATCTTAGTTTCTTGTCTTGGTCTCCAGAGTCTGGAAACTAGCTAGTAGAATTAGTCTATAGGTGGTGGAGAGTTTTTAGGATCTTGGAAAGCTATCAAAACCATGTGTCTAGCTATCAAAACTAGCTGGTTTTAGCAACGTTCATCTAAACCATTTCTTTTATATTTGTATTAGTAGAAGTTTTGAAGAAATAAGAATTGAGACACGTTCAGTGCATCTATCTTGCTTTCTTAGTTTATACACATATACTTAGTCATTACACAATAATCTGGTATCAGAGTGAGGTTACCCGTGGATGCCCAAGTACATGCCAAAGATGAGTACGACAGAGTTAAGCAAAGTAAAGGAAGGTGCAGTCGGTTTGAGTTACCCCATGCTGACAAGAGAGAATTACACAACATGGTCTCTCAAAATGAAGGTGTATATGCAGGCACATGGTGTATAGGAAGCTGTACAACCTAGTGATGACAAGGTGAAGATCGAGGACAAAACTGATAAGCAAACGGGGTACACAAAGAAAATTTTGGAGAAAGCAGGGCTAGCAGAATGCAACCTAACTAAGTATCCCATGGATCCAAAGGAAAATTTGAGCAAAGATGATGGCGGGAAGCCTGTGAATACCACTCAGTTTAAAAGTTTAGTAGGGGGTTACACTATCTCGTCCACACGAGACCTGACATTGCATATTCAGTCGGTATAGTGAGTAGATTTATGGAAAGGCCTACTATGATGCACTTGAATGCAGCTAAGAGAATCTTACGATATGTAAAAGGCACTCTTGATTTTGGTCTTATATACACAAAGGATGGTGGTAACAATGTGTTAACTGGATATTCAGACAGTGATATGGGTGGTCTTGTGGATGATAGACGAAGTACTGGTGGTATGGTGTTTTATTTGAATGAATGCTTAGTGACTTGGGTATCTCAGAAACAGAGGCGTGTTGCCATATCGTCGTGTGAGGTGGAGTTCATGGCGGCTACTGCGACTGCTTGTCAAGCTATCTGGCTACGTAACTTGTTAAGCCATGTGACAAATGAGCGGATTGATCCTATGGTAATTTACATTGACAAAAACTTAGCCACAGATTTGGCAAAAAATCCTGTATTCCATGGTCGAAGCAAGCATATCGACATCCGTTACCATTTCATACGAGAATGCATCAAAAGGGGAGAGATTGTTGTCAACCATGTGAGCACAGACAATCAACGCGCAGATATTCTGACAAAAGTCCTCACCACTGTTAAGTTCGAAAGAATGCGAAAACTGCTAGGAGAGAAAGAGATAGTATAAACGTCGCCAAAACACCGACATAAATGACTGAAAAAATGACAAATTATATATGAATGCTGACGTATAAAATATTTTTAGTCGATGTAAAAGCCATAAGACTAACGTATATTGGCTATCCTTTTACGTCAGTTACTTTAAAAAATGACATATATCTTGATTCTTATATGTCTTTTCTTTGTAGAGCCGACGTATAAAACTACTATTTGTATGTCTCCTTTTACCAATAAAAACCGACGTATATTATTAAACAAAATTACATGCCCACTATTGTTTCTCTCCTTATAACCAAAGTTCATGTTATATATACGAACAATTAATCTGATGTAACTAAACATTTTGGAAATCCAAATTTTCAACACAATGATAGACAAAATAAAATAATTATTATTACACGTTTGAAAACATGTCCACAAACGTTTATACCAGGTTATGAGTTCGACTCCAGCATAACGCAAAAGGGTATTTTTGAAATAAAAAAATATGAGTTAGCAATGTTTCATTGCGGCCGCAACAATGACACATTGCTTGGGTCATTCTTTGTGACTGTTCGATTCCTTTCTAATGGTCCAGATTTGTTGGCTGCACAAAAATAGGCAACCAGCTGTGGTTGTGGATCGAAACCCCTATATATATATAAGGGACAATACTTGTTCAACCATGATTGATTTGAAGTTGAATGAGATACAAATTGAGAAGAGGGCTTGGAGGCGGAAGCTGCTCTCTGTCTAAACCATGGACAAACTGAACAAGTTCCAAGCTCCAAGTTACGCTCCAGATCTGCTACACAAATAAAAAAATTACGATAATTCAAATCGAACAAATGGAGATAATCGAACTAATAATGAACGGGGGTTGAACGAGTATTGTATAAATTGAAAGAGGATTTATACGTGGGCAATTTTGCTTCTACCAACATGGTCCTTCCAGCTTCAATAAGAGTTCTGTTCGTTCTTTCCACCACTCCATTTTTCTGAGGTGTGCCTGGAGCAAAAAATTGTTGCACAATTCCTTTTGATTTATAGAAGTCTTCCATTATTGAGTTCTTGAACTCGGTTCCATTATTACTTCTTAGAACCTTCACCTTATTGCTAGATTCATTTTCCAGTAGAGTAACATGACTCATCAATATATCTGGAGTTTCATCCTTTTTGAACAGAAAGTATACCCACGTGAATCTGGTATATTAATTAACTATCAAAATAGTGTATCTTTTCTTATTAATTGACATTACATTCATAGGGCCAAAGAGATCTATATGAAGTAAGTGATATGGACCATCAATCGAGGATTCTATCTTGCTTTTGAAGCAGGTTCTCCTTTGCTTGGCCTTTTGACATAAATCAAAGAGACCATCAGGAGTGTACATTGCTTCTGGTAATTCTCTCACAAGATCTTTTCTCACTGACTCATTTATGTTGTTGAAATTCAAATGAGATAATTTCTTGTGCCAGTTCCAACTTTCATCTTCTGAAGCTTTTGTTAGAAGACATGTCATCTTCCCATCAGTAGCTGAATGTAAGTTGGCTTCGTATATGTGTCCTGAACATCCACTATCCAAGACTAGAACGTTTTTCCTCTTATCCTGCAATTAGTCAAGCAATCAATTAGGATTTTTAAGAACCAAACTTGTTTGGTCCTATTTTTCAATTTCTTGTTAAGTAATGCAGCGGAAAGTTTCTTTCTAAAATCATTCTAAACATAATTAGATTCAGTTGAAGTAGATTTATCAGAGTTTTTCTTAACATACACTTGTCTAACTGAAAAACTTGATTTATTATCAGAATTTGCACCTTTATTGAACTTAGCCAAATGAACATAATTGTCATGATACAAATTGTGATAACTAGTACATGTGTAAACATAATGCTATCTACCTCCACAGTGGGAACATGGATTTTATGGCCTATAACTAACTTTTCTATTCCTAACATGAGATGTAGGAATTTCAGACCTCTTCTTTTTATTCTTCGTGCAGTCAATAGCAAGATGATTATTATTACCACAGTTATGACAAGTCTTCCTAAGTGCATTAGGATCATACTTATAGTTGTTAGACTTGTTTATTCCATGTTTTCCATTTTTGTTTCTTTTAGGTGTTTTCTTCTTAGCTGTGCCAGTTTAAAGACAACAAACCTATGTTTTTCTACTTTTTAACATTCTTTGCACTTTGCTTAACTTTTGTGTCACCAGATGTTCTAGTGTTAGAAGTTGATCATTTTTCAAAGATAGAATTAACTCTAATTTCACTAGCTGGAACAAATTTCAGAGGTGTAGAAATGATTATGTTTTCATCTTCTTTTCTTTGTTAACGACATACCCTAAACATTCTTTCCAATTCTTATTTCACTTTAGTGAATGAGTCTTTTCACCTAACTGCGTCCACACTCTTATTTGTTCTCTCTCCTTCTCAAGTTCTTTTTCTAATGCTTCAATTTTAGGCATTTGTTGAATCTCTATCTCTTTAAACTTTTCACATAAGTTCTGAGTTTCTATCAGGACAATTAACTCAGCTTCTAAGTGATCATTTCTTTTCTTAAGCACGGTCATTTCTTCAATGATTCTAACATTCTCTTTAGACTGATTTTTTATAACTCATATGCATTGATCTAAGAAATGATTTTAGTTCACACATGTTATCAGTCTCTTCTTTAATGTTGTCCATTAAAGCATAGTTGGCTTCTTCTTCTTCAAAATCAGATGGGTCCATCCAGTCCTTGTTAGAAGCAACAAGTACCTTTCCAGGAGCTTTTCCAGATTTGGGTTTCTTGTAGTCAGTTGCATAGTGTCCCATTCCATCACAGTTGTAGCATTTGACCTTTGAAAGATCAGTCTTTCTGGACTTTAACTTTTTCTTCTTGAACTTATCTTTCCTTTCAGAATAGTCATTCTTTCTTGAAGAGTTTCCACTTTTCCTGAATTTGCCACACTTCATCATTCTGAAGCCTTTTACTAACATGGCCATCATCTGTACCAAGTCTTTGTCAGATGAATTATCATCAGTATTACCATTAGTACTTGCATCAAAATCAGAATTAGTGTCTGATTCATCGGTAATTGATGCCTTTCCTTTGCCTTTGTTATGACTAGAATGCCTTCCTTTAGTCATAACATTTCTTGCCTCTACATTCAAAACAACATGCTTTGTTTTGCTTTTCTTGTTCTTCTTTTGCTGAATCTCAAGATCATGAGTTTTGAACATGCCATAAATTTCATCAAGAGAGACCTGATTCATCTTGTAGGTATATCTCGGAAGAGATTGCTGATTAGTCCATTCCTCAGGAAGAGATCTTAAGAATTTGACATTTTAGTCTTCAACCTCATATTCTTTTCCCATAAGAGATAATTCATTGAGCAGAGTAACAAATCTGTCATAGATTTATGTCAAATCTCCATCTGCTTTTGCTTTGAATTGCTCATATTCTTGAATAAGAATAACTCTTCTGTTCTTCTTGATTTCCTTTGTCCCTTGACATTGGACTTCCAAAGCATCCCAGATTTCCTTTGCTCTTTTACAGGCTATGAACCTTTTTGATAAAACAACATCTAAACTATTATGCAAAATATTTCTCACCTTTGCATCTTTTATCATTTCAGCTTTGTCCTCAACAATCCATTTTTTCTTCTCCTTTAGAACAGTCGTCTCAGGAGTTGTAGCAGTAACATCCACAGTTTTGGTTGGAATGAATGGACCATTGATTATTCTGTCAATGTACTCTGAGTCGGTAGCCTCCAAGTACATCCTCATTTTAATTTTACATGTTGAATATTCTAACTTCTTCAAAATTGGGATCTTCATGCCCTGTTTCTAGACATTTTGATCATATCTGATATGTATATCCGAGAACTTTCGGATTATATCAATTGATGGTCCAGCTTTGCGTTCTTGTGGATTATCCTCACTGGGGAGTTTTAGGGTATTTTATATAAATATACTTGGGATATCTGATTTTTCATATTTTGGTAGTTCATCCTCATCTTCAAGAAATGGCGCACCTTATATTGGATAAGTCATGTCTATAGGTGAAGTTATGAATCAAGGGAATATCGGGTAGGTAAATAGGTGTGTTCACAGTAATAGGAAATATTACATGTATCACTCTTTAACTATAAATTAGAACTTACAATAAACTTTTAGCAGAATATGCCCCTAAACGTCAACGGGTGAACAAAACTCAAAATAATATGAATGAGACTATAGGGGTGCTTGGTAATGTCACACCAGAAACCATTCACAACTTCGTGAACTTACTACAAGAGACTAAATAGACTCTGGTTGAGAATTAAAATCCTTATGTCTAATTCTTTAGGTATATGATCTGAGGTGGTTATGAGATGGAATCACTATAGTTCTTTCGATACACATTTTGTATTACGCAAAGGTCAATAAGTGAAGAGAAGTCAAAAGTATATAAATGTGGTGGGGCAGTGTAGGTGGTGCGACCTCATAAGGCCCACGAGAATCGGGGGCCCAAAATTCTATTCATCCATGTGCCTAAGTATATGTAGATACGATGCATATGAACCTAATTTCAAATTTCAAATGCTGAAATTTCTCAAGTCCTTACATCAATATTCTGAAAAATATTGATATTGAGCTTAGGATCGATGACTATGCTTCTAAAAATGCAAGAATAAGTCATTTCAGATGCGATTGAATTTTACAAGTCATATTTTTGTAGGTGCACTAATTCAAAACTATAAGATGAAGAAGACTGTAGAAGCATGATTTGCAACACTTTTTTTTGAATTCTGATTTGCAGCACATAATGGTGTACAAACTACTTCAATAACTTGTTTCTATATATTTAATGTGATTAGTACGATATACTTTTTTTCGTTTTATGTTCCAAACTATGTAAAAATTTTACTTTTAATTCTTTACTACTATAAGTGTTCTGAAAGGGCCCAAAAAGAAAATTCGGCAGTAGACCCACTAAATCTCAGGACCGGCCCCATTGAGAATGACAATCCTCAAGTATAATTTTTTAAAGTACTAGGTTTATACATGCACGGGATGATTTATCAAAAAAATTTTACATTAGTTTATTAATTTTATATATTTTTATTTTTATTTTTTGCTATAATTCTTGACTCATAATTTTACATTAATTTATTTATATATATACTTTTTACATAATTTAAAAATATTCATTTATAATTTTATAAATTTACAAATTGATTCATACAAAATATTTAAACTTTATGATGAATTGTTTTGAAAATATAAATTTTATTATATAATCTATTTAATTTGTTGGTTACTTTGAAAAGTCAATTTAGGAAACAGAATGAGTAATTCTTTTCCTCGAAATACTATCTATTTCATGTATATTTTAATATCAATATTTATCCTCGTTGTAATATGAAATTTTAATTTATTTATTTTCAATAATAATAATAAATATGTAATTTTTAATTGTATGTATGTAAAGATAATGGTGGGAAATATGGTACTTTCAAATAATAATTTATTTATGAAATCGATTTAGTACTATATTTTATTAATTTAATTTATATTGTATATTACTAATGAAATTTTATTTGTTTATTTTTTATGTTTTAATGTCCTTTTCAATAAACTTGTTTACAACAGATGTGTCGGGTGTTGTATCTCCCGGCATCTGATAGTTAAATTTCATGTATAATTGTTACGCTCTTTCTTTTTCATGTTAACAATAACCCTGAAGACCATCAGGGGCGGACCCAGCATGCTCAACTCACCCGGGCTAAAATTTTTTTTGCTCATTGTACTAATTATATATGAAGCACGTACATTTTGCCCAATGAGGAGAAATGTATTATAACCTGAATTGTATGTACCGAATAATTTGAATAAACAAATTTGATACTCCCTCCGTCCCCGTCCCAGTGAATTCTATACACTGAGATTGGGCACGTAGACTAAGAAAACATATAAAAAATGAGTAAAATTAGATGAAAAGTATGAAAAGTGAGTAAAGTGGTGGGACCTATCAATATTTAATAAATAATAGATTTGAGATAGTGAAGGAAGTAGTGGGTGTAATAGTGATTTATATTGTTATAGAATAGAGAAAGTGGAGAAAGTAGCGGGTGTAATAGTGTTTTATATTATTAAAAGTTACTATTTTTGGAATGTATAGAACTGAATGGAACGTCCCAAAATGGAAAGTGTATAGAAAATGAATGGGACGGAGGGAGTAAATTATTATGAATCAAAATGTAGTCAAAGTTATCATAGCCCAAGTCCCTTTATCATCAAAATATACAATAAAAGAATTATATAAATACTAAACTAGGTGTTATGCATGTATTATCATTTATAATTTTTAATACATCAAAATACGAATTAATATTAATAATTTAAATAATTAAATATCAATTAGACCGTAGCTAACATTGAAAACTAGATGTAAATGAAAAATGTTTATGAATATAATTTGAAGATTAGAATGGTATTCAAAAATTTGCTTTTAGCACTACACCAAAAATGACCTATTGCAACCCCATCATATGGTTGTGTTGCATAAAATGTTGCTATAGAAAAGAAACCTGCATATCTATTGTAATACTTTCCAAAATGTTACTTTAAATGGGAAAGTGTTGCAAGCCTAAGAATCATTTTCACAATTTTAGAACAATAGCAATGCTTCAGAAAAGTGTTACAATAACATGATACGCTTTTGATCAATTTGGTACCAAATATATAGGCGGGATTTTAATTTTTTCACTGGGCGGGCATTTTTAGTACCAAATATTTGGTGCCAAGATTTTTATTACACAAAATTAAGTTTTATTACACAAAACTTATTACTCACCCATCTCTCACACTCTCTCAGACATCTCTCAGATCTCTCCCGACCTAGACCTCACCTCTCTCTCACATCTCACACCTCTCTCAAACCCCTAAATTCGATTTCAAAACTCAACCCCTAAACCAGACTTCAAAACCCAGAACCCCCAAAATTGATGGTCCCCTAATTGGAATATTCATACGATTAGTGGATTAAAGAATATTGGTTCATTTCGAATTGGACTCGCACACTCCGCTCTTCGAATTCAATTGGCTACTCTGCTCAAAATCCCTACTTCAGGTATATGAATATGTATGTGTGTCTGTGTATCGACCTTTTTAAGGTGATTATATATGTGTGTGTATCGATTCGCTTACTGTTTATTGGCTGATGTGTAAATGTACCACAATTGATATGGGGTTTTGATTGTAGCCAGCTTTTTTTGTCATAAGCAGTTAGTTTATGTTGATGTTTTAGGTACAAATGGTTCGGATACGATTAAGAGTGTCGGATTATGGATGGACTACTCAAAAGGTCTTCCATTTTCTTAATTTCTTGGTAAATTGAGGTTTGTATAATAAATCAATTTGTCTACTCTCGGGTTTAATTTCAGTTTTTACCAAATTTCTTGACAATGTGGATACTATTGTGCAGTTTGAGCTGTGGTTTTTATTTTTTGGAGTGATGTTCAAATGTTGCAACCAGAGGTTTTGTGTTTGATATCGAGGCTTTGTAGTGCTCTCTGCACTGCTACATAGATTTTGTGTTAAATTTATTTACGATATCAATATGCTATCAACAGCTTATATATGGAACCTGCTACGCATTGCGATATTTAATATTAGCTATATCAGGGGATTTTTTCCTGAAAACTATTTCAATGACAAGTAGGTTCCAGCTCTAGGTACGCCATCTTGCTACAACAAGCAAAAATTAGCTTTGTGAGATTTTTACTTCTTAGTTCTGATCTGTTTATTTAGTTCTGATCTGTTTATTTTGGTGCTGGTGTCCTAAACAGTAATGAAGATTAAGAAGCTTATGCCGATGGATGCAGAGTCAAGAAGACTGATTGATTGGATGGAGAAAGGCGAGTTAATCATTACTGTT
This sequence comes from Heracleum sosnowskyi, assembly GCA_030848705.1. Lineage (NCBI taxonomy): Eukaryota > Viridiplantae > Streptophyta > Magnoliopsida > Apiales > Apiaceae > Heracleum > Heracleum sosnowskyi. Next base: position 10,917,783 of record CM061244.1, on the reverse strand, counting down.
GAGGTTTACAATCAAGAAACGTCTTATCCTATTTGTTTCTCATGATTTCTCTTATTCTAGCTCCTCTACTTGTTTAGGTGTCTATGATGCACTGCAGAAGAAATACCCGAAAACACTTATGTTCTGTGTGTGCGAAATAGTAGAAGGCCCTATGATTGAGGAATATGCCTGTCCTTTGTCCGTTTATATTACAATGTTCATATAACTAATATTCATGTTATTAACTGAATAGTATAATGTATATAGTTAAAGTCCTTAGTATGATATAACCTTAAATGTTGTAGATAATCATCCAATTTGTTACTGCATAATATACTTTATCCAGTTTATATGACATAATATCATGGAGATCATCTACCACTAAATAGTTACATTAGTTTTGATAAAGATAGCAATTTATGATCATGTTCTACCTGACAAGTAAGTGCATTTTTCTATATTTTTTAAACGTTTTTTCACTATAAAAATAACAAAACTACTGTTTTAATTAATTACGAAAATGAATTTGAAATCTTAAGCAAAATAAATATAAATCAATGAAATAAAAAATATTAAATTACTTCATGAGCATCAGTAGTCTTAAATAAAACTAATTCATGAGCATCAGACATCAGTAATCTTAGTTTAAAGCTGTTGATAAATATTTCGATGCTATTGCAGGATCATGGAATCTGTTGATGACGTGCTTCATCTTTCCAAGAGTTTTAGCCTTGAGGCAAGTGACCCTGGGATCCTCGTAGTTGAATTTGTCCTTTCAATTGTATGGCAGTTGATTGATGCGTCACTAGACGATGAAGGGTTGCTAGAACTTGTACCCAGGAAAAGTTTTAAGTGGTCGATGAAGTCTCAATATATGGATATAGACGATCATCATTCCTTTGATGAAAAGACAGCACTACGTCATGAGGGCTTGCACAAAATGAACACATTACTGGCTATGGAAGTAATTGGAGATTTGTTTCGTAATAAAGTTACTTCCAGAATACTTTACCTGGCACGCAGAAACATGTATTTTTTTTTTCTCTTTTCTTCTCTGTTGTTTCTGGTGTATTTATTTTGATGTGCAACAGCTTGGCAAGACAAAGTAACTTTTGATATTTTGAAATTCATTCTATATCAAATCTGATTTTAGTACTTAGATGTCATATTTTTAACTAAATGTGATTCTGTCATAGGCCAGCCAGTTGGGAGTCTATCATAGAGGGCTTGCAAATACTTGCAGTGAACTCATCAGCATTGAGAAATTCTAAAAATATTACGGCAGATGATCTTTTGATACTGACATCTGATGCACATAGTGTTCTCTCCGGGGACTCCAACAAAAGTTCACACAAAAAGTTTCGTGCTGTAATGGCTTCTGGTTCACTTATATCTTCTTCTGCACAATGTCATGGTGCTAGGCATTCTGCACTTTGGCTCCCTATTGATATATTTCTAGAAGATACTATGGATGGGTCACAAGTTGTGGCTAGAAGCGCCACTAAAACTCTCATTGGTAATTTTTTATCTTTACAGTAAATATGTCACAAGTTCAAAACTTTGTCCAGCTTCTTACTGGATTCAGATTCTACCTTCTTTGTGATTTGGGATACTCCATGTCAGACATGATTTTTGAACTCGTAACACCATCCCCACACTAAGTCAATCTTTTATGGACCACTTACACTGCCAAAATTTCAGCTTTTTTTAATCAATATTTTTTTAAAAAAAATATCAAAACAACATATTATGTAGATACTGAACTACTGTACTGTTGCAGGTATGGTGAAGGCTCTTAAGGCAGTTAATCAGACCACATGGCATGCAGGATGCATTCCTTGGTCTGTGGGTTGCAGCTTTATGTCTTGTTCAAAGGGTAGATTCTTGTTTCTTTTTCAATATCTATAGAATATTAGGAGAGACTAGAAGACATTATCATCAAGTTATGTGATTGATTTAAAAAACAATTTTGGATGCAAAACTGTAACATACTTATGAAAAATATTCATTGTAGAATATTATGCCGTATCTCTACCTTTCTTTCCTGTTTTTTTTCATCAAAAGCTGGTAAAAAATTATACCTCACAAGATTGAGGTCTATTTAACAGCATTATTTATTATTATTAGATAAAATCAGTGGGCTGGAATCTAATTTTTTGATAGTGTGAAAACTGGAAAGTGTCCAATTGTATATTTAAAATTCTTTTATGACCAAAGCAATAGCAACCTCCTTGTGCAGGTGGTAAATATGAGTTTTACTTTTGTAGGTCCAAGTTTATCTGTTTTGCATTATTATTATTGACATTCTTGTCTAATCTTCTTTGTTGTAAGGAAAGAGACCCAAGTGAGGGTCCAGTTCCTCGACTCTTTATTGCAGGTCAGTTTAGATGCCATGTTTGACGTACAGCTAAAAAGAATACACGAGTACAAAAGACAACTTCTGAATATACTAGGCATAATCCAGTGTGGGGAGACTTGTATAGCCATCTTATAAATCATAAGTTTACTAATTTCACTTGAGATTTGTTATATCTCTTCAGTTGAACGCATCTTAAAGGCAAAGACAGTAGCTGCAGCCAGTCCGATGGCCCCTGGTGGAATTTATATAACTAGTCAAGAGAGTCAAATCAGCTGGTGGTAGCCGTAGGACGTTAGTCGAGAGACTACATTGATTTAGATGTGCAATGGTTATATATTTTGAATACAACACATAGTATTACCCCTTAACCTCTGTAGATCAGTTAGTCGTAGGTATAGTAGTTAGCCTAGAGACTACATTGATTCACATGTTTGTATTTTGACATGAAAGACTAAGTTTATGTAGTATTGTGGTGTAAGTCGACATGTGTTTCGACTTTAGACACATTAGATGATATTGTGATAAAAGTTGATTAAGCATGTGGTTTATTGACATGTGTATTATTGGATTTGCCATTTGGGAAAGTTGAAATGTCATTTTTGGTTTGGTATATGCTTTTGTGCATGGTATATTTAAGTTTCAAACAGGACATTGTAATCTTGATTCATAAAAAGTGTTGCAAGTAAGTGTTGCCAGTAATACTAAAAAATATTACAATAGGGATAAAAATGTTGCAGATAATTGTTGCAAAAAAACCTTAATGTATTGCATAAGGCATCAAAATGTTGCATCAAAGTGTTACAATAAACTGACATTGTAACATTTTTACTCAATAGATGTTGCAAGAAGGTGTTGCATTAGTCTATTGTAACACCTTAAAAATGTTACTAAAACAGATCAAAGTGTTACAAAAAAGTGCTATTGTAATATTAAAAAATGCGTTGCAATAAGTGGACATAATGTTGCAATAGAGGCCATAGGCAACGCCAGTAAATGTAACGCCGAATTTTGGCCAAAACGTTACATAAACATCTACTGTAACATTTTTGGGGTCTAACAATACACTTTTGTGGGGTTGCAATAGGTCATTTTTGGTGTAGTGTAGGTTTTGCACAATAAAATATTTATAATTAATTATGCAAAAGAAATTTAAAATTCTATATTTTCAAAAAATAATAAATAAATATACAAATTGATAGTCTGATGTATATTTTGAAATTTTATTATGACAGGGGAATATAAACTACAAAATAAATAAAATCAGATAACTAATGTTATTTACGTGATTTCTTGAAAATACTAATGTTATACATCAAACTCCACCACAGCTTTTTCTTTTTTCAGTTTCTTTGTTAACAGACTGTAATGCTGAAATAGCCTGGGTAGACAACAAATTGGACAGGGCTAGATTCATTTGCAGAACACAGACCACTAGTAAAACTTTGCCACAAACATGGTTGACCCGGGCTGGAGCCAACCCCAGCCCAGCCCTGGGTCCGCCCCTGAAGACCATACCACCTAAACTCCCTTATACCAATTATATATATAGTTAAATTTCATGTATAATTGTTACGCTCTTTCTTTTTCATTTTAACAATAATTAGTAATTAGTAATTTACAATGTTAACCCTGAATACCATACCACCTAAACTCTATATATAGGATATATAATGACATTTGACTCCAAAACATAATGTCAGCACCTTATCCATTCTTACATATGAGCTTTTATGACTAGATTCATAGTAGTGGTGTCTCTTAGGTGGAAACGGAAGAAATTCTAGAGCATGTATACCAATTTTCAAATTTTGCAAAGGCATAATAAGATACACACAACATACAAGTTCATATATAATAATGAGTATCATATTCCTTTACCTTAGGGAGTTACATGAGATTATTCAAACTTTCAATACATGGGGGTATTATTATAATTTCAGAATGATTTACATATTTAAAAAATTGAATCACTTTTTTGTACTAAAAAAAGTCTTACCTAAAGTAATTTTTCCGAGGTAACCTCCAGATCTTTTTTCTCATAATCATGTAAAAACACATATAAACGTAAAGATCTCAATATTTGTGAACATATCAACATAATTGCATGTATGGACAAGATTCATGGTAGATATACTAGTGTGGAAGCCACACCAAAACTTTATGTATATTGAAAAATTAGAAATAATAAAGGGAGGACTTTGAAAAGGCTTAAAAGCTAAACTCGTATTAAACAAAAAGATATTTTTGTGAAGTCTAAATTCATTCAGTTTCCATTTAAAACGAATTTAATACAACTTTTACGAGAAATATGAATCCACATAACTCAAACATATAAATTTATAACAATGACATGAAAATAAAAAGGACGTGTACCTTAATATCTTTTTAAGAATCTTTTAGTTTAAAACATGTATAGCAAAGAAGCTGAGGCAATGAACAACTCGTGATTTACCGTGGAAGAAAACCATGAAAAATTAAACACTTGCACTTGGACACAATAAAACCTTCAAAAATAAAAATTTTAAACCTTGAACTTCTAGAATGAAATCCCCCCTCACACGTGAAAAAACAAGTTGTGCTCATCGTGCTATAAATATATTATGAAAATATAGTATAAGGTAGAGAGAGTTTGAGGGAAAGAGAGATAATATTTGATTTCATATTTTGGTTATTTTGGTGTGTTCTTCTCAAGCATAGTCAAAGCCTTTATCTGGGTTACAATGAAAGTTACAAGTGCAAAGAAAAGTCAAAGTTCTCCGGAGTTAAAAGTAAGGTGAAGCCAAGAGTCTAGATATTAGAAAGGAAAATAACATCCACTCATGTATTACATATAATATCAATATAACTTATTACAACATCATTCTCTCGTGTTTCAACACTTGATAACACTTGATGATATATCACTTGGTTTTTTATGGGTAACCCCTTTGTACTTTATTGCAACACTTTTTTTGAACACTTTTCATATTTTGGCAACATATTTTCTTATTTTTTAGAGCACATGCAATATATATTAATTTGGTGGTAATAATTTTATAACATCTGAATCATAATTGCAACATCTCAAACTTAAATATAATTTCAACTAAAACAAAAATTGACAAACATAGAGTTCTCTGTTATTTTACATCAACCACAAAGGTTCCGAATCATTTTCAAAAACTAGGACATCATTCCGAATCATTTTCAAAAACTAGGACATCATTGTACTTCAACATAACCAAACTTGTCAAAAGCTAACAAATATAACTTAGTACCATCCATTTCTTGATCTTTTTTGTGAACTTTCTCATCCATCTCTTAGTTAGCTTGACGATTAGGTAGACTTTCAATATCCCAATTGACAACCTTAAAAATAAAACTGGAAATAATGTATTTAAATAAAAAGGTTTATAATTAATGATACGGATATTTAGAAAATGAAAAGGTTCAAAAAGAGTTTATAATGCGACATGAAGAAAATAAATATACCTTGGTATGTTAATGACTACCCGCTATACGTTCCCTGCTTGTAGCCCTCAAGTATACCCTGTAAACATAAATTTATTTACCTATAGAAATTAGAATAAAGACATCAGAAGCATCAAAAAGTAACTGACTGAAATCATACACAACCTCTCCTTTGACACAATAAACCAACTTTGTACCATCTTGGAGCCCCTTAGGCAAAAACAATAACATGTGTAAATCATTGCTCCTGTCTCACCATAAAAGGAATTGGTAAGATTACAATAGAAACACATGACTCGGATAAGAAACCTTTCAAAAAGCTAACACATAAAAATGGAAGGTAATGAAGGTCACAAGAAAAAAGAAGACACTCAATACCTCACCTTTTCTTAGTGCGGCCTACATTGTTTCTTTTTTCTTTTTCAACTGAACCAGAAAAATAAGGCCTTACCCTGCAAAGAGAAATTAGATCAGTTAAAGCAGATAATAACCGTGAATGATAAATAGACATGACAATATGGATGGTAAAGGCCAACAAAGGAAACATGTCAGGACACAAAAGTGGATTAGTAAACAATGTGATGCATTTTCTCAGCAACTTTCTGGTAGATCTCATTTAAATCTGGAAAATACATATCCTTCATAGTCTTAATCTGCAAGAAGCCATAAGGTTTTTATATGATTACAGAGAAGAGATTACTAAATACCATAAGAAGGAAACTACCACACATCTTCTGCTAATAGATTACAACAATGTGACTGACCAATTCTAAATGTCGATATATTGAAAAAACCTAGCTTTACAAAAATTATTTATTTTCAAGTTCCAAATTCCTTTCACTTTTTCACATTTCAGCAATTCAACCATTAACTTCCAAAGGTATTCAAGTTTCGATCTCAGTCTAACCAACTTCCAGTCATTTTGTGGGCAGTTTGATATTTAATAAGTAAATAAATTCACTTATTTCTTATGTAGCGTAAATTGAACCGTACATAATACCATACTAATGTTCTCATTCACTTATGTGTATGACTGTGGGTTCACCACGAACAACATCACATCTATACATTACCTTTTGAAATGTCTCCTCCAGCCAATCTCTGCCATAGGCATTTCCGATCCGAGCTGTGGAATCCAGAGAAGCTACAGATTGGTAAATAAAAATATATCAATATCCATAAACATTCTGGGAAACTAAAGTGACTTCATATGAAAAAGCAAGAGTATGCATATGTGATCTTTTCTAGAAAAGAAGGAACAATATTAAGACACCAGCCATACACATTACTCAATACTTATCACAGAAATTAGAAAACAACCAGAAAAATATAATATACATTTAATAAATATAAAACAATATTACATGCAACCAGAAAAATAAATACGAAATACGATAAAACATAATATTGAATATTTTGCATATATTTGATATATATAAGAGAACATTACCTAGGTGAACATAATATATTTCTGGAGCAGTTTCTTCATTGTTTGCTGCAAATATTTCATAAAAAGAAAAGAAAAATAAAATGAGAATTTTGAAATCAAATGTTTCAAATCAAATAGAAAATTTTACAAATAATTGATGATATATAAGGGGAAGAACCTAGATTATATAGATAAAATTTTACTACTATCAACTAAATTTGTGAATCCTTGTCCATCTAGATCTAAAAATAACCAAAACTCTAATATTTAATTTGAATTGGTATCTTGATTTAATTGTATTTAATGTGAAATTTTGATGTAAACCTACTTGATCTAAAACCTGGGTTCAAATCAGATACAATTGTCAGAACTTTCGCACTAGTTTTTTTGTTACGGTCTCCTCAAGTTTATTCAGTTGTTGAATTTGTAAATGTTGAATTTGTAAATGTTAGAAGAAGGAAAAAAAGGTTCTCCTATAGTAGATCCAGTATGAAACACACTTGCAAACATCAATATTTAGGGATCATAAAAAAAGTAAATCTGAAAAATGTAATCCACCATGAAGAATGTATGAACTAATTCATATAAAATTCCCAGCGACACATATAAAAAAAATCAGATTTCAATTAATGCGTAAAGGGGATGACTTACCATTTGGCCTACACAGATTGTGATACATACTCACCTGAGATTGAGATTGAGATTAGAGAAAAAAACACAAACACCACTCTATCTGTATCAGTTCTTTAAGAGGAGAGAAAAAAAAACTCAAGATACAAGAGTTTTAGGGTGAGTTCTTTATTAAGCTATGATTAAGCTATGAGGAGAGAAAAAGAAAATACAAAAGCTATGAGGAGAGAAAAAGAAAATACAAGGGAGGGGCAGCCGTACCAAGTCAAGGATAAAGAGAATATATTTATAAGATAATATCTACGGAAGGTTCTGGAAGTTCTCCAGGTGTGGATGGAGAATATATTTATAAGATAATATTTACCTAAGGTTCTTGATCATACTAGGACCTTCTAGAAGAGTCCTGGAATAGAAAAAAAATATCTTGTTTATATTTTTAATTCTCTCTTTTTTTTTTAATTCTTTTCTTCTTTTGTCTTTATTCTTTTATCGAGATATTTTAAATTTTATAAAATAATATCTACTGAAGGTTTTAGATACCCAACGGGACCTTGTGGACTAGTGGGGAAAAGGAAAAAAATGATATCTTGTCTTTAATTTTTAATTCTCTCTTTTTTTCAACATTTTCTTCTTTTGTCTTTATTCTTTTATTAAGATATATTATCTGTTTTTAGTTTAAAATGCTTGCTTATACATAAAAATATTGCAATCTTGCTATTGATTTTCTAAAAATATTTTTTGTTATTTAATTTACTTGTAATGGATAAAAGTGTTGTAGGTATATAATTTGTTAGTAATTGTTTTAGTTTTTATCTTTGAATTTTTTTAAATTTGTTAGTTCTTTTTAATATATTTTAATTATTATTTTCAGTTATATAATTTTTTGTATTCTTTAGTTATTATTTTGTGGTGTAAATATTTTTGTTTGAAATACTTGTTCTTTTGTATTTTTTTTGTTTTCCGGTATTTTTAAGTTATTTTAGATTTTTTATAGCTTTTGTAAAATATTTAGATTTTTTTAGATTTTTTTGTGTTTCACAAGTTGCTCATGGTGGTGTATTTTTGTTTTTTAAGTTCTTTTGGTTAACTATTCAATATGACTAAATGTATCCACTTATTACATACTAAACTTATTAACTAAGATCGCGCCATTAGTCAATACAAAATATTGTAATAAATTATAAAATTATAGCAAAAAATATTAAATCAGCAATGTTAAAGATGTAAAAATTAATAATCCCTACCTAGGTGACCATGTTTGTAATCATATTAGAAATTAATAAATTATATTAGATAGTTATAGAGCGTGCAAAACTCATGCATATTCTAATTCTTATAATTATTCATACCATATGAATTTATTGATGATAGTCCCATAAGAGTGGTGTTATACACAATTGAAGTCCTTTGTTATATCTTTTTAAAACTCTCCGTTTTAGCAATAGGGTGGGTTGACCCAATTTATAGATTTGCTCCAGTTTAAGTTATTTGCTCAAATTATTTATTTATTGCTTCAAAACTATTGATTAGGCCTTATTTTAGTACCACTAAATGGGAATCAAAGGTAATTTTTACACCCAAAATTCAGCAGGGAGTTATTATACACATCTAAGATATGACCTATGCTTATTCGAGTTAGCTAGATATTGCCATTAATTTACTAGTTTGAGGTCATATCCTAGTCGTGTCCTATTCTTTTATGAATATATTTTAGGCGGGAGCTGCACCTTCCTTTTCTCTTGAAACAATTTTATGAATATATTTTAGGACGGAGTTGCACCTTCCTTTTCTCTAAGCTTATTTGAAAGGACTTTGAATGAGGAAGCCTCCTCACCTGGGGCACTTCCTTTGTGCCTAATTATGCATGGTCAAATTAGCACAAGAAGCTTATTTGAAAGGACTATGAATGAGGAAGCCTCCTCACCTGGGGCACTTCCTCTGTGCCCAATTATACATGTGGCCTAATTACTCATTGATCTTGTTTGAAATACTAAGAATCTCATGAAGATAATTTTTTGAAGCCATGAACTTATCTCTTTCAGACAACCTACCCTATGAGCTTTCTAAATTAAGGAAACTCTTTTCTAAACACCTACATGCTACCTTACATGAACATATTACTGAAAGGACGAAGATATTATTTGAAGATTATTGTTAGAGTTGTCAAATGCAAACATGAATACTTTTCCATCACCTTCCTCTTATATATGGCGCGTATGGCCTCATGCGAGAGCTTTAGGATTATATGGGTTGAAGGTCCAGTTTTGTGTTTGCGTGGATGTAGATTATCCTCATCGGGGAGTTTTAGCGTATTTTATATTGGATAAGTAGCCAAATGGGTGTGTTCATGGTGATATGAAATGTTGCATGTATCATTCTTTAACTATAAACTAGAACTTACAACAGATTTCTAGTATAATATGCTGCTAAACATCAATGACTTGAACAAAACTTAAAATAAATGATTGAGACTCTATGTGTGCTTCGTAATGTTACAGGAGAAACCATTCACAACTTTAACAACTTACTAAGAGAGACTATAAAATTATGGTTGAGAATTAGAATCCTCATGTCTAATTTTTTGAGATATATGATCTAGGGTCGTTATAGAGATGGAATCACTATAGTTATAATTTTAGGATCCACCAACTAGGAAATATTATAAACGATACCATAAGCTTATAAACCTATAATCTCATCATTAGTTAGTTCTTCTATACACTTTTTATACTAGCTAAATGTCAACAAGTGAATAGAAGTCAAATTAAAGAATAAAGATGAGACTATAGGTGCTCCACATGGAGAATGACAATCTTGCAAGTGTTGACTCCAATAGATAATGTCATCACCTTATCCATGGTCACAAATGAGCTTGAAGTGCTTGTGACTAGATTCATAGCAGTGGTGTCTCTTAGGTCAATTTTAACCGATGAAATCTTAGCCCATGTATAACAATTTTAAAAATCGTCTAAGCCATCATAATGATACACACAAAATACAAGTTCATATCTAATAACTTAATAATCATTTAAAAACACATACAAATATAAAATTCTCAAAATTTGTGAACATACCAACATAATTGCATGTATGGACAAGATTCATAGTTGATGTATTAGTGTCGAAGCCACACCAATACTTTATGCATATTGGAAAATTTGAAAAAATACAGGGAGGACTTTGAAAAGGCTTAAAGGCTAAAGTCGTATTTAACTAAAAGATATTTTCGGGAAGTCTAAATTTATTCGCTTCCCATACAAAGTGAATTGAATATATGTGACTTTTCTCAAAAATATGAATACACCTAACTCAAACATATAAATTTATTACAATGCCATGAAAAAAAAGGATGTGCACCACAATATCTTAAAGTGTAATAGTTAGTTCTCAATAGTTTTAGATTCCTCTTTTTAAGAATCTTTAGTTTAAAACATGTATAGCAAATGACCTGAGGCAATGGATAACTCGTGATTTATAGTGGAAGAAAACCATAATAAATTAAGCACTTGGACACAATCAAACCTTCAAAATAAAATTTTAAACCTTGAACGTCTTAAATGAAATCCACCATCACACTAGTGATGCGAAAGAACAACTCGTGATAATAACTTATTATAATTATATTGTTAAATATACTTATAAGGTAGTTTGAGGGAAAGAGAGATAATATTTGATTCCATATTTTGGTGTGTTCTTCTCCAATGAAAGTTACAAGAGTAAAGGAAAATTCAAAGGTGTCAGAGTTACAAGTAAGGTAAAGCCAAGAGTGTAGATATTGGAAAGACAAAGAATATCCACTCATATGTTACATATTCATAATGTCAAAATAACATATTACAACATCATTCTCTCCTGCTTCAACACTAGATGATATATCACTTGGTTTTTTTTTAAATTAGAAACACTGTTCTACTTTATTAGTACATTAGTACAAAATTGGGTTTTTACGTCGGTTAAACTGGCCTTTTACGTTGTCTAAATAGGGACGTATGGGGGGGGGTGTCGTATAAAATAAACAGTTCTATACGTCGGTTAAAAAGCCGGCGTATAATAGAGTACCAAAACACCGACATAAATGACTGAAAACTGTCATAAATTATATATGAATGCCGACGTATAAAATATTTTTGGCCGATGTAAAAGCCATAAGACCGACGTATATTGGTTATCCTTTTACGTTAGTTACTTTAAAAAATGACATATATCTTGATTCTTATATGTCTCTTCTTTGTAGTTTATTTATCGCCTTTTACCAATAAAAATCAACGTATATTATTAAAAAAAAATAACATGCCCACCGTTGTTTCTCTCCCTATAACCAAAGTTCATGTTATATATACGAACAGTTAATCTGATGTAACTAAACATTTTGGAAACCAAAATTTCAACACAATGATAGACAAAATAAAATAATTATTATTACACATTTGAAAACATGTCCACAAACGTTTATACAAGGTTATGAGTTCGACTCCAGCATAACGCAAAAGGGTATTTTGTAATAAAAAATATGAGTTAGCAATGTTTCATTGCGGTCGCAGCAATGACACATTGCTTGGGTCGTTCTTTGTGACTGTTGGATTCCTTTCCCATTGGTCCAGATTTGTTGGCTGCACAAAAATAGCCAACCAGATGTGGTTGTGGACCGAAACCCCTATATATATATATAAGGGACAATACTTGTTCAGCCATGATTGATTTGAAGTTGAGCCATGATTGATTTGAAGTTGAAGGAGATACAAATTGAGAAGAGGATTTGGAGGCGGAAGTTGCTGTGGGTCTAAACCATGAACAAACTGAACAAGCTCCAAGCTCCAAGTTACGCTAACAAATCAAAAAATTACGATAATTCAAATCGAACAAATGGAGATAATCGAAATAATATTGAAAGGGGGTTGAACGAGTATTGTGTAAATTGAAAGAGGATTGATAGAATCGAACAATTGATAGTAATTTGAGATAATTGACGCTTTTAGTTGAAAAGAGCGGGTTAGGGTTCTTGAAGAACGGGGAGAGGGGGAGGTGGGTTTTTATATTTTTATGTTTTTGATTTTCATAAACGTAACAGGGGGTTTAGTATTTTTTTTATTAGGAATATATGTTTTTGATTTACATATATTAGTATTTCTAATACAAGAGAGGGGGAGGTGAATTTGATTAAGGGGGGAATATTTTGCAAAGGGGGAAATGAAATGAGGAACGCGGGTTTAGTTTTTAAAAAAGGAGCCTAAGACATTGTTTATACAAGTAAGGGATGTGGAGATTACTCTTAGCTAGACATCGATTTTAGTTGTCCCAATGTAAGAGAGTTTTAACATCAGTGGCTTATCTAACCGATATCTAAATTGTGATGTCTAATCTAGTTTTTCTAGTAGGGCGACATGAGAGTAGCTGATGGATTAACAACAAAACAAAGAAATTACGTTTAACAATTCTCAAGCTGCAGTTTCCAATTCTAGTTATTTGTATAATTATACATTTAGAAAGCAGTAGTGTTGGTGAGAACTTACACAGTATAAACTATATCTATAGTTGCTACATATAGTATTTTCTCGAGGGCACCAGCTGGTCCCTAATAATCGATGGTTGGAAAACCTATCCGAGGATAGGGTGACATATTCCCCTGTATTCACATCAATTTTTAATGTTAAACCTATCCACAGAAATTTTTAACCGATAGATGGTTATTACATGCGATTGTCAGGGAGCACGACCCTTCATGGAGATATGTGTTAGGACTGATGAGATATATAGATACTTCGATCAGTATCTATATGGAACTGTTTATTTAAATATTTGATGAAGTACTTAGTGTTGGGTATAATTACTAACTACACAGCAACAATAGGGCAGTTATATATATAATTGTATTAACAAGAACATGCAAAATACCAATAAACGAAACAAACACAAAGGTCGAAATAAAAGTATAATCAGAGACTGTAAATAATAAGATAAGAAAGAACACTTATCTCTCAGGAGCTTTAGCAAATACTGATAGATAAATAAAACAGCTGAGTCGCCAAGCCTTCGAGAAGTCTTGACTGTTCTTGAAAAGATTATTGCCCCACTTACGCTGTGTTGGGTTGCAGCAATATCACTCCCAGGATAAAACAGCACAGATCAATCCACTCACAGATATGACAATGATCAACAGCGACCTGCACCTCACTTCGCCCAAGAACTATGTATTCTGTATGTGTTGAGAGAAAACAGAGAAGATGATAGTTGCTAGGGTTTTCAGAGTTACGTCTATCTCACATCTGTCAAACGTTATGTTTTGTATCTATATAAAATACAAAATAAAACGTAAACAAACCAAATATTGTAACTGAAGATATGACATTTAATACTAATTATTCTGATTTAATTACCATAACAGTAGTCATCAGGATTTAACAGCTCAGTCAGGATTTCCTGGTCCATCAGGATTTGATCATCATCAGTACTCCAAGCCATCAGGACTTGCTGTCCGTCAGGAGTGGCATCAGTACTTGATCGACCATCAGGATTTCGTCAGGACTGGACCATCATCAGGATTCAAATACTGACACAGCCATCAGGATTTCACTCCAAGTACTGACCAGGCCATCAGGATTTGATCCAAGAACTGGTCCATCAGGATTTAATATAAATCCTGACCCAGTTCGTAAATAAATACTGATACTGTTAAATTAAATCAATAAATAATATTAAATAAACAGGTAATAAAATTTCTCGCCCAGGTCACCTCGCGTACGCGAGATGCCGAGACATTCGCCCAAATCGCCCTTCGACCCGAGTCGAGTCGAGTCGAGTCGTGACGTGGCGTGGCGTGGCGGGGCGAGGCGAGGCGGGCGGCGGCGGCGCGCGCGTGTGTGTGTGCGCGTGAGGCACATACTAACACCATGCACACCCACATGCCTTAGTAGTTGTACACTACTCTTGCACATGTTTCTATATAAACCCACCAACCTCTCATTACCAATTCTATGTGGGATACAAGTTATTTCAATATAACCAACCCACATAACCCATTTCAAGCAACCTATTTCAACTCAATTTATTTATGGATTACACTAAGAAAATGTCTTAGATCCAAACATGAAAGTTTAAGTCCTCATTATAAGGAACAACCTCCAAGTGTTAGTTTCCGGAAATTCCATCAAGAACATATATAAAATATGCCTCAAACTTTCCATTTTCTAACACTTAGATGCAATATATGTTTAAAACTTGGTGACGAAAAGTCATGGTGGTCTGATAATCAAATACTACATTTCCTTGTCAAGGAGATACAAATGTTGAAACAACCAATTTTAGTCCAGGAGAGTTGCTCAGTCGGGTGCACCGCATACCTCTCAAATATCTCGTCCATGCAAGTAATTCCAAAATGTCTAGCAAGTAATGGTTCTGTTACAGCTCAGATTATTTTGGCTATAAACTTGCCACTGATTTGCTTTCCCCAGACTTTATTATCTCATATTCATCGTGCATGTCCCAATCAATTTCAAAGGTCTCGAGTCTATCGATACGAAATGAACTCTCAGATTCGATTATTGCCACCAATTGATACAACAGTAAATTGAACGATTTGACGTCTTCCTCATGAAGTAAACCCTTGTGCAACAAACATTAATGTTGTTAACTTGGATCTTATGTCTACTTGTTAGATTTTGAATTAGTCATAATTAATTAAACATCATTATTTGTACCTCAGCCAACATGTCTTGAAGCGATTTTGTGAGTAATTCGTAAACGCAATAGTCTAAACTGGGGGTATTTCCGATGAGTGTTAAGACCATCGGCCCACTACTAGAAATACATCAATAGACATCGGCTATTACCCGATGTCTTTCTAAACAACCAACCGATGTCTACGCGTGTGTTGTTAAATGTGTGAGTGTTTAGACATCGGTTTTTCACTGATGTCTATTAGATAAAACCACATCGTTTACATAACAAATTCTGATGTCATTGGCACAAATTCATCACAAACGTATATTATTAACACTTCAATATTTCTATGTTATCAAGGTTAGATCCTCTTGAACAAACGACACACAAGTTAAAAAGAAACATTGACATCGAATGCTGTGTAAAAAACGATGTCTAATATAAGGGATGATTATTAAAAATACATGTGTGTACAAGAAAAATCCTAAAATATCAGGAAAAATATGATAAAACGTGAGGGAAATTATTAAAATATTTCCTTGATAATATGAACAACAATGAATGCTTGAGTTTTATAATGAGCTCTATACAAGTGTAGATTTATAGATTTGCAGTTTAAGTTATTTGCCCAAATTATTTATTTATTGCTTGAAAACTAGTGATTTGGCCTTATTTTAGTACCACTAAATGGGAATAAAAAATAACAATAGAAGTACATGGAGAACAATGATCTCCGGGCTTACATGACGATGAGAATGAATTACTAACATATTTTCAATATTATAAAGAATTGAGTGATAATTTTTACACCCAAAGTTCAGCAAGGAGTTATTATACACATGTATGATATGACCTATGCTTATTCGAGTTAGCTAGCTGTTGTCATTAATTTACAAGTTTGAGGTCATATCCTACTCTCAAGTAGTGTCCTCCTTTGGGACCTTATTGATGCAGATTTTATCTATCAAGCTTGTTCTTTTCATTCAATTTTATGAATATATTTTAGGCGGGAGCAGCAGCTTCCTTTTCTCTTGAAACAATTTTATGAATATATTTTAGGACGGAGCTGCACCTTCCTTTTCTCTTGAAGTGCCCAGTTGGTCAAATTAGCACAAGAAGTTTATTTGAAAGGACTATGAGTGAGGAAGCGTCGTCACCTAGGGCACTTCCTCTCTGCCTAATTCTGCATGTGGCATAATTACTGATTGATCTTGTTTGAGACAACGTGCCCTATGAGCTTTCTAAATTAAGGAAACTCTTTTCTAACATGAACATATTACTGAAAAGGACGAAGATATTATTTGAAGATTATTGTTAGAGTTGTCAAATGTAAACATGAATACTTTTCCATCACCTTCCTCTTATATATGGCGCGTCTGGCCTCATGTGAGAGCTTTAGGATTATATGGGTTGAAGGTCCAGTTTTGTGTTCGCGTGGCTGTAGATTATCCTCATCGGGGAGTTTTAGCGTATTTTATATCGATATATTATTGGGATTTAATTTAAGCATGTTTATTTATTTGTTTTGTTATTAACATGTTATCTTAGTTTCTTGTCTTGGTCTCCAGAGTCTGGAAACTAGCTAGTAGAATTAGTCTACAGGTGGTGGAGAGTTTTTAGGATCTTGGAAATCTATCAAAACCACATGTCTAGCTATCAAAACTAGCTGGTTTTTAGCAACGTTCATCTAAACCATTTCTTTTATATTTGTATTAGTAGAAGTTTTGAAGAAATAAGAAGTGAGACACGTTCAGTGCATCTATCTTGCTTTCTCAATTTATACACATATACTTAGTCATTACATAATAATCTGGTATCAGAGCGAGGTTACCTGTGGATGCCCAAGTACATGCCAAAGATGAGTACGACAGAGTTAAGCAAAGTAAAGGAATGTGCAGTCAGTTTGAGTTACCCCATGCTGACAAGAGAGAATTACACAACATGGTCTCTCAAAATAAAGGTGTATATGCAGGCACATGGTGTATAGGAAGCTGTACAACCCAGTGATGACAAGGCGAAGATCGAGGACAAAACTGATAAGAAAACGGGGTACGCCAAGAAAATTTTGGAGAAAGCAGGGCTAGCAGAATGCAACCTAACTAAGTATCCCATGGATCCAAAGGAAAATTTGAGCAAAGATGATGGCGGGAAGCCTGTGAATACCACTCAGTTTAAAAGTTTAGTAGGGGGTTACGCTATCTCGTCCACACGAGACCTGACATTGCATATTCAGTCGGTATAGTGAGTAGATTTATGAAAAGGCCTACTGTGATGCACTTGAATGCAGCTAAGAGAATCTTACGATATGTAAAAGGCACTCTTGATTTTGGTCTTATATACACAAAGGATGGTGGTATATGGGTGGTCTTGTGGATGATAGACGAAGTACTGGTGGTATGGTGTTTTATTTGAATGAATGCTTAGTGACTTGGGTATCTCAGAAACAGAGGTGTGTTGCCATATCGTCGTGTGAGGTGGAGTTCATGGCGGCTACTGCGACTGCTTGTCAAGCTATCTGGCTGCGTAACTTGTTAAGCCATGTGACAAATGAGCGGATTGATCCTATGGTAATTTACATTGACAAAAAGTCAGCCACATATTTGGCAAAAAATCCTGTAGTCCATGGTCGAAGCAAGCATATCGACATCCGTTACCATTTCATACGAGAATGCATCAAAAGGGGAGAGATTGTTGTCAACCATGTGAGCACAGACAATCAACGAGCAGATATTCTGACATTCTCTTTAGACTGATTTTTTATAACTCATATGCATTGATCTAAGAAATGATTTTAGTTCACACATGTTATCAGTCTCTTCTTTAATGTTGTCCATTAAAGCATAGTTGGCTTCTTCTTCTTCAAAATCAGATGGGTCCATCCAGTCCTTGTTAGAAGCAACAAGTACCTTTCCAGGAGCTTTTCCAGATTTGGGTTTCTTGTAGTCAGTTGCATAGTGTCCCATTCCATCACAGTTGTAGCATTTGACCTTTGAAAGATCAGTCTTTCTGGACTTTAACTTTTTCTTCTTGAACTTATCTTTCCTTTCAGAATAGTCATTCTTTCTTGAAGAGTTTCCACTTTTCCTGAATTTGCCATACTTCATCATTCTGAAGCCTTTTACTAACATGGCCATCATCTGTACCAACTCTTTGTCAGATGAATCATCATCAGTATTACCATTAGTACTTGCATCAAAATCAGAATTAGTGTCTGATTCATCAGTAATTGATGCCTTTCCTTTGCCTTTGTTATGACTAGAATGCCTTCCTTTAGTCACAACATTTCTTGCCTCTACATTCAAAACAACATGCTTTGTTTTGTTTTTCTTGTTCTTCTTTTGCTGAATCTCAAGATCATGAGTTTTGAACATGCCATAAATTTCATCAAGAGAGACCTGATTCATCTTGTAGGTATATCTCGGAAGAGATTGCTGATTAGTCCATTCCTCAGGAAGAGATCTTAAGAATTTGACATTTTAGTCTTCAACCTCATATTCTTTTCCCACAAGAGATAATTCATTGAGCAGAGTAAGAAATCTGTCATAGATTTATGTCAAATCTTCATCTGCTTTCGCTTTGAATTGCTCATATTCTTGAATAAGAATAGCTCTTCTGTTCTTCTTGATTTCCTTTGTCCCTTGACATTGGACTTCCAAAGCATCCCAGATTTCCTTTGCTCTTTTACAGGCTATGAATCTTTTTGATAAAACAACATCTAAACTATTATGCAAAATATTTCTCACCTTTGCATCTTTTATCATTTCAGCTTTGTCCTCAACAATCCATTTTTTCTTCTCCTTTAGAATAGTCGTCTCAGGAGTTGTAGCAGTAACATCCACAGTTTTGGTTGGAATGAATGGACCATTGGTTATTCTGTCAATGTACTCTGAGTCGGTACCCTCCAAGTACATCCTCATTTTAATTTTACATGTTGAATATTCTAACTTCTTCAAAATTGGGATCTTCATGCCCTGTTTCTAGACATTTTGATCATATCTGATATGTATATCCGAGAACTTTAGGATTATATCAATTGATGGTCCAGCTTTGCGTTCTTGTGGATTATCCTCACTGGGGAGTTTTAGGGTATTTTATATAAATATACTTGGGATATCTGATTTTTCATATTTTGGTAGTTCATCCTCATCTTCAAGAAATGGCGCACCTTATATTGGATAAGTCATGTCTATAGGTGAAGTTATGAATCAAGGGAATATCGGGTAGGTAAATAGGTGTGTTCACAGTAATAGGAAATATTACATGTATCACTCTTTAACTATAAATTAGAACTTACAATAAACTTTTAGCAGAATATGCCCCTAAACGTCAACGGGTGAACAAAACTCAAAATAATATGAATGAGACTATAGGGGTGCTTGGTAATGTCACACCAGAAACCATTCACAACTTCGTGAACTTACTACAAGAGACTAAATAGACTCTGGTTGAGAATTAAAATCCTTATGTCTAATTCTTTAGGTATATGATCTGAGGTGGTTATGAGATGGAATCACTATAGTTCTTTCGATACCCATTTTGTATTACGCAGAGGTCAATAAGTGAAGAGAAGTCAAAAGTATATAAATGTGGTGGGGCAGTGTAGGTGGTGCGACCTCATAAGGCCCACGAGAATCGGGGGCCCAAAATTCTATTCATCCATGTGCCTAAGTATATGTAGATACGATGCATATGAACCTAATTTCAAATTTCAAATGCTGAAATTTCTCAAGTCCTTACATCAATATTCTGAAAAATATTGATATTGAGCTTAGGATCGATGACTATGCTTCTAAAAATGCAAGAATAAGTCATTTCAGATGCGATTGAATTTTACAAGTCATATTTTTGTAGGTGCACTAATTCAAAACTATAAGATGAAGAAGACTGTAGAAGCATGATTTGCAACACTTTTTTTTGAATTCTGATTTGCAGCACATAATGGTGTACAAACTACTTCAATAACTTGTTTCTATATATTTAATGTGATTAGTACGATATACTTTTTTTCGTTTTATGTTCCAAACTATGTAAAAATTTTACTTTTAATTCTTTACTACTATAAGTGTTCTGAAAGGGCCCAAAAAGAAATTCGGCAGTAGACCCACTAAATCTCACGACCGGTACTCAAGTATAATTTTTTATAGTACTAGCTTTATACATGCACAGGATGATTTATCAAAAAAAAAATTACATTAGTTTATTAATTTTAAATATTTTTATTTTTATTTTTTGCTATAATTCTTGACTCATAATTTTACATTAATTTATTTATATATATACTTTTTACATAATTTAAAAATATTCATTTATAATTTTATAAATTTAAAAATTGATTTATACAAAATATTTAAACTTTATGATGAATTTTTTTGAAAATATAAATTTTATTATATAATCTATTTAATTTGTTGATTACTTTGAAAAGTCAATTTATGAAACAGAGTGAGTAATGCTTTTCCTCGAAATACTATCTATTTTATGTATATTTTAATATCAATATTTATCCTCGTTGTAATATGAAATTTTAATTTATTTATTTTCAATAATAATAATAAATATGTAATTTTTAATTGTATGTATGTTAATATAATGGTGGGAAATATGGTACTTTCAAATAATAATTTATTTATGAAATCGATTTAGTACTATATTTTATTAATTTAATTTATATTGTATATTACTAATGAAATTTTATTTCTTTGTTTTTTATGTTTTAATGTCTTCTTATTCTTTTCAATAAACTTGTTTACAACAGGTGTGTCGGGTGTTGTATCCCCGACATCTGATAGTTAAATTTCATGTATAATTGTTAGGCTCTTTCTTTTTCATTTCAACAATAATTAGTAATTAGTAATTTACAATGTTAACCCTGAAGACCATACCACCTAAACCCCTTATACCAATTATATATATAGTTAAATTTCATGTATAATTGTTACGCTCTTTCTTTTTCATTTTAACAATAATTAGTAATTAGTAATTAGTAATTTACAATGTTAACCCTGAAGACCATACCACCTAAACTCCCTTATCCCAATTATATATAGGATATATAATGACATTTGACTCCAAAAGATAATGTCAGCACCTTATCCATTCTTACATATGAGCTTTTAGCGCTTATGACTAGATTCATAGTAGTGGTGTCTCTTAGGTGGAAACAGAAGAAATTCTAGAGCATGTATACCAATTTTCAAATTTTGCAAAGGCATAATAAGATACACACAACATACAAGTTCTTATATAATAATGAGTATCATATTCCTCACGTAATATTACCTTAGGGAGTTACATGAGATTATTCAAACTTTCAATACATGGGGTATTATTATAATTTCAGAATGATTTACATATTTAAAAAATTGAATCACTTTTTTGTACTAAAAAAGGTCTTACCTAAAGTAATTTTCCCGAGGTAACCTCCGGATCTTTTTTCTCATAATCATGTAAAAACACATATAAACGTAAAGATCTCAATATTTGTGAACATATCAACATAATTGCATGTATGGACAAGATTCATGGTAGATATACTAGTGTCGAAGCCACACCAAAACTTTATGTATATTTTAAAATTAGAAATAATAAAGGGAGGACTTTGAAAAGGCTTAAAGGCTAAACTCGTATTAAACTAAAAGATATTTCTGTGAAGTCTAAATTCATTCAGTTTCCATTTAAAACGAATTTAATACAACTTTTACGAGAAATATGAATCCACATAACTCAAACATATAAATTTATAACAATGACATGAAAATAAAAAGGACGTGTACCTTAATATCTTTTTAAGAATCTTTTAGTTTAAAACATTTATAGCAAAGAAGCTGAGGCAATGAACAACTCGTGATTTACCGTGGAAGAAAACCATGAAAAATTAAGCACTTGCACTTGGACACAATAAAACCTTCAAAAATAAAATTTTTAAACCTTGAACTTCTAGAATGAAATCCCCCCTCACACGTGAAAAAACAAGTTGTGCTCATCGTGCTATAAATATATTATGAAAATATAGTATAAGGTAGAGAGAGTTTGAGGGAAAGAGAGATAATATTTAATTTCATATTTTGGTGTGTTCTTCTCAAGCATAGTCAAAGCCTTTATCTGGGTTACAATGAAAGTTACAAGTGCAAAGAAAAGTCAAAGTTCTCCAGAGTTAAAAGTAAGGTCAAGCCAAGAGTCTAGATATTATAAAGGAAAATAACATCCACTCATATATTACATATAATATCAATATAACTTATTACAACATCATTCTCTCGTATTTCAACACTTGATGATATATCACTTGGTTTTTATGGGAAACCCCTTTGTACTTTATTGCAACACTTTTTTTGAACACTTTTCATATTTTGGCAACATATTTTCTTATTTTTTAGAGCACATGCAATATATATTAATTTGGTGGTAATACTTTTATAACACCTGAATCATAATTGCAACATCTCAAACTTAAATATAATTTCAACTAAAACAAAAATTGACAAACATAGAGTTCTCTGTTATTTTACACAACCTCTCCTTTGACACAATAAACCAACTTTGTACCATCTTGGAGCCCCTTAGGAAAAAACAATAACATGTGTAAATCATTGCTCCTGTCTCACCATAAAAGGAATTGGTAAGATTACAATAGAAACACATGACTCGCATAAGAAACCTTTCAAAAAGCTAACACATAAAAATGGAAGGTAATGAAGGTCACAAGAAAAAAGAAGACACTCAATACCTCACCTTTTCTTAGTGCGGCCTACATTGTTTCTTTTTTCTTTTTCAACTGAACCAGAAAAATAAGGCCTTACCCTGCAAAGAGAAATTAGATCAGTTAAAGCAGATAATAACCGTGAATGATAAATAGACATGAAAATATGGATGGTAAAGGCCAACAAAGGAAACATGTCAGGACACAAAAGTGGATTAGTAAACAATGTGATGCATTTTCTCAGCAACTTTCTGGTAGATCTCATTTAAATCTGGAAAATACATATCCTTCATAGTCTTAATCTGCAAGAAGCCATAAGGTTTTTATATGATTACAGAAGAGATTACTGAATACCATAAGAAGGAAACTACCACACATCTTCTGCTAATAGATTACAACAATGTGATTGACCAATTCTAAATGTCGATAATTTTCTACACCTAGCTTTACAAAAATTATTTATTTTCAAGTTCCAAATTCCTTTTCACTTTTTCACATTTCAGCAATTCAACCATTAACTTCCAAAGGTATTCAAGTTTCGATCTCAGTCTAACCAACTCCCAGTCATTTTGTGGGCAGTTTGATATTTAATAAGTAAATAAATTCACTTATTTCTTATGTAGCGTAAATTGAACCGTACATAATACCATACTAATGTTCTCATTCACTTATGTGTATGACTGTGGGTTCACCACGAACAACATCACATCTATACATTACCTTTTGAAATGTCTCCTCCTGCCAATCTCTGCCATAGGCATTTCCGATCCGAGCTGTGGAATCCAGAGAAGCTACAGATTGGTAAATAAAAATATATCAATATCCATAAAAATTCTGGGAAACTAAAGTGACTTCATATGAAAAAGCAAGAGTATGCATATGTGATCTTTTCTAGAAAAGAAGGAACAATATTAAGACACCAGCCATACACATTACTCAGTACTTATTACACAAATTAGAAAACAACCAGAAAAATATAATACTTTGCATACATTTAATAAATATAAAACAATATTACATGCAACCAGAAAAATAAATACGAAATACGATAAAACATAATATTGAATATTTTGCATATATTTGATATATATAAGAGAACATTACCTAGGTGAACATAATATATTTCTGGAGCAGTTTCTTCATTGTTTGCTGCAAAAATTTCATAAAAAGAAAAGAAAAATAAAATGAGAATTTTGAAATCAAATGTTTCAAATCAAATAGAAAATTTTACAAATAATTGATGATATATAAGGGGAAGAACCTAGATTATATAGATAAAATTTTACTACTATCAACTAAATTTGTGAATCCTTGTCCATCAAGATCTAAAATAACCAAAACTCTAATATTTAATTTGAATTGGTATCTTGATTTAATTGTATTTAATGTGAAATTTTGATGTAAACCTACTTGATCTAAAACCTGGGTTCAAATCAGATACAATTGTCAGAACTTTCGCACTAGTTTTTTTGTTACGGTCTCCTCAAGTTTATTCAGTTGTTGAATTTGTAAATGTTGAATTTGTAAATGTTAGAAGAAGGAAAAAAAGGTTCTCCTATAAGTACGTATAGTAGATCCAGTATGAAACACACTTGCAAACATCAATATTTAGGGATCATAAAAAAAGTAAATCTGAAAAATATAATTCACCATGAAGAATGTATGAACTAATTCATATAAAATTCCCAGGGACACATATAAAAAAAAATCAGATTATGACTTACCATTTGGCCTACATAGATTGTGATACATATTCACCTGAGATTGAGATTAGAGAAAAAAACACAAACACCACTCTATCTGTATCAGTTCTTTAAGAGGAGAGAAGAAAAAACTCAAGATACAAAAGAAAAAACTCAAGATATAAAAGTGTATCTGTATCTGTTGTATCTGTTTTAGGGTGAGTTCTTTATTAAGCTATGAGGAGAGAAAAAGAAAATACAAAAGCTATGAGGAGAGAAAAAGAAAATGCAAGGGAGGGGCAGCCGTACTAAGTAAAGGACAGAGAGAATATATTTATAAGATAATATCTACTGAAGGTTCTGGAAGGTTCTCCAGGTGTGGATGGAGAATATATTTATAAGATAATATTTACCTAAGGTTCTTGATCATACTAGGACCTTCTAGAAGAGTCTTGGAATAGAAAAAAAAAATATCTTGTTTATATTTTTAATTCTCTCTTTTTTTAATTCTTTTCTTCTTTTGTCTTTATTCTTTTATCAAGATATTTTAAATTTTATAAAATAATATCTACTGAAGGTTTTAGATACCCAACGGGACCTTGTGGACTAGTGGGGAAAAGGAAAAAAAATGATATCTTGTCTTTAATTTTTAATTCTCTCTTTTTTTCAACATTTTCTTCTTTTGTCTTTATTCTTTTATTAAGATATATTATCTGTTTTTAGTTTAAAATGCTTGCTTATACATAAAAATATTGCAATCTTGCTATTGATTTTTTAAAAATATTTTTTGTTATTTAATTTACTTGTAATGGATAAAAGTGTTGTAGGTATATAATTTGTTAGTAATTTTTTTAGTTTTTATCTTAGAATTTTTTTTAAATTTGTTAGTTCTTTTTAATATATTTTAATTATTATTTTCAGTTATATAATTTTTTGTATTCTTTAGTTATTATTTTGTGGTGTAAATATTTTTGTTTGAAATACTTGTTCTTTTGTATTTTTATTGTTTTCCGGTATTTTTAAGTTATTTTAGATTTTTTATAGCTTTTGTAAAAATATTTAGATTTTTTTACATTTTTTTGTGTTTCACAAGTTGCTCATGGTGGTGTATTTTTGTTTTTTAAGTTCTTTTGGTTAACTATTCAATATGACTAAATGTATCCGACATACTAAACTTATTAACTAAGATTGCACCATTAGTCAATACAAAATATTATAATAAATTATAAATTATAGCAAAAAATATTAAATCAGCAATGTTAAAGATGTAAAAATTAATAATCCCTACCTAGGTGACCATGTTTGTAATCATATTAGAAATTAATAAATTATATTAGATAGTTATAGAGCGTGCAAAACTCATGCATATTCTAATTCTTATAATTATTCATACCATATGAATTTATTGATGATAGTCCCATAAGAGTGGTGTTATACACAATTGAAGTCCTTTGTTATATCTTTTTAAAACTCTCCGTTTTAGCAATACAGTGGGTTGACCCAATTTATAGATTTGCTCCAGTTTAAGTTATTTGCTCAAATTATTTATTTATTGCTTCAAAACTAGTGATTAGGCCTTATTTTAGTACCACTAAATGGGAATCAAAGGTAATTTTTACACCCAAAATTCAGCGGGGAGTTATTATACACATCTAAGATATGACCTATGCTTATTCCAGTTAGCTAGATATTGTCATTAATTTACTAGTTTGAGGTCATATCATAGTCGTGTCCTCCTTTGGGACCTTATTGACGCACATTTTATCTATCATGCTTGTTCTTTTCATTCAATTTTATGAATATATTTTAGGCGGGAGGTGCACCTTCCTTTTCTCTTGAAACAATTTTATGAATATATTTTAGGACGGAGTTGCACCTTCCTTTTCTCTTGAAGCGTCCACTTGGTCAAATTAGCACAAGAAGCTTATTTGAAAGGACTTTGAATGAGGAAGCCTCCTCACCTGGGGCACTTCCTTTGTGCCTAATTATGAATGGTCAAATTAGCACAAGAAGCTTATTTGAAAGGACTATGAATGAGGAAGCCTCCTCACCTGGGGCACTTCCTCTGTGCCCAATTATACATGTGGCCTAATTACTCATTGATCTTGTTTGAAATACTAAGAATCTCATGAAGATAATTTTTTGAAGCCATGAGCTTATCTCTTTGAGACAACCTACCCTACGAGCTTTCTAAATTAAGGAAACTCTTTTCTAAACACCTACATGCTACCTTACATGAACATATTACTGACACTACACCAAAAATGACCTATTGTAACCCCATAAAAGTGTATTGTTAGACCCTAAAAATGTTACAGTAGATGTTTATGTAACGTTTTGACCAAAATTCGGCGTTACATTTACTGGCGTTGCCTATGGCTTCTATTGTAACACTATGTGTACTTATTGCAACCTTTTTTAAAATATTACAATAGCATTTTTTTGTAACACTTTTGTCTGTTTTAGTAACATTTTTAAGGTGTTGCAATTGACTAATGCATCACTTTTTTGCAACATTTATTAAGTTAAAATGTTACAAATTCAGTTTATTGCAACATTTCTATGCAACATTTTGATACCTTTTGCAATCCTTTTTGGTTTTTTTGCAACAATTATCTGCAACATTTTGATGCCTGTTGTAATGCTTTTTGGTTTTTTAGCAACATTAATCTGCAACTTTTATATCCCTATTGTAATACTTTTAGATTTTATTGGCAAAACCTATTTGCAACACTTTTTATTAGTCCAGATTGCAGTGTGTTATTTGAAATTTGAATATACCATTCACAAAAGCATACCAAACCAGAAATCACATTTCAAATGGAAAATCCAACAAAACATATGACAATAAAGCCCAAAGTCGGGTTGTAGCACAATATCATCTTACATCTAGTACTTAAGTCGAAACACATGTCGACTTATCCCACAATTCTACATTAAACTTAATATTTCATGTCAAAATATCAACCTACTACGAAAAGTATGCACATACAAAGTAAAAGAACTGATCATCAATCATCACTTTTGTCATCCTCATGATTGTCTTCATGATCCCTGCCTGAGCACATATGTAAAAATCATTAGTCTAGGGTGCATCCTCTTCTGTTACAAACTCAAGCTCGGCCATGACCTCCTCAACTAACAATGTAATGTTTCTTTTTCTTCTTTCCTCTGTTAGAGAGATTTGTGATTTCAGCAACCTCTTCTTCCTGTCATCAAAATAAATAAAACATAAATAACTCATAAAATAACTCATAAGAAAGAAAACACAACCATCTCAAATCAACGGACAAAAAAATGTGTGAAAAAAACAACTTGTACACACTGGAGGTATAATCTGCATGTTGTTGGCATTGACATAGTTGGAATATTCCCCCCAGTTACCATTGCTGTTGTCATAACCTGCAACACAAACAAGAAGGAAGCTCATGTCAGTTTCAAGTCACCATGTCTATTACTAAACACGAAGAAAGCTCATGCTGGCATTGCATTATTCTACTCTACTTACAAGTTGCAACACGAACTTTTGACATTATTGTAAGCTTGATATTATGTCAGTATTATTGTAAGCTTGACATTATTCCTCACAACTATTTAACTATATCATATCCCAAAAATGGGCCAGATTATGCTAATAAATCCTAAATTGGCAAAAAGAAATTATAGTAACTAGCAGAATAGCAATGAAATGATACAGCCAATATATGATATTAAGATCAATATGTACTTTGCATGTAGGCAAAGAAAACAAATGGTTGCTGATTTTCTTAACCCTGCACTAGTTATTGTTTACTTAAAGCAGCAGACAAAGTTTTTATTCTTCTAATTTAGCTTGGGGTCAGACAATTTATGACACTTTTTTTGTTATTAAACATATCTCTTGTTTTTCCCAATACTGTCTACTCGGACTTTGAAATTAGTTTTACCTACTAAAATTTTTGAGCAGAGGAAACATATCAACTTATCTAGCATATATTCTATACCCCAATTGGTGCTCAAGACTTGGAAAAGAATACTTGGTAAGGAAAATAACCTCCATAGTAGAAACTCTGATCTAGTGGAGCATAAGCATTGGGTTGGTAGGAAGTGGCAAGTGCTCCACTTGAAACCAACAACTTTGGTGGGTTTGTTACAACGCTTGGCGGCCTGACCATAGTTGCATTAGTAGAACTTGCTGATACAACCTTCTCGTCTTTAGGTGGCAGTGTCTGCATCAAAAAATTATAAGTGTAACATTTTACACACTTCACGCAAACTAATAAACTACACTATACACAGAAGACGCTGGAATTCCAAAAAGTACCTGTTCAATCGAGTTGTCAGGAACAAAATGTCTCCCAACTGCATCAAATGACAAATTAGTCATAAAGTATTCACTACAATCTAATAATCAGACACTAATAAAACTACTCAGTGATATTTCTTCTTGTTTTCTTACTTGTATGACTTGTGAAACTTACTCCTTTTATAGGCAAATATCGTAACATAAAGTGAATCTCCACTATAGGCTCGGGACAGGTGCTTGGCAGAGATTAGGCCTACCGCATTTTGCAATGAAAGGTTAGCCTATATACATCCTCTTAAAATATTAGGAACCACAAGGGGATGTTGATTTGTAGATTAAAAGCTCGACTCAATTCTTTGGCATGCATTAATGCAATAGCAAATAGCTAGTTCACCACCTCTAATAACTTCTATGGTAAGGATTTATTATGGAGTTGTGAACAACATTTCTGCACCATGTCTTTTACGTTCTGAGTGCATTTTTTGCCCCACAAATAACAGCTTTGAACCCTTTCGCTTTCTTTTTTAAATCGACCATACTGGAAAATAGAAGAAGGTTCAAACAACACTAGCCTGATCATACAATATGAAGGCCTTGCAAAATTTTGACATGTTATTACAGAGGCCGTATCGTTTTTGAACTGAATTGTCATTTTCAAGTAACAAGTAAATGTCAGCAATATTGTGTAGAAACTTCCTGCTCAATTTTTCAAGAAAACTCCGTGATAAGCACAATTTCTTCTTTTTATAGTTATTCGTATTCCCTCATTACATCATATTTACCGTTCCCTTGGAGAAGTAATACTCAACTGATGTTGTAATTTCGTCCCTGTTTCAACAGCAAGCTCAGTGTTAGCTTTGTGAATTCTAGCAGCTAATACCATCTTTCTACATTGTAGCTTCCACGCATCCCCCTTCCCCCAACAGAAGTCATTCTGCGCGAATACTAGTAAAGTTAGAAAACGAAAATGAAAGTGATTATTTATCTAAAACTTTGTATAATAGCATGATTAGTGTTTTATCTAAAACGTGTGAAAAAAACAACTTGTACTCACTGGAGGTATAATCTGCATGTTGTTGGCATTGACATAGTTGGAATATTCCCCCCAGTTACCATTGCTGTTGTCATAACCTGCAACACAAACAAGAAGGAGATAAATAAGTATACATAGAGAAAAAAAAATAAATAATAAATACATTAAAATTTGGCAACGAGGATAGAGTGAAGAATGAAGAATTTAGACAGGAATTAGCAAGCAGAGTAGAATAAAGCACTGCTCATTTGTTAAATATAGCCGAAGGAGTTAGTTTCAAGTCAACATGTCTATTACTAAAAATTATCAGATACGAAGAAAGCTCATGCTGGCATTGCATTATTCTACTCTACTTACAAGTTGCAACACGAACTTTTGACATTATTGTAAGCTTGATATTATGTCAGTATTATTGTAAGCTTGACATTATTCCTCACAACTATTTAACTATATCATATCCCAAAAATGGGCCAGATTATGCTAATAAATCCTAAATTGGCAAAAAGAAATTATAGTAACTAGCAGAATAACAATGAAATGATACAGCCAATATATGATAGTAAGATCAATATGTACTTTGCATGTAGGCAAAGACAACAAATGGTTGCTGATTTTCTTAACCCTGCACTAGTTATTGCTTACTTAAAGCAGCAGACAAAGTTTTTATTCTTCTAATTTAGCTTGGGGTCAGACAGTTTATGACACTTTTTTTGTTATTAAACATATCTCTTGTTTTTCCCCATACTGTCTACTCTGACTTTGAAATTAGTTTTACCTACTAAAATTTTTGAGCAGAGGAAACATATCAACTTATCTAGCATATATTCTATACCCCAATTGGTGCTCAAGACTTGGAAAAGAATACTTGGTAAGGAAAATAACCTCCATAGTAGAAACTCTGATCTAGTGGAGCATAAGCATTGGGTTGGTAGGAAGTGGCAAGTGCTCCACTTGAAACCAACAACTCTGGTGGGTTTGTTACAACGCTTGGCGGCCTGACCATAGTTGTATTAGTAGAACTTGCTGATACAACCTTCCCGTCTTTAGGTGGCAGTGTCTGCATCAAAAAATTATAAGTGTTACATTTTACACATTTCACGCAAACTAATAAACTACACTATACACAGAAGACGCTGGAATTCCAAAAAGTACTTGTTCAATCGAGTTGTCAGGAACAAAATATCTCTCAACTGCATCAAATGACAAATTAGCCAATTCGAACCACAAGGCTTATCCAGGAAACAAAACAAATAATCAATTATTCACCACTTGTTTCCGAGTGTTAACATTTCTAAATGCAGTGAAATGCATGATATCCTTTCATATTAAAATTTATCGCAAATCACTTAAATTTTAGATATCAGTAAGTGAATACATCTAATTTATCTCTATACTTTGAACCAAATTACTAAACTAAATCGACACAAAATTAGACAAAAACACATAATAATCAAAAGAAAAAATGTAATAAAACAGAACATATAATCAAAAGAAATTTCAAATGCATAATATCAAAGAAATTCACATAATAATCAAACATATAATCAAAAACAAATACACATATAATACCCATATAATCGAACATACACATATAATGCACATATAATCGAACATACACATATAATCTAATTCAATAAAATAGAACAAAGTTGGGTATATTACCTCTAATTGAAGCTTCAATTGAAGTTTGGGGGGGTTTGGGTTTTGAAGTCGATTTTAGGGGTTAGGTTTTGAAATCGATTTTGGGGGTTTTTGGATTTTGAGAGAGGTGTGAGCTATGAGTGAGGTTTGAGAGGGGTGAGGCCGAGAGAGATGGTCGGGAGAGAGGGGAGAGAGGGTGCGGCGGAGAGAGAGAGTCTGAGAGTCGTGGGAGTATTTTAGATCTGAGAGTGTTTGAGGTGAGTGTATTATTTTTGTGTAATAAAAATTTTGGTACCAACTAAAATATTTGGTACCAAAAATACCCGCCCAACGAAAAAATCAAACTCCCGCCTATATTTTTTGGAAAGTGTATCATGTTATTGTAACGCTTTTCTGAAGTATTGCTATAGTTATAAAAATTTCAAAGTGCTTCTTAGGCTTGCAACACTTTCTCATTTAAAATAACTTTTTTAAAAGTATTACAATAGATATGCAGGTTTCTTGTCTATAGCAACATTTTATGCAACACAACCATATGATGGGGTTGCAATAGGTCATTTTTGGTGTAGTGTGAAAAGGACGAAGATATTATTTGAAGATTATTGTTAGAGTTGTCAAATGCAAACATGAATACTTTTCCATCACCTTCCTCTTATATATGGCGCGTATGGCCTCATGCGAGAGCTTTACGATTATATGGGTTGAAGGTCCAGTTTTGTGTTCGCGTGGATGTAGATTATCCTCATCGGGGAGTTTTAGCGTATTTTATATTGGATAAGTAGCCAAATGGGTGTGTTCATGGTGATATGAAATGTTGCATGTATCATTCTTTAACTATAAACTAGAACTTACAACAGATTTCTAGTATAAAATGTTGCTAAACATCAATGACTTGAACAAAACTTAAAATAAATGATTGAGACTCTATGTGTGCTTCGTAATGTTACACGAGAAACCATTCACAACTTTAACAACTTACTAAAAGAGACTATAAAATTATGGTTGAGAATTAGAATCCTCATGTCTAATTTTTTGAGATATATGATCTAGGGTCGTTATAGAGATGGAATCACTATAGTTATAATTTTAGGATCCACCAACTAGGAAATATTATAAACGATACCATAAGCTTATAAACCTATAATCTCATCATTAGTTAGTTCTTCTATACACATTTTATACTTGCTAAATGTCAACAAGTGAATAGAAGTCAAAAGAATAAAGATGAGACTATAGGTGCTCCACATGGAGAATGACAATCTTGCAAGTGTTGACTCCAATAGATAATGTCATCACCTTATCCATGGTCACAAATGAGCTTGAAGTGCTTGTGACTAGATTCATAGCAGTGGTGTCTCTTAGGTCAATTTTAACCGATGAAATCTTAGCCCATGTATAACAATTTTAAAAATCGTCTAAGCCATCATAATGATACACACAAAATACAAGTTCATATCTAATAACTTAATAATCATTTAAAAACACATTCAAATATAAAATTCTCAAAATTTGTGAACATACCAACATAATTGCATGTATGGACAAGATTCATAGTTGATGTATTAGTGTCGAAGCCACACCAATACTTTATGCATATTGGAAAATTTGAAATAATACAGGGAGGACTTTGAAAAGGCTTAAAGGCTAAAGTCGTATTTAACTAAAAGATATTTCCGGGAAGTCTAAATTTATTCGCTTCCCATACAAAGTGAATTGAATATATATGACTTTTCTCATAAATATGAATACACCTAACTCAAACATATAAATTTATTACAATGCCATGAAAAAAAAGGATGTGCACCACAATATCTTAAAGTGTAATAGTTAGTTCTCAATAGTTTTAGATTCCTCTTTTTAAGAATCTTTAGTTTAAAACATGTATAGCAAATGACCTAAGGCAATGGATAACTCGTGATTTACGGTGGTAGAAAACCATAATAAATTAAGCACTTGGACACAATCAAACCTTCAAAATAAAATTTTAAACCTTGAACGTCTTAAATGAAATCCACCATCACACTAGTGATGCGAAAGAACAACTCGTGATAATAACTTATTATAATTATATTGTTAAATATACTATAAGGTAGTTTGAGGGAAAGAGAGATAATATTTGATTCCATATTTTGGTGTGTTCTTCTCCAATGAAAGTTACAAGAGTAAAGGAAAATTCAAAGGTGTCAGAGTTACAAGTAAGGTAAAGCCAAGAGTGTAGATATTGGAAAGACAAAGAATATCCACTCATATGTTACATATTCATAATGTCAAAATAACTTATTACAACATCATTCTCTCCTGCTTCAACACTAGATGATATATCACTTGGTTTTTTTTAAATTAGAAACACTGTTCTACTTTATTGCAACACTTTTTTTGAACACTTTTCATATTTTGACAACATATTTTCTTGTTTATTAAAACACATACAATATATTAATTTGGTGGCAATACTTTTATAACATCTGAATCATAATTGCAATATCTCAAAGTTAAATATAATTTCAACTAAAACTATAATTGTCAAACATAGATCTCTATACATTATATTAGATCAACAAAACAGGATCCAAATCATCCTCATAAACTAGTACATCGTTGTACTTCGACATAAACAAACTTGTCAATAACTAGAAGACATAACTTAGTACATTAGTACAAAACTGGGTTTTTACGTCGGTTAAACTGGCCTTTTACGTTGTCTAAATAGCGACGTATGGAGGGGGGTCGTATAAAATAAACAGTTCTATACGTCGGTTAAAAAGCCGGCGTATGATATAGTACCAAAACACCGACATAAATGACTGAAAACTGTCATAAATTATATATGAATGCCGACGTATAAAATATTTTTAGCCGATGTAAAAGCCATAAGACCGACGTATATTGGTTATCCTTTTACGTTAGTTACTTTAAAAAATGACATATATCTTGATTCTTATATGTCTCTTCTTTGTAGTTTATATATCGCCTTTTACCAATAAAAATCAACGTATATTATTAGAAAAAACTAACATGCCCACCGTTGTTTCTCTCCCTATAACCAAAGTTCATGTTATATATACGAACAGTTAATCTGATGCAACTAAACATTTTGGAAACCAAAATTTTCAACACAATGATAGACAAAATAAAATAATTATTATTACACATTTGAAAACATGTCCACAAACGTTTATACAAGGTTATGAGTTCGACTCCAGCATAACGCAAAAGGGTATTTTGTAATAAAAAATATGAGTTAACAATGTTTCATTGCGGCCGCAGCAATGACACATTTCTTGGGTCGTTCTTTGTGACTGTTGGATTCCTTTCCATTGGTCCAGATTTGTTGGCTCCCATGTATTATTTATAACTTACCAAGTCACTAAATTTAACCATATTTCAAATAATAATCTAGAAGGCTAAAGAAGCCTCAAATTCATCATATCATTACATAATAAAATCATGGAAGATGAACTATGAGCAAATTCATCGTTACATACTAAGCATACACTTAATAAGTAACACATATACATCTTCAAGAACTAGCATATTCTCATAAAAATATTACAGTCAAATTTACAAATTTAAAAGTAATATATATAGATCATTCGTATCACAATAAAGAAATCATATCAAAACTAAACACAAATGAACGAGAATTTCTTAAATCGAACTTCTAACCTCCTTCTTGAAGTAAAATCTGCAGGCACTATATGGATTGTTTTAGTAAAGATAGTTGTGAGATTTGATCTGCAAAAACGAATTAAAATTAAAGTTAAAATAAGAACAGAACAGACTTGCAGTCACATATGAACATACTTTTAAAATTAAATTAAAAGGTTATTCAATTTAAGAACATAACTCACATTTTATAACACCCAAAACTAACATTTTATGACACAAAAAACTCACATTTTATCAATAATTCGCATTACCAGTTAAACAGAAACATACAACTATAAATAAATCATACAAAACAAAACAAGCATACATGCAAAATCAAAGAAAAGATCCAGTTAAAGTAAAGAAGCATACAAAACATAAAAGTATACATTTAACAAAAAAAAACGAAATCAAAATCAAAAAACAAAAAACATCGCTTAAGAGAGCTGTAAGTACACATATAAAATCAAAGATTCTTACATCGAAAGTCAAAGCCACCTCTAAGCTCCAGATGATGTGTAGAAAAAGAAATTAACCCGATTAACCCAATTAAAAATCAAAAATTGAAAAAGAAATTAACCCAATTAGGTCGATTCCTTTTTACCTTGGTTCGGTTCTTCAATTAGGGTTTCAATTTATGGATTAAGGTTTCAATTTTTGGATTAGGGTATCAATTTGTGGTTACAGAGATAGTGAGTGATGGAGAGAGAGACGGCTCGGAGAGAGAGTGAGGAGTGAGTGAAAAGTGAGAGAGGGTGAGTGTTGATGGTGTGGGAAAAGGGGGAAAATTGGGGGGAATATAAATTTGGCTAAGGGGGACGGGGGAATATTTTGGGAAATAAGAGGGAACATATTTTATTAAGGGGGAAAGTGTGACGCCCTCCAAACCCGGGGTACAGATTTGGGGAGTCACTCGACCAACGAAACACAATATATCTGTATATAACACATGCATAATATAATAATGACATAAAACACCCCTTAACCAAG
Source organism: Heracleum sosnowskyi (assembly GCA_030848705.1). Lineage (NCBI taxonomy): Eukaryota > Viridiplantae > Streptophyta > Magnoliopsida > Apiales > Apiaceae > Heracleum > Heracleum sosnowskyi. The sequence continues at coordinate 10,881,302 of CM061244.1, read as the reverse complement.
ACCGCATCCAGATTATGGCATTGAACAAGCTTCTAAGTCATATTATTACAAACCAGTTTTCAGAGTTATTACACAACTTAAAGTCAAATCTAGACATCTAGTCTAACTATCAAAATAAACAACTACCCTGCCAATGACAACCACTCTTGGTGATCTCCTAGCTGCGGGAGAACTATCGCTCGCGTTGTGTCTGCTCATACTCTCGCTTAACTGGAATAGGGTTAGAAACAAAACAAGTAGAGCCACAAGTGCTCAGCAAACATAATATATATCAATCACGGTTCCATAATGAAAGGAAGGATCACAGTTATCTGAATCAATAATATACAAGTCAAACATATGCTTTTAACAATCTTTATTGAAGAAAGAGGGATTAGAATTGGACTTCTACATTTTTCAAATAAAAAGGTTGAGCTGCTGATCAGTCACGCATCAACCCCGGACTAGCTTATAGCAAAGTCCTCAACTAGGATCCATGGCCATCTGGGCCTTAAGTTATTTCGACCATAAATATGGCCCGACCATTACTGGTCTCATTTTAAAACATGCCAATTCTATCACAGAGTATAAGCAATTACATGCATAACAAGATAAGTACACAATGACAGGGTGCAATAGTTGCAAAAGAGCTTCAACTGCTCAATATCAAATGAAGTTCGAGAAATAGATTCGGAATGGTTTCAACGGTACGTAAGTACACAATGACAAGGTATAATAGTTGCAAAAGAGCTTCAACTGCTCAATATCAAATGAAGTCCGAGAAATAGATTCAGAATGGTTTCAACGGTACATAAGTACACATTTAAGAAGGTCAACAATGATTATAGTCAATACAAATGAATTGAAATGAAGATTTCTGATATTCAACACGATTGTGGATTTAATCAAGAATTTAGGAATATTCAAGGAAATAGCATCAGTTGCTCAAATACGGGGTGAAGATTGAATAATCTGAATCGTTCTGATGGTAACATACATATAATCATTAAGAACAATAACAATTGAATCAACTAGCCCTCATATAATAAACAACTCATTACAGTAAGTCTAACTATCCTCGTTCTATCCTCGATATACACTCATAACCATTTTCAAATTTAAACCAGTAATCGGGTACCTATCGAATACCCGATCTAATTTACGATACTTAAAACTCAGAAACTAGCCCTCGTACGGGCATTTACGAACTATAAAACATATTATTCAACTCATATAAACCATATAGCACTTATAAATATTTTTAGAACAATATTCGAGGCTTATTTGAATTTAAATAAGTCACAAACAATTTTTAAATCAAAAATCGGATTTTTAATCCCAATATAAGTCGTTAAAAACAATTAAATCAATTAATAAAAATTAATAGACACTTTTGCAACACTCTAACTATTTTTAAATAATTAAATCAAGCTAGAAATAATTAAACCTAATTTAAATTAATTAAATCTAATTAATAATTAATTATTAAGAATTAATTGATTAAAAGAATTAATCAATTAATTAAATAAATTAACTATTAATTAAAAATAATTAAAATAATTAAATTTAAATCAGTTTTCAAATTTAAATAAATAATTATAATTTTTCAGAATTTTCAGAATTTCAAAATGTATTTTCAAAATAAAAATATGATTTTTATAAAAATTTAAACTATTTTCGAATTAAATTTAAAAATAAAATCCAAAAACAGTTTTCTGAAAATGAATTAGGGTTTCGAAGATTGAAACCGGGTCAACAATTCGGGTAAACGGGTCGGGAAGAACAAAAAAGGGTCGGGAAGAACTTGCCGAAAATTTTCCAGATTCCGGTGGGTTTTCCAGAATCCGGCGACTCAAAAACACCTCAGAATTTGGGGCTTTTTATACCAAAACATTCCTTACAAACTCAGCTATTCATTCCGATCAAAACAAACCAAAAACACAGCCGGAATCCCAATCCCGATCAAATTCCGGCGACCTTATACAAATTTTCCGATCTACCAAAATCTTACATGAAACTCTACGTTCTTTATGTTAAAATGAAGCTAAGAACACATACAATGAAAGCCCTCTACCAAAAACAATGTCAGATCATTCATATGAACAGACTATTCAAAAGAAAAATCGGGCAAAAACCCTAGAATCGAAATTCTCAAAACTGGACATAAACATGAAATTAAAGCATGGATTCCTACTCAATAGAACCCTAGGAACATGTTAGAAGCAATCAATTGAACGGAGAATCAACAGAATGAAAATCCCTAATTCGAACAAGAACCCTAATTTAATTCGAATATTGAAAAATTCATATAAAATCGAAAACTTACTAGATGTTGATACGGTTGGAAGATTCTAAAACTAGAGCTCAAGATCTTTGATTTGAGTACTTGAACTTGAGATTTGGATTTTAATAACACCTTCAAAATTGATTTTGATTTTCAAGAACACGAAGAACACGGTTCGGGGATTTTTATATTTTTTTGTATTTATATATGTATTATACATATAATAATGTACGATTCGCCTTTTTATACTTAGCGGAAAATAATACCCCAAATGACATTTTTGGATCGATATAGATCCATTGGATCGCTTTAAATCTTTAATAAAGTAAAGTACACGTTTTACGAGGTGATAATTATCCAAAAGGACTGATAATTATCCATATCAATACATATCATTTATATAACGAATGCTCAAGAATACTGGGGTTATAACAGATGCATTATTGATATGAACGATATATCAATCGCCCTAAACAATTAGGGTACGGAATAATTTTCTCCTTTCTGAATAAAACAGATAATATTGATAGTATCGGATAATAAGGGATATAATGATACGAAGAAATCCTCCGATTTTGATTCGGACACGAATGACGAAGGAATAATAATGATGTACAAAATTTCAACGGGGCCCTTGAATTTTCAAAACGGGGCTCAAAATTGAAGATATTTTCAAATGACAAGATATTTGAAAGGGGCTTCCGACACACCAATTTAGCACATAATCACTCATCAACCTTAATCATTAAAACTCAAAATACTCCACAATAATTATTCTACACATATAATACAATTTATATCATTAATAAAGTTCACGGATCTTATAGAAAGTGTGGTATATGGGAATTTTTTAATTTTTTAAAAATAAGAATCCACACCGGCTATTATTTGAACCAATGTCTAAAACGCGCTTTAACATCGCTTTAGAAGATACCGATGTTGAAATACCATTTAACATCGGTGGCTTTTGTAACAGATGTTAAAACACCGATGTTGTATCTACTTTTTCTAGTAGTGGCCGCCCATCAGGAATCATTTCTACTGATCTCATGCGTAAAAAAGTTGTTAAATCTTTTCTAAATTGATTGAAGTATGCTTCATAAACACCAGGTGGACCATCTTTTGCCAAGTAGACATTTCCTTTGTTACTATCCAACAATTTCTCAGGAATCTGCGTTAAAGTTTTGTTAGTCTAGATATAATATATTGTAATTTTTTAATTTTTTTTTCATTTAATCCAACATAACTACCTGAGAGATCCAGTGAATACTATATGAAGAATGAACAAAGTGAATGCTGTTACTAGGGAAAAGTCAGGAATAGAAAGAAACTGGCACTCGTGATATAAAACAATTTACAGATTTTTCATGGCCTTTCTCATTTTCAAGCTTTGCATAAAATGGTGGCTCCCTTCTAAAAAGTGTTGGGCTTAATCTAAACTAATGGGCTTTGGATTTGTGTAGGTGTCCACGTTTGTGTTTAAATAATTGTTAACGTTAGTATACCCACGTTAACACAGGAGAAGTAGTCAGTGCTTGTTTGAGAGTTTTTAGGAGCAGTATTAAATTAGTGGCATGAGTATAGGAGTCTGATCCGTTATTCTAGCTACATGTAGTCTTTCATTTATATTGTAGCTTTGCATTCAGTGTTTATTAAGAAGAAAGTAATACAACGTTTGCATTACTTTAGTTTTCTCTTTTCCAGTTTATACAAGTTTTGTATTATAAGTATAGTCCAGTGTTCTTTTTCTACACTTGGTATCAGAGCCTGGTGTCCAGGTGATGTATGCCTAAATATCAACCCAAACACATAAACAAAACTATGGAGATAACCAAGACAAAAGAAGGCTCTGTGGGTTTAAGTTATCCAATGCTAACGAAAAGTAACTATACAACATGGTCCCTGAAAATGAAGGTTTTCATGAAGGCGCAAGGCGTTTGGGGTGCGATCGAAGGAGACCCAAAGACTGTTGTTGATGAGAGGACGATACAGATAGCCCTTGCAGCTATATACCAAGGCGTGCCAGAAGAAGTACTGCTGACTATTGCTGAGAAAGAAACCGTAAAGGAAGCTTGGGAAGCCATTAAAACGATGTGTGTGGGAGCAGAGTGAGTGAAGGAGGCTAAGGTACAAACATTAAAGGGAGAGTTTGAGTCCCTTACCATGAAGGAGACAGATAAAATCGATGATTTTTGTATGAAGTTGAGCGGGATAGCAACCAATATCCGGGTACTTGGTGAAACGATGGATGAATCGAGTGTGGTAAGGAAAATATTACGTGCTGTTCCTGACAAGTTCCTTCAAATAGCTTCAAATATCGAGCAATTTGGAGATATGAAAGCTATGACGGTTGAAGAGGTAGTGGGTCGACTTAAGGCTCATGAAGAAAGAATGAAAGGTAGGTGTGAGAGCGGAGGAGAGCAACTTCTTTTGACTCAGAAATGGAAGGCAAGAGGCCAAGGAGGAGCATATGGCAGAAGTGGTGGACGTGACAAGAGTAAAATTAAGTGCTATAACTGCAACATCTTTGGGCACTACGCCTCAGAATGCAATAAACCACCACGAGACAGGGAACAAAGACAAGAAGTAAACCTTGCACAGATCACTGATGATGAACCAGCATTGCTTTGACAGAATTAAGACGGCCAGATGGGCAAAGAATATGTGCCAAACGGGCAAATAAATGGTAATCCAGACGGGTGAATTAGTATTGACAGACGGGCAAGTTTAGTAGTGTCAGACGGACAAAAAGAAAGCCACACGGGGTGATGAACGTGATTGCCAGATGGGCATAGTAATTAAGTTTAGATTAAAGGGGTGAATGTTGGGCTTAATCTAAACTAATGGGCTTTGGATTTGTGTAGGTGTCCACGTTTGTGTTTAAATAATTGTTAACGTTAGTATACCCGTTAACACAGGAGAAGTAGTCAGTGCTTGTTTGAGAGTTTTTAGGAGCAGTATTAAATTAGTGGCATGAGTATAGGAGTCTGATCCGTTATTCTAGCTACATGTAGTCTTTCATTTATATTGTAGCTTTGCATTCAGTTTTTATTAAGAAGAAAGTAATACAACGTTTGCATTACTTTAGTTTTCTCTCTTCCAGTTTATACAAGTTTTGTATTATAAGTATAGTCCAGTGTTCTTTTTCTACAAAAAGTGCGTTGAATCATTATTTGGAAGATCGTTCATGAAGACTTGAAACTCATTAGGTGCTTTCAGATTTTTCTCTTAAGACGATCAGGATTTTGTAAAACATGTATATATTGTAAAATTAGCCACAATGACATTTATATTACATTATAATAAGTAATATATTTTATGATTTGTAGTTCGCTTAACCTCTTCCTTTTTAGTTAACACCTTCCCTTTTTAGTATATTTCAATTTTAACTAATGTTAAATAAGAAAATTAATATAAACATTGTAATATTTATACTAAATTATAGTAAATAAAATGGGGTACCAGAATAAACAAAATATAGTATAATTTGTAATTTCGTTAACACATTCATTTTTATCTAACACATTCCTTTTTGAATAGATTTTAATATTAACTAATTTTATATATATAAGGAGAAAATAATTAGTTTTTTTTAAAGTCTAATTCAATTAAAATGAATAATAATCGGAAATTTTAATTTATTATTTAATTTAGTCACACTTAAATATTTATAACTAATTTTGAAATTGGTTAAAGTAACTTCATTTTTAATATATATTCAATTAATTAAATTATACTTAATTTAATCTCTTAAATGAAATAAATTACTAATTTAATTTATTATTTCTCCTTCCAGCATTCTTTTTGTATGATCGTATAGGTTAATATTACGTTGACAACAATTTTAATATTCAATTAGAATTGTAAACAATGAGAGGCATATAGTAACATATCGTTGGTACCCCAAGTAATAATAATCAAATGGGCGATTCAATCAAAACTTTCGTGAATAATGTGTTATGCAATATAATTTAAACTTAATAATATAATTTAACCTTCATATTATAGATTACACTTGAGAAACTTATTATGGCATCCTCCTCATAATAAAATTTTAGTTTCCTTGATTGATGTGTATAGAATTAAATCAAATCATCACTTGAGCTAGGCCAATTATATCATTACCAAAATTGGGAGGGTTATAGGTAGATCATGTTAGAAAATGTAAAGTTTGAGGCATATTTTAAATATGTTCTTGATGGAATTTCCGGAAACTAACAATTGAAGGTTACTCCTTGTGATGAGGACTTAAACTTTCATGTTTGGATCTAAGACATTTTATTAGTGGAATCCATAAATAAATTGAATTGAAATGGGTTGCTTGAAATGGGTTATGTGGGTTGTTTAAGTTGAAATAACTTATATCCCACATAGAAATGGTAATGAGAGGTTGGTGGGTTTATATAGAACTATGTGCAAGAGTAGTGTACAACTACTAAAGCATGTGGGTTTGTGTGCATGGTGTTATTATATGCCTCATGCACACACACACACGTGCGCGCCGCCGCCGCCCGCCTCGACATGACTCGGGTCGGGTCGAAGGGCGATTTGGGCGAATGTCTCGGCGTCTCGCGTACGCGAGGCGACCTGGGCGAGAAATTTTATTACCTGTTTATTTAATATTATTTATTGATTTAATTTAACAGTATCAGTATTTATTTGTAACAGCTCAACAAACTGGGTCAGGATTTAATATTAAATCCTGATGGACCAGTTCTTGGACTGTGATGTCAAAAGCCTATCAGACATCTATTTATTTCAGAAACTGATGTAATAGATATTAAAGACATCGGTTTTTCTGCTGTATAATTTTTGAGTGTCCATTTAACATCGGTTTCTTTAATTGTTGTCAATGTTGAATGGTCCTTTTAATATCAGTTTTTGAAGTTGTTGCAATGTTATATGTCCCGTTTAATTTCGGTTTTCTGGTTTGAGTTTTACGTACACAGTTCATTTAACATCGATTTTTGAGTATACACTGATGTCTTTGTTACTTTAGAAATTGGTTAAGTTTGGTTTCCACATCAGTTTTAAAAGTACAAAATTATGCCTGTGATGTTAATTTACATTGCCCCCTGATTACCAATTCAACAAAATTTGCATCGCAAAGCTAATTACCAATGCAACAAAACTTGCATCGCAAAGCTAATTATCAAATTCAAAATGGATTCACAAAGAATTCAAAGTTAACAAACATGTTGCAACCAAAAACATTCTAGTAGCCATAAACTACATTGCCAAAAGTACCAGATATTCCAACCCAATTAAAAACATCCAACAACTACGACCAACTGTCTAACAACCAAAACTTCATAGGGTAAACCAAAAGAACTGTCTAAAAACATCTAACAACCAGAATATTGTAAAACAAAAGTACTTCTATAGGAACCAAACAACCAAGCGCTTTACATTTTGTCTTGAATAAACTTGATAGTATCTAAGCGCACCTCATCCAGCTCGCACAAAATAAAAATTAGCTCAAGATATTGTTGTATAAGTACAACATATGGTAGTAGCGCAGGCTATGGAACCTATGTTTAATCAGGGATTCAAGATCCAAGTTGCGGCACTTTCATATGATATATGAGATTGTTGAAAGTAGAGATGTTTAAGTCAATATTGACTTCACCCATAACAACATAGTAAAGACCATTTACTAAACCGTTATTTGAAAATCGCTTTGTTCTCTATTAGGAGAAGTGTGTATGAGATACCAAGGTGATTGGTTTTAGTACAAGTGGGAGATTGAAAGATGTGTGTCCTAAATCCAATCATGGATGATGAGTTAGGAGATACTTTGTTCAATCTGATTCAAGTTTGTTTAATTTAATAAAATGGTAATATGTTTTATAACGGGCTTTTTCTATTTAAAGTGTTTAAATTAGATGATCCATAGTATAGAGTAAATCTTTAATGGATTATGATGAGATCATGATAATGAGACCTTAAAGATGATAACTCTAAACTTAAATAGTTCCTGGTCATAGGATAATTAATTGGTACTTAATTAATCCGCAAAGATCGTTACATACTATGTTTGCTTCATTATGAAGGATGTCTGTTCTCATAGGCATTTGTGTGGTGACACTATAGCTAGTATGTGGGTGCTTATTATAGAATAAGTTCACTGAACATGACTCGAATAGTTGAACAACTAATGGAGTTCACTCATGTGTCAGTAGTTGTTCATATAGTGATGGTTGTACAAGTGTCCTTTGACTTGAGATCATCATAGTCATCTTGTGCACACTGAACTATACTTTGGTTTAGCTCTTTGTGACAACCCGGGTCAAATCCTAAGCCTTTTTTCGAAAACCGGGTCAAGTCCCGATTCCGAGTCGGAATAAGCCGAAGCCTACTGGCCCAAACGCAGCCAACTTGGGTAATGACTAGCCCACCACAGGCCCCCAAAAGATCATGATTTGTTGGTGCTAATTAGTAGTAGTACTTTGCCTTATAAACTGAACAGAAGTCCCAAATCTACTCGATGTGGGACTAGGGTGCTACAAACTCCCCCACTTAAACTCCTGACGTCCTCGTCAGGTCTGAACGAACATCTCATAGGTTCCAAGATCGTTCCTCCCTAGCCATTGTGGGATAATACCGGCTGGCTTCGTGTCCCCACCTCCGGACCTCTGTCCATTGTGGGATAATACCACCAGCCTTCGTGTCCCCACCTCCGGCAACTTGCGTTAACATGATTTCGAGAGTCGGCTCTGATACCATATGTGACAACCCGGGTCAAATCCCAAGCCTTTTTTCGAAAACCGGGTCAAGTCCCGAAACGCAGCCAACTTGGGTAACGACTAGCCCACCACAGGCCCCAAAAGATCATGATTTGTTGGTGCTAATTAGTAGTAGTACTTTGCCTTATAAACTGAACAGAAGTCCCAAATCTACTCGATGTGGGACTGGGGTGTTACACTCTTAGTCTCGAGGGACAATAATTAGTGCTCTTCTGGGTATAGGAATTTGTGCACGAAGATAGTGAATGATCAAAAAAGGATCTGCACCTTCCAGTGAAGGAAGAGAATGTCCTATGCTATTCCATTTATGCTAGTTCAGGAATCTCTGGCCAGAGTGAATGAAATTAGAAAGAAGTTTCTAATTTGCATTAATCGGAACTAGGCATACTGAATAAGAAGGCATATGATTAAATTAAATAGGCTTGACACGAGATCCATGCCTTGTATTTAATCGGGACATTGTAGGGTAGAAGGAATTGATTGTATGGTAACTATTCACTGAATAAGTTCTTGGTATTCTAAGCAGTGAATTCATATTATCCGGATAGTCGCGATATGCTGAGAAGTATCCCTCACGATGTAGAATAATATATGATTAATTTTATTAATCGTATTTAATGAATTAAAAGAATTCATATAAATAATAATAAAATTGTTTTATTGTTATTTATTTCTACTACCGGCTTAAATTTGAACCTACAGGGTCACACCATAAAAGAGAATGATTTAATGGTGAAGGAATTAGTTAATAATGGCTAGTCATTATTTATTTATGAAATAAATATTTGATAGCAATTTTATAATCAATTAAATATGATTTAATTAATTATAAAAAAAATAATTAAGAAGAGTTCTTAATATTATTAATTAAGAATTTAATTTCAGAAATTAAATATAGTGAGAGAATTATTTTCTAAAGAGTTTAGAAAAAGAATTAATGATTAAAATAGTTTTAATTATTAATTAATTGATTAATGTGATTAATTAATTATAGGGTTAATAATAATAATATTTTATAGGAAAATATTCAGCTGATAATTTGCCTATAAATATATTGTTATAAACCCTATAGCCTCTAATCCCAATTTTATAAGAAAGAAAAAGAGAGGCAACCCTAATTCTCTCTGTAGCATTCATCCTCTCTCCATTGATTCAAGCTCTTGGTGGATATCGGTGGAGTACTTCACATATTGAGGAGCAGCTGCTAAGAGTCTCTATTCATCATAATTGGATCGCTTTTAAAGGTTAGTTTTCGATTTTTTAATTTTATCCATGAATCGTATGCGTAATATATGGGTTTTATATGTAAAAATTGTTATCCATGCTTCCACTTATGCAATAAAACCCAACAAATCCTGGTAGAGAGTGTTCGACAAGGAGGCCCAAAAGTGCCAAATGTACGACCTCAATCCTGGTCGAGAGTGTTCGACCAGGAGGCCAAAAGTGCAAAATGTTCGACCTCAATTCAGGTCGTAAATGGACGACCTCAATCCTGGTCAAGAGTGTTCGACCAGGAGGCCCAAAAGTGCCAAATGTACGACCTCAATCCTGGACGAGAGTGTTCGACCAGGAGGCCAAAAGTGCCAAATGTTCGACCTCAATTCAGGTCGTACATGGACGACCTCAATCCTGGTCGAGAGTGTTCGACCAGGAAGCCAAAAGTGCCAAATATTCGACCTCAATTTAGGTCGAAAAAATCGACCTCTCGACTCCGATCTAGATCGAAGATGATTATTATTTTCTGAAATATAACTATTTTCAGGATAATACAAAAATTATTATCAGAAAGTAATTATTTAATTATTTTCTATGGATATTAAATTCCAAGAAAAGTCCAGGAAAATAAGAAATAATTTAAAGTCATGTTTGAGCTCAATTTTAAGTCGAATTTCATGAATCTGGAAGCACGACGAGGGTAGTATTTCGACCTCAATACACATCTATTAGGGTTTTGGACCCGAAAAATAATATTACTATTTAGTAATAAATATATGAAGAATATTATTATTATTATTATAAAAAAAATAAAAATAAAATTTGGACCGAAAAGAGGAAAAAATCGAGTCATTTTCGACTTCAATTCAGGTCTCATCCTTCGACCTCGAAGCCAAAAAGGCCACATTTTTCGATCTCAAACGAGGTCGAAATAATTATATAAAAAAATTGGGTAAAATAAATATTATTGTAATATTTATTTATTCAAAAAAAAGGGAAAAAATCGAGTCATTTCCGACCTCAATTCAGGTCTCATCCTTCGACCTCGAAGCCAGAAATGCCACATTTTCGATCTCAACCGAGGTCGAAATAATTAAAAAAAAGTTGGATTAAATAAATATTATTATCATATTTATTTAGAAAAAAAAATTTGGTCGACCCGGAACCAGGTCAAAGTGTGTCGACCAGAAACCAAGTCGAACCACTTCGACGAGACCCCAAAATGGCTATTTTTCACGACCAAGAATGAGGTCGACTACACCTGCCAAAGTGCAGTTTAGTACCCCAAGTTCTGCATCCCTTGCAAATTCAACCCTGAAGTTTAAAAACTGACAAATTCGCTCCTGTTCTTTACAAACTTGCAGATTCGCCCCTGTACTTTATAAACTGACAAAACAGCCCCAACAAAATTGCAAAATGGTGCCTATTATTTTGAAATACTTGCAAAAATTATTAAAAATACCTGTGGGTACATGAAAATTCCTAAAATATTAGGGATGATTATTAAAAATACATGTGGGTACTTCGAAATTCCTTAAATATTAGAAATAATTAGTAAAAATACCTATGGGTACATGAAAATTCCTAAAATTTTAGGGATGATTATTAAAAATACCCGTGGGTACAAGAAAATTCCTAAAATATAAGGGATGATTATTAAAAATACACGTGTGTACAAGAAAAATCCTAAAATATCAGGAAAAATATGATAAAACGTGAGGGAAATTATTAAAATATTTCCTTGATAATATGAACAACAATGAATTCTTGAGTTTTATAACGAGCTCTATACAAGTGTAGATTTATAGATTTGCAGTTTAAGTTATTTGCCCAAATTATTTATTTATTGCTTGAAATTTAGTGATTTGGCCTTATTTTAGTACCACTAAATGGGAATAAAAAATAACAATAGAAGTACATGGAGAACAATGATCTCCGGGCTTATATGATGATGAGAATGAATTACTAACATATTTTCAATATTATAAAGAATTGAGTGATAATTTTTACACCCAAAATTCAGCAAGGAGTTATTATACACATGTATGATATGACCTATGCTTATTCGAGTTAGCTAGCTGTTGTCATTAATTTACTTGTTTGAGGTCATACCCTACTCTCAAGTAGTGTCCTCCTTTGGGACCTTATTGATGCAGATTTTATCAATCAAGCTTGTTCTTTTCATTCAGTTTTATGAATATATTTTAGGCGGGAGCAGCAGCATCCTTTTCTCTTGAAACAATTTTATGAATATATTTTAGGACGGAGCTGTACCTTCCTTTTCTCTTGAAGTGCCCAGTTGGTCAAATTAGCACAAGAAGTTTATTTGAAAGGACTATGAGTGAGGAAGCGTCGTCACCTAGGGCACTTCCTCTCTGCCTAATTATGCATGTGGCATAATTACTGATTGATCTTGTTTGAGACAACGTGCCCTATGAGCTTTCTAAATTAAGGAAACTCTTTTCTAACATGAACATATTACTGAAAAGGACGAAGATATTATTTGAAGATTATTGTTAGAGTTGTCAAATGTAAACATGAATACTTTTCCATCACCTTCCTCTTATATATGGCGCGTCTGGCCTCATGCGAGAGCTTTAGGATTATATGGGTTGAAGGTCCAGTTTTGTGTTCGCGTGGCTGTAGATTATCCTCATCGGGGAGTTTTAGCGTATTTTATATCGATATATTATTGGGATTTAATTTAAGCATGTTTATTTATTTGTTTTGTTATTAACATGTTATCTTAGTTTCTTGTCTTGGTCTCCAGAGTCTGGAAACTAGCTAGTAGAATTAGTCTACAGGTGGTGGAGAGTTTTTAGGATCTTGGAAAGCTATCAAAACCATGTGTCTAGCTATCAAAACTAGCTGGTTTTAGCAACGTTCATCTAAACCATTTCTTTTATATTTGTATTAGTAGAAGTTTTGAAGAAATAAGAAGTGAGACACGTTCAGTGCATCTATCTTGCTTTCTCAGTTTATACACATATACTTAGTCATTACACAATAATCTGGTATCAGAGCGAGGTTACCTGTGGATGCCCAAGTACATGCCAAAGATGAGTACGACAGAGTTAAGCAAAGTAAAGGAAGGTGCAGTCGGTTTGAGTTACCCCATGCTGACAAGAGAGAAATTACACAACACGGTCTCTCAAAATGAAGGTGTATATGCAGGCACATTGATAAGTAGATATTTATTATTACTTTATCCCTATATTTTTAGTAATTTTTGCATGGAATTGGATTTTATTTAGTGTGTTTTAATGTTTTATTGTAGGAATCAAGAAAATAATGGATTGGAGCTGAAATTGGATTTTTGGGAGTTAATTCATTGAAAATTCAGATTTTTGTACAACATTCTCATTCTTTGCTATTTTGGCTCTATCGGGAGTTCTACAAGTCAGTTTTAGGCCTGTAAGCAGTCATTGGAAAGCTCGGAAGAAGACCAATAATTCTGTATTGGGATTAATATTTGTCTCTTCTCTCAGCAGCCCAAAATCAGCCCATGAAGTCAGGCTACGAATTTCCTATTTAGAATTTTATTCTATTTAGGAATATTTCTTTTATTCCTAATAATTCATTAAAAACACTTGTATATATAAAATATTAATCAGTTAGACATTATTAGGTAGCGGTTAGACAGAGATACACGTAGTTTTACTTAGACACAAGAACAGAGAAGAAGAACAAGAACAGGGGAGACATGAAGAAGACACAAACGATGTAGATTGAAGATTGAAGCCATAATTACAAGTTTTATCTTTCCTTTCATCTTCTTTATTCCTTTGTGTTGTTTTTCTTTAAGATGTTGAACTAATTGTTTTTCTAGGGCTTTAATGAACTCTTGAGTTTATATATGAGTGTTTTTTTCAATTTCTATTTTATGTTCATTATGGTTGATTATATTGATTTGGGTGTAATGCTTCTCAAAGATTAATTAACTTTGAGATTGATTTATTAATTTGGGTGATGCTTGGAAGAGATAGCCTGAATTTAGAACCAATCAATATAACTTGAGATTAACATATTTGTTAATTTGTGTTTAGGATAGGAATATACCTAATCACCTCGAGTAGTCAAAAATGGGTTATGTGTTAATGCTACTTATGGATTTAAATTCTACATAGGAATATGGGAATTAATCTTATAAGTTAGTATCACTTGTGATTCGGGAGGTTCTTGTGATTATTTATGTACCCTAGACTAGCGACTAGAACATGAAATTAGAGATGATGGAGGATATTTGTTAGACTCAAGATGAAGTTAAAGGCCTAGATATTTTTATCTTGTTTTTTATTCTTTTGTTGATTTGTATATTTTAGGAGTAGTTTTTAATATAATTTTGATCATATTTTTATCTAACTTGAATTATGAGAAAGATAGTGATTGGTATTTAACAGCTTAAATTAGTCCTCGTGGGAACGAATTTTATATACTACTTGTAACGATATGTGCACTTGCATTGAGTTGTAAAATCGCTAACAAGTTTTTGGCGCCGCTGCCGGGGACTAATTTTAAGTATTTATTTGTTAATATCATAACACTATTTAGTATTTTAAGATCAAGTTATTGTTTGTGTAGTTTTGTAGGATTAATAGACAAAGACAACTTGAGCTTCTAATTAGATATGTATTCTAACTCTTATCTTGATTCTTATAATTTGTTAGAACGTTACCCATACTTGCATCAAGTTAAAAATTGTAATTCTCGTATGCTTGATTATGTGGTACAACATGAATCATCATTGCGTGAACGGTCAATAGGTTGGCATATTCTTCAAGAATTAAAATATGGTTTGTCATACGAAGAAGGATCAAAAGAGTTAAACTCTAATGCAGAAAGGAACGAAATTGATGATTATGAAATTCCGGCTTGCATTGATTCTTATGTTCTTGATAAAAGTATTTTAATAACTGAAGATCATAGTGTCAATAATGAATCTGATGTATTAGTTGATCATGCTCTCATGTTGTGTGATGTAAAAGAGAATTCAGTTATGTTAGAACCAAACTTTGATGGGGTAGCTCTAAAATCTAGTGAATTTGATTTAGATGAAGTTAGAATAGAAGAGTTGTGCTTGTCTTATGTCGATCCAATATGGGACTCATTTTTGGAACGTGAGTGCTTAAATATTAATTATGAATATTTTGAGTACTTCCACATTTCGAAGGGTATTGAGTTTCATGCTATTGTCTTCCAAATTTTAAATGTTCTTGAATGCTTGATATTTGTTAACAAAGTTAGATTAATTAAAATTGGAAGATTTGCTAATTTGTATGCTTTTTCACCTCATTGATAAGATAAGGTGTACAAATAAGTCTAGCCAAAGACAATAAAGAAGTGCGCTTCTTGGGAGGCAACCCAAGTATTCTTTTAATTAGTAGTTTTTTTTAAACTCCCTCAATATGTATTGATGTGTTTGAAGTTGTTTCAGGAAATTTTTGAATGAATAGAACAGAGCCTAGAAATTTTGGAGTGCTCAGCTTAAAAAAAAGGATTCAGATTGCATGGGATTCCCAATTTTTATGATGAGGTAGCAGCAGTGTAGTGTAGCAGAAGAGCTGAACGACTAAAATTCGGAGAGCATGGAATTTTAGCTTCAAAATTTGTTTCAGCAAAGAAAAAGAAAACATGGGAAGTAAATCTTCTTTCCGCTGGAGTGCTGCTGCAAAGTCCAGAACTGCAGCATCAGTTCAATGACGCTAAAAAAAGGAAGCATGGAGATTAATTTGATACAAGAGGAAGGCTATAACAATGTGGTAGAGACCAAAAAGAGTGCAGAAAATGTTTGCTTTAGCGTTGCAATAGCAGCACTGCGACAAACTGATTGGGAATGTGATGCACTTTCTCTCAGAGATGAAAAATTATTCTTGATGCGGCAATACTATGACAAAGTCGTAGCAAAGGAGCTTTAGTAGTGAAAATCCAGAGTGCATCAAAGCATTACTACATCGCTGCAGCACGGGTCCTAAGGCGATTAAAAAAAAACCTAATTTTTTTTTATGCTAGAGCAGAGTTGCAGCAATGAGTTTGAGAAAAAAATACAATGACATGGGGCTAGACGTTATTGCTGTAGGAATGTTCTAGTGTTACAGCAATATAGAATGTGCCATCTGCCAGTGAAGTACTGTGGTTTACAAATTAATACTGCTGTATAATATGTCTGCTCCATCCGCGCTGATTTCTCTACCAGGAGTGCTGAGTTTTCTGCTTTAGTGATGCTGTTTTATATGCAAAATCAAAATGCTCTCAGAGCTGCAGATTTATAAACTCATCATGGATCTGGAATTTAATTAAATGGAGCGAAACACTTCTTCTTAAAATCACCGCAGTGACAGAGTTTTGTCATGGCGGTGCAGATTGTCTGTTTATGCTCACCTTTTGCAACATTACCAGCGGTGCAAATTTCAAATACAAAGATGATTTTTGGTCTCTGGCATATAAAGTCCTGCTGTCTCTGCAGTAATGGGTCGATTCTCTGCGATGACATTTTGTCACTAGTGTGTAATATGCATGTGTCACCAGCGTTAGTATGCCATGTCACCTAACAGGCAAAAATGTAATCACTTTGCTGATGTTGTGATTCAACGAAACTTTTAAACATGTAAGCAAGCAATTACAACTTACAACAGGCAGCCCTCCTTTTCCATCACCGGACAATGTACACGTTCTTGCACCAGGACATCAGGTCATCACTTGACTATGGCTGCAGTTTGAAATCAACGTATATGGTAACACCTTCAACATGCTTAACTACGGTTACCCACTGAGCACAAACAGATCAGAAGTACAACACGGAGCCCTCCTGCATTCAACAGGAACACAATAGCTAGGGTTCATTGCAGCGTGCAACAAAGGGATGAAAGATGGGATGAAAATCTAGTCAGTGTTGTTAATGTAATTCCCCATAATGCATTAGTATCATTGCAGCGAAGGGCCTGAAGAACTGAAAGACAGAGCATAAGAATTTCACTGTGACAATGTTGCAGCAGTGCCACAACAAAGGTTTCTGGTCGCAAGAAAAAAAGTACCAGTGCAGAGTTTTTTTTTTTTTTTTTTAAGTTATGCCGCATTGTTGTAGCCAAGTCAGCCTTGACAGGGAGTTTAGAAATATGTTGGAGACTTGGAATAAGGAAGGAGTGATGAAAAAAAAAAAATGCTCGCCATGCAACTTTTATGTTCACCATGCAGAAGTCTCTGCTAGCGAAAAAAAAAAAAAGAAAACGAAAAAAATAGTTAGCATCAGTAATACTTTACTTGGATGGCAGCAAAGTGATACCACAGTTTAACAATCAATACCGTGGTATATGTTCTCTGGGAAAAAAAAAATTCTTGGCCAGAAATTTATTTTCATGATCATGAAAAGATCTCTGCTTCTACAGCCTTGAACCCACCTGGTCTGTAAATATCAAACCATTCAGCATCTATCATGTCGATTCATTCAGCAGGAATTTCAGCCAATCAGCATTCAGTCAGCATGCAATTTATTCAGTCCATCTGTTCAGCAGTAAGCATTCAGTATCATTCAGCAGTACTCAGCACCAGTCAGCAGCATTCAGCCGCAAATCCATTCAGCATTCAGCAACTTAATATCAGGGGAGTATTATTTCTTTTCTTTTAAATTCTTCTTGTAGTTTAGTTTTTCTTACTTTTGTTTATATCTTTGTTCATTGAGGACAATGAACCACTTAAGTGTGGGGATGAGTCCTCAATTTGATAAAAATCCAAAAAAAAAAATAAATATTGAAAAAAATGATTGCCTTGTCGAAAAGCATGTTAATGAGGATAAGTACACACCGTGCGAGATTATATTACATAATAAATTTTAATTGTTGTATGTGCACCTTTTGTGTGTATGCTAATAAGCATGATAATTCCTTGTAGGTGCTTTCGAAAATGTAAGAACTTGAGATTGCATCATTGTTAAGTTTGATAAGTAAAGCATGTTACTACCTAGTGAGAATTTGAGCCTTCATTGAGGATTGATACATTTTTATATCAATCGAATTCTTTCTTGTTGAGTGTTGTTCATCATTGTATATGTTGCTCTAGAACTTGTTTTAAACCGTGTTGAGACTACATGATATTTGTATGCATGAATATGATAAAGACACTAGGATTAACCTTGTTAAACCAAACACTAACCTTACATTAATCCTTAGTGAGCCCCCTTGAGCTTAAATCCTTTTCGTTTCTTCTATAGCCAATCAAAATTTTGAGCCCAATATTTTATTCTTCTCTTGATTGACTAGTAGAGCAAGTTGTTGAGAAACTAAGGGATATTGATATTTTATGAGTGGGGATCTCATGTGTTAAAGGGTGACTTATTGGTGGGACATTTTGTGTCGTGGCTTCTTCCTCTATTATTGTGAGTAAAGAGAAAAAAAAAAAGAAAATGAGAGGAAGATAGAAAAAAAAATCTGAAAAGAAAAAGAAAAAAAATTGTGCAAAAAAAGAAAGAAAGAAAGAGAATAAAAGTAGAGTTATGTTAATTGGTTGTTGCAACGTGGAAGAGGGGAAGGACATATTTTTATATGCTTGTGAGCTTAATACATGTAAAAATTTGATCACCTTTTACATGATCTATCCTTTCATGTTTTGCTTTAATATAAAATGAACATCTTGCTCTATTAGTTGTCAAGTTTAGCCACTTCTAGACCTCTTTTGTATTCCTACCCCTAACCTGAGCCCCATTACAACCTTTAATAAAGACCTTTTGATTCATGTGTGCATTTATACGAAGTAGTGGAGATATGGTAGACAACCAAGCTTATGGTAGCTCATGTGCATTTGATATAACTTGAGAGATACACTTTCACCTATACACTAGAGTGATTTGAGTGTAATGTGAGATTCCTTTGTATCCATAGCATGCTTACTTGTTGAAGGAAACTTTGATATGCATTTCATGATATTTTGTCTATGTGGACTACACGTGCATACTTGGATTGTTATGTTAAATGGTGTACAATAGAATGTCATGCAATATTTTAGAATTTTTATGTGATTGAGTCTTACTAGTGTGGAGTACTATGACATTTTTCATGTTTGAGACTTGGCAATCAGAAAAAAAATAGGATTTTGTGGGTAAATTCACTACAAACCCTCACGAGACACAACTCGTCCTACTAGGGCTGCCTAGGGGTTTAACGGCTTGTTGCATATGCTCAATGCAATCGTGTCATCTACGAAAGTGATGTTAATAAATTAGGATGTAGGTTTTGTTTTCTTTCTTTGCCCGAGGACGTGCAAAACCTTAAGTGTGGGGATATTTGATAAGTAGATATTTATTATTACTTTATCCCTATATTTTTAGTAATTTTTTGCATGGAATTGGATTTTATTTAGTGTGTTTTAATGTTTTATTGTAGGAATCAAGAAAATAATGGATTGGAGCTGAAATTGGATTTTTGGGAGTTAATTCATTGAAAATTCAGATTTTTGTACAACTTTCTCATTCTTTGCTATTTTGGCTCTATCGGGAGTTCTACAAGTCAGTTTTAGGCCTGTAAGCAGTCATTGGAAAGCTCGGAAGAAGACCAATAATTCTGTATTGGGATTAATATTTGTCTCTGCTCTCAGCAGCCCAAAATCAGCCCATGAAGTCAGGCTACGAATTTCCTATTTAGAATTTTATTCTATTTAGGAATATTTCTTTTATTCCTAATAATTCATTAAAAACACTTGTATATATAAAATATTAATCAGTTAGACATTATTAGGTAGCGGTTAGACAGAGATACACGTAGTTTTACTTAGACACAAGAACAGAGAAGAAGAACAAGAACAGGGGAGACACTTGAAGAAGACACAAACGATGGAGATTGAAGATTGAAGCCATAATTACAAGTTTTATCTTTCCTTTCATCTTCTTTATTCCTTTGTGTTGTTTTTCTTTAAGATGTTGAACTAATTGTTTTTCTAGGGCTTTAATGAACTCTTGAGTTTATATATGAGTGTTTTTTTCAATTTCTATTTTATGTTCATTATGGTTGATTATATTGATTTGGGTGTAATGCTTCTCAAAGATTAATTAACTTTGAGATTGATTTATTAATTTGGGTGATGCTTGGAAGAGATAGCCTGAATTTAGAACCAATCAATATAACTTGAGATTAACATATTTGTTAATTTGTGTTTAGGATAGGAATATACCTAATCACCTCGAGTAGTCAAAAATGGGTTATGTGTTAATGCTACTTATGGATTTAAATTCTACATAGGAATATGGGAATTAATCTTATAAGTTAGTATCACTTGTGATTCGGGAGGTTCTTGTGATTATTTATGTACCCTAGACTAGCGACTAGAACATGAAATTAGAGATGATGGAGGATATTTGTTAGACTCAAGATGAAGTTAAAGGCCTAGATAATTTTATCTTGTTTTTTATTCTTTTGTTGATTTGTATATTTTAGGAGTAGTTTTTAATATAATTTTGATCATATTTTTATCTAACTTGAATTATGAGAAAGATAGTGATTGGTATTTAACAGCTTAAATTAGTCCTCGTGGGAACGAATTTTATATACTACTTGTAACGATATGTGCACTTGCATTGAGTTGTAAAATCGCTAACACACATGGTGTATAGGAAGCTGTACAACCCAGTGATGACAAGGCGAAGATCGAGGACAAAACTGATAAGCAAACGGGGTACGCCAAGAAAATTTTGGAGAAAGAAGGGCTAGCAGAATGCAACCTAACTAAGTATCCCATGGATCCAAAGGAAAATTTGAGCAAAGATGATGGCGGGAAGCCTGTGAATACCACTCAGTTTAAAAGTTTAGTAGGGGGTTACGCTATCTCGTCCACACGAGACCTGACATTGCATATTCAGTCGGTATAGTGAGTAGATTTATGGAAAGGCCTACTGTGATGCACTTGAATGCAGCTAAGAGAATCTTACGATATGTAAAAGGCACTCTTGATTTTGGTCTTATATACACAAAGGATGGTGGTAACAATGTGTTAACTGGATATTCAGACAGTGATATGGGTGGTCTTGTGGATGATAGACGAAGTACTGGTGGTATGGTGTTTTATTTGAATGAATGCTTAGTGACTTGGGTATCTCAGAAACAGAGGTGTGTTGCCATATCGTCGTGTGAGGTGGAGTTCATGGCGGCTACTACGACTGCTTGTCAAGCTATCTGGCTGCATAACTTGTTAAGCCATGTGACAAATGAGCGGATTGATCCTATGGTAATTTACATTGACAAAAAGTCAGCCACAGATTTGGCAAAAAATCCTGTATTCCATGGTCGAAGCAAGCATATCGACATCCGTTACCATTTCATACGAGAATGCATCAAAAGGGGAGAGATTGTTGTCAACCATGTGAGCACATACAATCAACGAGCAGATATTCTGACAAAAGCCCTCACCACTGTCAAGTTCGAAAGAATGCGAAAACTGCTAGGAGAGAAGGAGATAGTATAAACGTCGCCAAAACACCGAGATAAATGACTGAAAAAATGACATAAATTATATATGAATGCTGACGTATAAAATATTTTTAGTCGATGTAAAAGCCATAAGACTAACGTATATTGGCTATCCTTTTACGTCAGTTACTTTAAAAAATGACATATATCTTGATTCTTATATGTCTCTTCTTTGTAGAGCCGACGTATAAAACTACTATTTATATGTCTCCTTTTACCAATAAAAACCGACGTATATTATTAAACAAAATTACATGCCCACTATTGTTTCTCTCCTTATAACCAAAGTTCATGTTATATATACGAACAATTAATCTGATGTAACTAAACATTTTGGAAATCAAAATTTTCAACACAATGATAGACAAAATAAAATAATTATTATTACACGTTTGAAAACATGTCCACAAACGTTTATACCAGGTTATGAGTTCGACTCCAGCATAACGCAAAAGGGTATTTTTGAAATAAAAAAATATGAGTTAACAATGTTTCATTGCGGCCGCAACAATGACACATTGCTTGGGTCATTCTTTGTGACTGTTCGATTCCTTTCTAATGGTCCAGATTTGTTGGCTGCACAAAAATAGGCAACCAGCTGTGGTTGTGGATCGAAACCCCTATATATATATAAGGGACAATACTTGTTCAACCATGATTGATTTGAAGTTGAATGAGATATAAATTGAGAAGAGGGCTTGGAGGCGGAAGCTGATGTCTGTCTAAACCATGGACAAACTGAACAAGTTCCAAGCTCCAAGTTACGCTCCAGATCTGCTAAACAAATAAAAACATTACGATAATTCAAATCGAACAAATGGAGATAATCGAACTAATAATGAAAGGGGGTTGAACGAGTATTGTATAAATTGAAAGAGGATTGATACGTGGGCAATTTTGCTTCTACCAACATGGTCCTGCCAGCTTCAATAAGAGTTCTGTTCGTTCTTTCCACCACTCCATTTTGCTGAGGTGTGCCTGGAGCAAAAAATTGTTGCACAATTCCTTTTGATTTATAGAAGTCTTCCATTGTTGAGTTCTTGAACTCGGTTCCATTATTACTTCTTAGAACCTTCACCTTATTGCTAGATTCATTTTCCAGTAGAGTAACATGACTCATCAATATATCTGGAGTTTCATCCTTTTTGAACAGAAAGTATACCCACGTGAATCTGGTATATTAATTAACTATCAAAATAGTGTATCTTTTCTTATTAATTGACATGCATTCATAGGGCCAAAGAGATCTATATGAAGTAAGTGATATGGACCATCAATCGAGGATTCTATCTTGCTTTTGAAGCAGGTTCTCCTTTGCTTGGCCTTTTGACATGAATCACAGAGACCATCAGGAGTGTACATTGCTTCTGGTAATTCTCTCACAAGATCTTTTCTCACTAACTCATTTATGTTGTTGAAATTCAAATGAGATAATTTCTTGTGCTAGTTCCAACTTTCATCTTCTGAAGCTTTTGTCAGAAGACATGCCATCTTCCCATCAGTAGCTGAATGTAAGTTGGCTTCGTATATGTGTCCTGAACATCCACTATCCAAGACTAGAACGTTTTTCCTCTTATCCTGCAATTAGTCAAGCAATCAATTAGGATTTTTAAGAACCAAACTTGTTTGGTCCTATTTTTCAATTTCTTGTTAAGTAATGCAGCGAAAAGTTTCTTTCTAAAATCATTCTCAACATAATTAGATTCAGTTGAAGTAGATTTATCAGAGTTTTTCTTAACATACACTTGTCTAACTGAAAAACTTGATTTATTATCAGAATTTGCACCTTTATTGAACTTAGCCAAATGAACATAATTGTCATGATACAAATTGTGATAACTAGTACATGTGTAAACATAATGCTATCTACCTCCACAGTGGGAACATGGATTTTATGGGCTATAACTAATTTTTCTATTCCTAACATGAGATGTAGGAATTTCAGACCTCTTCTTTTTATTCTTCGTGCAGTCAATAGCAAGATGATTATTATTACCACAGTTATGACAAGTCTTCCTAAGTGCATTAGGATCATACTTATAGTTGTTAGACTTGTTTATTCCATGTTTTCCATTTTTGTTTCTTTTAGGTGTTTTCTTCTTAGCTGTGCCAGTTAGAAGACAACAAACCTATGTTTTTCTACTTTTTAACATTCTTTGCACTTTGCTTAACTTTTGTGTCACCAGATGTTCTAGTGTTAGAAGTTGATCATTTTTCAAAGATAGAATTAACTCTAATTTCACTAGCTGGAACAAATTTCAGAGGTGTAGAAATGATTATGTTTTCATCTTCTTTTCTTTGTTAACGACATACCCTAAACATTCTTTCCAATTCTTATTTCACTTTAGTGAATGAGTCTTTTCACCTAAATGCGTCCACACTCTTATTTGTTCTCTCTCCTTCTCAAGTTCTTTTTCTAATGCTTCAATTTTAGGCATTTGTTGAATCTCTATCTCTTTAAACTTTTCACATAAGTTCTGAGTTTCTATCAGGACAATTAACTCAGCTTCTAAGTGATCATTTCTTTTCTTAAGCACGGTCATTTCTTCAATGATTCTAACATTCTCTTTAGACTGATTTTTTATAACTCATATGCATTGATCTAAGAAATGATTTTAGTTCACACATGTTATCAGTCTCTTCTTTAATGTTGTCCATTAAAGCATAGTTGGCTTCTTCTTCTTCAAAATAAGATGGGTCCATCCAGTCCTTGTTAGAAGCAACAAGTACCTTTCCAGGAGCTTTTCCAGATTTGGGTTTCTTGTAGTCAGTTGCATAGTGTCCCATTCCATCACAGTTGTAGCATTTGACATTTGAAAGATCAGTCTTTCTGGACGTTAACTTTTTCTTCTTGAACTTATCTTTCCTTTCAGAATAGTCATTCTTTCTTGAAGAGTTTCCACTTTTCCTGAATTTGCCATACTTCATCATTCTGAAGCCTTTTACTAACATGGCCATCATCTGTACCAAGTCTTTGTCAGATGAATTATCATCAGTATTACCATTAGTACTTGCATCAAAATCAGAATTAGTGTCTGATTCATCGGTAATTGATGCCTTTCCTTTGCCTTTGTTATGACTAGAATGCCTTCCTTTAGTCATAACATTTCTTGCCTCTACATTCAAAACAACATGCTTTGTTTTGCTTTTCTTGTTCTTCTTTTGCTGAATCTCAAGATCATGAGTTTTGAACATGCCATAAATTTCATCAAGAGAGACTTGATTCATCTTGTAGGTATATCTCGGAAGAGATTGCTGATTAGTCCATTCCTCAGGAAGAGATCTTAAGAATTTGACATTTTAGTCTTCAACCTCATATTCTTTTCCCATAAGAGATAATTCATTAAGCAGAGTAAGAAATTTGTCATAGATTTATGTCAAATCTCCATCTGCTTTTGCTTTGAATTGCTCATATTCTTGAATAAGAATAGCTCTTCTGTTCTTCTTGATTTCCTTTGTCCCTTGACATTGGACTTCCAAAGCATCCGAGATTTCCTTTGCTCTTTTACAGGCTATGAACCTTTTTGATAAAACAACATCTAAACTATTATGCAAAATATTTCTCACCTTTGCATCTTTTATCATTTCAGCTTTGTCCTCAACAATCCATTTTTTCTTCTCCTTTAGAACAGTCGTCTCAGGAGTTGTAGCAGTAACATCCACAGTTTTGGTTGGAATGAATGGACCATTGATTATTCTGTCAATGTACTCTGAGTCGGTAGCCTCCAAGTACATCCTCATTTTAATTTTACATGTTGAATATTCTAACTTCTTCAAAATTGGGATCTTCATGCCCTGTTTCTTGACATTTTGATCATATCTGATATGTATATCCGAGAACTTTCGGATTATATCAATTGATGGTCCAGCTTTGCGTTCTTGTGGATTATCCTCACTGGGGAGTTTTAGGGTATTTTATATAAATATACTTGGGATATCTGATTTTTCATATTTTGGTAGTTCATCCTCATCTTCAAGAAATGGCGCACCTTATATTGGATAAGTCATGTCTATAGGTGAAGTTATGAATCAAGGGAATATCGGGTAGGTAAATAGGTGTGTTCATAGTAATAGGAAATATTACATGTATCACTCTTTAACTATAAATTAGAACTTACAATAAAGTTTTAGCAGAATATGCCCCTAAACGTCAACGAGTGAACAAAACTCAAAATAATATGAATGAGGCTATAGGGGTGCTTGGTAATGTCACACCAGAAACCATTCACAACTTTATGAACTTACTACAAGAGACTAAATAGACTCTGGTTGAGAATTAAAATCCTTATGTCTAATTCTTTAGGTATATGATCTGAGGTGGTTATGAGATGGAATCACTATAGTTCTTTCGATACACATTTTGTATTCACTAGTACAGAATTGACCTTTAGCGTCGGTCAAAATGGGCTTTAGCGTCGGCATTTTGGCGTAGTATATGTAGGGGACGCTATAGGTGTGTACTTTTAGCGTCGGTTAAAATGCGACGCTGAAAGTTGGGTATAGGCATCGGTCAATTAAAGAACCGACACTTAAGCTATAACATAGGTGTCGGCTTTCAAGGTAACCGACGCATAAAGCTAAAGCATAGGTGTCGCCTTTATAAATGACCGACGCCTAAAGCTAAAGCATAGGTGTCGGCTATATAGATGATGACGCCTAAAGCTAAAGCATTGGTGTCGGTTATACAAACAACCGACGCCTAAAGTCAATTTTATTAAAACAAATATAATTTCAACAATGTTTGATGGGCTGCAATTATCCACAGCCCAAAAACACCACATACATTATTTTAAAAATACAAACAATAAGTCTAAAACTACAATCCAGAAGAGCATTCAATCTTATTAATATAAAATATTACAAATCAATCTAGTACAAGAATTTAATGACTACCGACATTTAAACACCATCAAGACAAATAGTATTCCTACAAATGGAATTCGTAGATACACTAAATACTTTTCTTAAAAGCCAAATATATTAAATATTTCCTTGTTTCAGCACCTGCCTGCTGAGATGAGCTTTGAACATTTCTTGCTTTAGTTACAACATCTTGATCAGTGTCTGCCCTGCATATTTGAAATAATACAAAGAACGTGCTTAACATTACAACCACTACAATAATTTAAAAATAGCAGCTTACCATATACTTTGATTATGTTATGCAATAAATTATAGTGTATAGAAGACCGTTGACTAACCTGCCAGCTGTCTTGTCCACCTGAGCCTAGATTGCCAATAAATTGCATAAGGTCCTACACGTATGTGAGGATTCTGAAGAAGACTCCAAACAAACGCATCAAAGCAAACAGAACATTAAACTGGATCAAAACACGTGCAACCTGAAGGTAATAAAAAATACAAGACTTGGTGAAAAGCAATTAAATATTCATCTTCTTTGTTTAAGGAGGTATACTCATAATAGTTTTATACGGTGTTATAATAGTTTTATACTTATAATCCAGCACACTGGTTTGGTGAACAAGCTCGGGCATGGGAGCTTTTAAAATCTTACAAGTAAAATGTGCTCGGACATGGGAGAATTAGTATCTCTGATCTTCTTGCACATAAAGAGAATTAGTATTTCCTGAGTTTTATAGAAATTTAAATTAGCTGCTGCTCTGAGAATAATGTAACTATACGTTACTATAGCCAGTACAAAAAACCTAACATTTACAACAAGAGACAGGGCTTGAGTTCTAACAGTAATAGTTTTAGGAAAGTACATAATCGATACTATAGGTTCACAAGATTACTGTATGACTACCCTTCCCTACCCATCAAAAATTGATGGTAGGATGTCCCAATGGTAGCTACAGATTAGTTTTAGAGAGTTGTGACTGAACCTTTGACTCATTGTCTAAGATTAAAACTTAAGGGGTATGTAAACTGAACTATAACACTGGAGAAACCAGAGTAATTTTTTCCTTTGCTAATTCTAAACCAGAGGATTTTTTTAATTTTTTTTAACGTGAGTGAATAATCAAGTTTTTCGGGCATGTATTCTGTTTGTAATCAAGCTAAGATTAGTTGTGTTACGCTGAGCTCAAAGAGAATTGACAATCCATCTAGTAAATTAAGCCAAAAACTAGCTAAGCCTGGAGTTCAGCTCTGCAAATTCCATAGCATAAACTTGTAGCTTTTTTGCTAACAGTAAGGAATATATGTCATTACCATAACTGTGACAACCCGGGTCAAATCCCGAGCCTTTTTCGAAAATCGGGTCAAGTCCCGATTCCGAGTCCGAATAAGCCGAAGCCTACTGGCCTAAACGCAGCCAACTTGGGTAACGACTAGCCCACCACAGGCCCCCAAAAGATCATGATTTGTTGGTGCTAGTTAGTAGTAGTACTTTGCCTTATAAACTGAACAGAAGTACCAAATCTCCTCGATGTGGGACTGGGGTGTTACAAACTCCCCCACTTAAACTCTTGACGTCCTCGTCAAGCCTGAACGGATAGCCCATAGGTTCCAAGATCGTTCCTCCCTAGCCATTGTGGGATAATACCGGCTAGCTTCGTGTCCCCATCTCCGGACCTCTGTCCATTATGGGATAATACCACCAGCCTTCATGTCCCCACCTCCGGCAACTCGACGAATCAAGCTTTCGAGAGTCGGCTCTGATACCATATGTGACAACCCGGGTCAAATCCCGAGCCTTTTTCGAAAATCGGGTCAAGTCCCAATTCCGAGTCCGAATAAGCCGAAGCCTACTGGCCTAAACGCAGCCAACTTGGGTAACGACAAGCCCACCACAGGCCCCCAAAAGAGGAGATTTGGGACTTCTGTTCAGTTTATAAAGCAAAGTACTACTACTAACTAGCACCAACAAAATCATGATATTTTGGGGGCCTGTGGTGGGCTAGTCGTTACCCAAGTTGGCTGCGTTTGGGCCAGTAGGCTTCGGCTTATTCGGACTCAGAATCGGGATTTGACCCGAGTTTCGAAAAAGGCTCGGGATTTGACCCGGGTTGTCACATATATGTAATATACGAGATTTTATAATAATAATAATAATAATAATAATAATAATAATAATAATAATTAGTAATTAAATGCTACTAGTATTTAGAAAAGGTTTAGGAAAAATAGGTCGTAGAGTTCTATTCAGAATAGGTGATTTGTGTATTTATAAAAATATATATTACGTCCCACTTTATTTTCACAAAACACAAAAAAAAAAAACCCATCACGACATAAGAGAGGCTCCTGCGAGCCGCAACCAAGAGGAGACTTAAAGGGGAAATTTTGTACTGCTTGTTGTGCACACTGTATACACGAGATGGGGTAAGGTATTCTTATTAGCTTTCCATGACATGATTTACTGATACAAAGTTATATTTTAATTAATATTGTAATATACTTGTTTCTTTCTTTCTGTATCTTGCCGCAAGTTTTAATTTTTAAGAGATGACAACATATGGTCGGCCTCCCATTTACAAATGATGTTAGTCTACATGAGTTTAATCAAATCACTACAATGGTTTTGTACAACATATGGAATTTATAATTAATTTATGGAAACCTATCTACTAGTGAAACAATAGAATGGAATTATGTTGTTGTCAGCCAAGTTAAATCAGATTCTAGGCAGTGTGAACGTGGTTTACTATATCCATATTAAAAATTTATTCGTCGATATTGATAAGTTATAAATTATACTAATTTAATTAGGTAATGAATAAATGTTAATAACAAATTATAATTTTTTTTAATTAGATCGTGGGCCGGGAATTTAGCGGATCGTTTGTAAATGTTATTAGTGTTTGAGACTACGATTTCAAGGTACGGATTCTCTACTCTTTTATTCAGCGCTACTTCTCTTAGAAATATTAAAATTAAATTCGTTTTGACCTCAAATCTGTTCGTTTGATTTTGAATCATTTTGAATATGAAAATTGTTTTGATTCTGAAAAGTATATTTAAATCTGTTTCGAAATACTTAAATATTTGTTTCTGCGATTTTCTGATATTACGTATATTTTATATCTGTTGAAAATATTGAGAATAGCTGTTATGTGAGATTTTAAAATATTCTGCGAAATATTATATTTGAACCCTTAGTTATATAGGGTATACCGAGTTAACCAGCTGTAGGGGTACTACAGCCATGTCATTGCGGCACCAGTGACATGACACTTCCATGGCAGTGTGATTGGTCATGGCGTATCCTTCTGTTCTGATAGCTTAGGAGGCGAGCTTTTGCGCATTTGATATTTGTTTCAGGATACGTGGGTGCACCCAGAGTTTATATTTAACGGTGACGTTGTATATGCCGTACACGTTATCCGGTTTGTTGCACACATTAGGTACCCTATGATGTGTGTATTTGTATCTGTTTTGTTCCGATCTCGGTATGAAATATCCTAACCCCTCGTTGCTTCAGCCATAATTATTTTTAGATAAATGTTTCATTATAAACTTTCAAATATGAATATCTGTTTTCTGTTTTATAAACTGTATTCCAAATCCGTATTGGGCGATTGGCTCATGCCGTATTCTTTTTCTGGCAGGTGCTTAGGGGGATCTGGGATTGTGTGATGGAGAGCCACCCCTTTATATCATTGATTAGGATTTGCAGACTTCTATCGTTATTTAGACTTGAATATCATTTTAGAGATTTTGGTTTTTCATGTTTATTGCTTTGAACCGTTTTGGAGGTTTGATATTATCTTGGAGATTATTAGACTGTTTATTTATTATTTAGAGATTATTTTAGTGATCTGTTGGCAGGTTTAAGGTTTAATAAGTAGCCCCTCATTTAGTTATAGATGGGGGTGTTACAAAGATGGTATCAGAGCTTTAGGTCCTTTCCTGTAGATAACCTATTTAGGTTGACCTGTGAGGTTGGGGTAGACATTAGGATGGGTATTATTTATTTCAAAATTCATTCAGTTTTTTTATATGACAACTATTTTACTTTTATGATATTTTTACACTACTTCGACTCATCTCTTTATTATGAAATTTGTTCGTATCTATCTGACTTTGTGAAATTTTTTATTAGAAGTGAAACTTCTCTGTTATTTCATTATGATTCGACTCGGCCAGTTGTTTCATTCTCATCAATTCAGTGCCTTTGAGTTTTGTCTTTGTTAGTGAGTCGTCTTACATCTTTAGAGACACAAACGTGAATATTACTATTTTTTTTAATCGAGGATGTTAGGTAATTGTAAGATTATGATGCTTTTCATAATGATGCATGATCTGTAAATAGCCCTAAGTGTAGTTTGGTTGAGTAGAATTTGTGAAACAATTGATTTATAAGAGAAACAAATGATCTTTGAAGATGCGAATATACATAAATATGTTTAATAAGAGTCTTAACTTATAAAAATGTGCCAGCTTTAGATATCATCCGGGGATAAGATGACATGAGTTTATATTGTGATTCTATAAATAATGTTTAGGCTACACTTATGAGTTGTAAGTTGACTTCGTACGAATAGTTTAAACATTCTGATTTTGAATTTGTAATATTATGTTCATGTATTTTGTTATATACATGATAATAAATTATCTCATGAGTAATAACGTTATTTTTTTTATAGTTATTTTGTATATTACTTTAAATTTGGAATAACATTTTTACTTGTTTCATGTCTATGGGTAAATCTTTCATTTCATATTATATAATAGAAATAGTTCTATTACGCACCTTTGTTTGCTTATCCGAATTAAACACATCCATGTCCTTTATAAATATATTTATTCTAATTTTTCAAACTCGCATGTATTCATATATATTTCTGTAGTTTACTCGTAATATTATAGGATATTCATACTGTTAGGCCGATTACACAATATATGATCAATATTAATATGATAATAACACTTAAGAACACTGTTTATGAATCAACAACTGAATTATATAAAATAACTCTTCTATTTGTGATGTTAAAGAATCACAGAGAGCTGCTAGGTTACAAAAATAATGTATTCAGTATTCGCATCCCTTTTAGGGTTAACCTATCTGTGTTTATATAATACACAGTTACATAATCAATCTCTAATTGATATTCCTATAAATTAGCTATACAAATCATATCAAATTAGGATTTCTTCTGTCTTCTGTTCCGTTTCCTTATCTGTCTCAATATATCTTGCTTCTTTCCATCTTCAAGATATATTGCTTCTAGAATCTTTATATTAGCACCGACAGCTAAGGTAAACTTTCTCCACGTCATACTTTAATAAACTTTGACTGGCTTCCAGTAAACTCTGATGAGTACCTGGTACTTAAACACTGATGAACAAACGTCAGCAATTATATCTAACAATCTCCCCCAACTTGTGCATAATAAAGATGTACAAGTTAATAGATAATTGATGATGTCAAAACATATAACAAATGCAGTGTTTAAATATAATCAGAGTTTAACTTTAACTTAGAACAGAAAACTTTAAAAACTTACAGTCAGACTTTACTTAATCTCATCAATATCAGGCACTGTCCTGAGATAATCGATGAGAAGTCTCCTTTCAGCCTTTTCTAGTTCTTCCACCATGATTTCTTTCAGTTCCTTGAGCTCTGGATCACCTTCTCCAGTCTGGTAGATAGCAGCTCTCAGAGAATAAATGCTGTTCTTCCTCATTTCATTCCCTAGCCGAATATAGTATGATTTGTCTGACTCCAGATTGAATTCCAAGACTTTAATACCCAGCGCTGTCTTGAACTTAGCACTATTTCTCTTCATCTCAACAATCTTTCCATAAGCATCTCTGTACTTAGGAATATATGCACTAGAAACTCCTCCTCCAAGCATAGCTTTTGTCTTCAGCATCCTTTCTCTTAGAACTAAAGAAGCATTGTGAGTACTTCTATTTTTAACTTTGAGAAGGTATAAAACATACTCAAGCTCTTCCCATAGCTTCAATTGAATATCAGCTTCTCCTACTCTGTAAACTCTTCCATCAGACATAAAATATAACAGAAACTCTTTCTTTAATCCTTTATGATAGACCATCTGAACAGATTCTAGTTTATCAAGGCTCTCTTGAGATACCCCAATACCAGCTTCTGCCAGTGATGTTTGATCTAAAGGTCTGTTATTTATTCTCTTTTCCCTGTGTGAACCTAAACCAGACTTGTCATAAGATTCTTTTCCAAGTACTGTCCTGGTTTGAGAAAAGTTCACAGGTTCTAGCGTCAGAGTTTCAGAAAGTACAGGTCTTAAGAAACCTTTGAGTTATGGAGCTAGCTGAGTTTGTACAACTTGAGCCTTGTCAGAGGTTGTCACAATTTTAGTAGAAATATCAACATGAGCAACGTCAGAGGTTGATTTGTTTATCCTTGATTCAACTTGAGCAATGTCCGAGGTTGAATAAATCTTCTTTGGTAACTGTCCTTCTTCTACCAGTTTACCCTTTCCCTTATCAGTATTTGCAATCACAGGCCTCCTTGTATATTGTATACTCTGTTGAGTATTTTCTTTGATAGAAATTCCAACTTCCTTCTTTCTAGGAGCCTTTACTGATTTCTTCTTATAAGTACCAGCTTTAATCTTTTTCTGGTGCTCTTCAGCAAGAAGCTTCATCTCAGCATCTATATCTTCCATTGTAGCTTCATTGCCATGTTCTTCCATAAAAATCTTAGCATCAATCTCTTCATCAGTAATTGGATTTGATGAAATCACTAGACTTTTAAGTCTTGAAGAAGATTGACTACCAGAGTTTAACCTCTCAGAGTTTGTCTGTCTAGCAGAGTTTGACCTAAGTCGCCCTTGCTCTTGAGAAGACTTTGACCTTTTCTCTGTTTCTCTGCTTCCACCATCATTTGAATCATCCCTCAGTCTTAAAGTTGGAGTCCTTCTGCATTTGTCTTTAGGTATTTTCTCCCCCTTTTTGACATCATCAGGAATAAAAACTGATGTCAGCAACTCTAGTGATGCAGCAATAGAATCAATTTTTCCAGACATCAAAGTCTGATTCTCTTCAACCTTCAGTAACCTGGAGCTAAAATCCTTTTGTTCTTGACACAGGGAAAGATATAAAGATTTATCCTTTTTCAATGTAACTTCCCTGGCAACTATGTCATTTCTCAGTCTATCAATAACCTTATCAGTAGTATCAAAGCGATTATGCAATGATTTGACTTGGACAATTGTGGCTTTGAGATGAGTTAAAAGTTCAGGATTTTGAATTTCCATAGAAGACTTGGTCACAAAATCAGCAGCTCTTTCATCAGAAAAGATAGTTTCTCTGCTTGACCAATTAGAAAAATACATTTCCTGAAAGTGAGCTTCTGTAGCATGTTGAGCAGCAACTCTTTGAGATGTATCAACAGAGTTTGCAGAAGAAGCATCATTAGAAGAAATAGAAACATCTTCATCAGCATTATCTTGTGCTCTCTCAGGAAGATCAGAGTTTACAGATATATGAACAGCATCATCAAGATCAACTCTATCTTCATTAGCATTCTCCTCTAACTGCTCTGCAGCTTCTTCATTAGCATTTTCTGCAGTAACCTCAGCATTTAGCTGTGCAGCTTCAGGAATCTCAGAGTTTACAAGAACCTCTTCTGTTTGAACAGCAGGCTCTGTCAAAATCTCTGCCATAGCTTCATCAAATTTCTCTACAACAGCTTCAGGAATTATCTGAGCAGTTTCCACTACCTGATAAACCTCCTCACCCTTTTCTGGAATTATATTATTGACAGAAAGAATTTCTGTATGAGTTGCAATTGACTAATCTACTATCTGGGTGGATTGATCAGCTGCCACATCCTCAGTATCACAAACACTGATACTAGGATGTGCTTCAATTTCTTCTTCAATGTCCATCTCCAATAAAGGTTCAAGGAACACCTCAGGAGTTTCATCAATATTTACTCTGTCCACTATAGGCACAGTAGTTTCATCATTAACCTCAGTCTCCTTAGTAACAACATCAGGTTCTACAGCAGCATCCTGAATTTCAACATCAGGATCTACATTCTGTTCATCCTCATGAACAGCTTCAATAACAGCCTCAGGAATAGCTTCATTATCTGACTCTTCAAACAAATAGTTAGATATCAACCGTCTTCTTCTCTGAGTCAGAGTCTCAGTTTCATCCTCAGCATCAGAATGAGGTCTCTTGGCTCTATTCTTCTTAGATGTACCAACAGAGTTTGGCACAGAAGTTTTAGAAACCCCAACCTCAGTAGTTGGCTTAACAGACTTTGCTGGTATAAAAGCCCTATGTTTGATTCTACCACCAGTACGAATTGGTTGAGAAGGAGCAGCTTCTGTTCTTACTGGTTCTGGTTGTTGTTCTACTTGGATAGAGTCAGCCAAAAACTGTTGCACTAATGCAGGTAGCAATAGGTCTCCAACAACCCCTTTCTTAACATCTTTATTAATAAGATCAGAAAATATTCTCTTGTGTAATTTAAAACAAGAAACATCTTCATCAATTACTTCTACCCCTTCAACACAATAAGAGAATAAAATCTGACAAAATCTAGAAAAGTAAACTACCCTTCTATTTTCTGTCATTTTCTCCCCTAAGTTATTCAAAACAAGTCGTGCAAAATCAAAATGATTATCATATAACAGAGAGTACCCGATTTGCAGACTGTCTGTGGGAATAGCATCCCAGTTGGTGCATTTCTTTCCAAACGTCCTTGTAATGCAATCAAAGAAGAAGCTCCACTCCTTCCTTAAGAACGGTCGTTTCAACTGTCCAATCTTAGTCAAGGGTCCAAAATACCCAATCTCTCGCAGCATCCTTAACAAATCTTCATCACCCATTCCAATAGTATACGACGAAAACTCAGGAAACCCCATTGCAGCCCGAATGGTTCCAGCAGTAATTACATACTCTGTTTCTTCATATTCAAAGATTATAGATGGGCTACCAGTCTCACCACCATCATCATACATCCCAGACTCCCAAAACGCCTTGATTTGTAAACCAGAAAGTTTTGCTGGTTCAACTAAAGCACACCCAATCGCTGACTGAGCAAGAAATTCTTGAATCATATGAAAAGCTTCTAGAGCGTTGGCAGTGTTTAATGGTGCTGCATAGTTATTTGGAACAAATTCTAACCCAGAAGAAACAAAAGCTGTAGTCGCCATTAGTAAGATTTGAAAGAAATCAAAGAAACTGATGCAAAAGCTTCGATTAAGTTTGAAAGTAAGAAAGTGTTTGTGAATATGTGTGTGTGACAATAGATATGAATTGAAGTAAGATGTGAAAAGTTTAGATGTATGTGTGTGTATTGTATAAATATGAAATTCAAAATTAAAAACCGAACAGTTTTTAATCATTAATACACAACTGTCTTACTCCATTAACTGTGTGAGTGGGACACGTGGCACACATGCAATGACTGACAGCAAATAATTGACAGTTTCCAATGCGCATGCGCAGTAAAAACAACAATTATTACCGCCTTTTACACTTTTCTAGACAATCAACCTCTCTCCTCTGTTTAATACAAATTAGAACCGTTACCAATCATACTCTTTTATTTTCAAGAATGTTTTCTCAAAATTGTTAACTGTCTGAAACAAGCAAGTACTTTTAATCATCAGAGATTAAAATAAAATTACCTCAGCGTAGAGTACACAACTCATCAGCTTTTACCAATCCTCCTCTTTTATAAATTAACTCTTTTCACAAACTGTACAGGTGTGAGTATTTGTGTGTGAATTAGCAGAGTTTACTGAATATGAATATTTAGACCATCTCAAAGTGCATAAAATCCACAAACTAAAGCAGTAAAAACTGGTTGCCCAAACTCTCATATAAAAGAAAATCTGATATTTATATCTAAACTCTGTATACTGATATCCTTTCATTTGAATATATCTTTTATTTTCACCCCCTTTATAAAATATATATATATATATATATATATATATATATATATTTTATATTTTATATTTTTTATTTTTCCAGTAATCAGTGGTTGGCACTAGTCACCAAAAATCAAAGATTTTAGCCCTTATTTCATACAATAAGTTCCTGGATCTTCCTAGGCACAACATGATCTCAAAAGAATTTGTGCTCTTTTTGGCATCTTTTAATTTGAGGGTGAAATTATTTGTAACTTAATAATCAGAGTTTAGACTTTTCATCAGTTAATACAATTAATTTATGAGAGAAAACACAAACAGCTAATACAGACTCAGTGTTTAGGATCAATAAACTAAGAGATGCTATAAATATAGAGA
This sequence comes from Heracleum sosnowskyi, assembly GCA_030848705.1. NCBI lineage: Eukaryota > Viridiplantae > Streptophyta > Magnoliopsida > Apiales > Apiaceae > Heracleum > Heracleum sosnowskyi. The sequence goes on along the minus strand of CM061244.1, from coordinate 10,844,470 downwards.
CAGTATCATGCTGTGTAAAATTTCTGCACATTTTGTAATCAGAATTTATAACACTTAAAAGGATTCATGATTACTTACTGAAAATCATGCTTCATACAGCTTTCTTCATCGGTCAATATGTTTCAGACAATATCACAATCAGAGTATAACATCAGAATTTAAGCGTCAGAGTATGACTGACAGAGTATAACTAACAGAGTTTACTATCAGAGTTTAACATGCTGGTACAAATAACAGTTAACACATGCAAAGAACCATGAGCATAAAATCAAACATGTATAGATTTTGAGTCTAACCAGTATCTCTAGTCAAAACCAGAGACCATTCCAAGTTCATTTACCAGTCTTGTAACGATAGCTTCACTCAAAGGTTTGGTGAAGATATCTGCAAGCTGTTGGTCTGTAGACACAAAATGAAGCTCAATGTGTCCTTCTTCCACATGTTCCCTGATAAAATGATACCTTATGCTGATGTGCTTGGTCATGGAATGCTGTACTGGATTACCTGTCATAGCAATGGCACTTTGATTATCACAGTAAATAGGTATTTTAGAGTACCTTAATCCATAGTCTAGCAATTGATTCTTCATCCATAAGATCTGTGCACAACAGCTACCAGCCGCTATATACTCTGCTTCTGCTGTCACTAGTAGAAAACTGGTCTTTTACGTCGGTTAAAAAGGCCTTATACGTCGCCAAAAAGGCGACGTAAGCAGGGGGGATGTATAAAGGGACAAGCTTTTTACGTCGGTCAAAAATGCGATGTATAATGTGTAATACGTCGGTTTAAAATGCGATGTAAAAGACCAACAAAACCGACGTATAAAGATACAAAAGACCGACGTATAAAATGTGTTCCAGCGTCATATAAGGTTAGAGAACCGTCGTATATGAGTTGTAATTTTACGTCGGTTTTAATTTCAACCGACGTATATATCAGTTTTATACGTCGCAACAGTTTTACAAGAACCGACGTATATGTCTGTCGTATACGTCGCATTAGATTTACAAGAACCGACGTATATGTCTGTTTTATACGTCGCTTCAGTTTTACAAGAACCGACGTATATTGTTAGAGGAAAAATTGAAATCAGTTTTATACGTCGCAACAGTTTTACAAGAACCGACGTATATGTCTGTCGTATACGTCGCATTAGATTTACAAGAACCGACGTATATGTCTGTTTTATACGTCGCTTCAGTTTTACAAGAACCGACGTATATTGTTAGAGGAAAAATTGAAATGTCTGCCCTGTTTTTAATAATACCCAAAAAAACCAAAAACCCTGTTGTAACATACCAAAAATATAAAACCTGATGTGAGTAAAACATACACTCCAAAATTCTCAACAAAATCTTTAATTAAAATTAAAATTGGTGACTAGAAAATATGTCCACAATAATGTTTTAAAATTCCTTGTACAATTAACTGCATCATACATTTAATTCAACACATATCGTTACGTTCATATGTCTATCCTAAATCCATAATATAATATCTATTTCAGAATTGCTGCAAGCTAAAGCTAATATCTCATCAGATCATGTCCTTGTTGCAAGCGCTCAGCTAATATCAGACCATACTCATCACCAGCGCTACTGCACAAACATATGTTCGAACAAGTTAGCACATAGTAGAACACAATATATTTGAGATTGTTTTGAAATTAAGGTGTACCTGATCACATGTATTCGCGAGTAAAAAAATTTGCCCAAATATCTCGAACTTCTCCAATTTGTTGGTTTGCGTATTTTTTTCCAAGACCCTGCCAAAAGAAATGTTAACTACTTATAAATTTAATGTTAGGTTTTTTATATCTTTAACAATATATACCATTTTATATAGTACCTCTATCCACTTAGTTTTAGGATCTTTACGAGATAACATTACTATGTCATGCATGTATCTCATCACAAAATAACCACACTCGGTACCTCCTTTTTGTTGAGGACACTACAAAACAAACTCAAAAAATTTAAAACTAGATAAATAAATAAGAAAAAGACTTTCAAGACTAAAAACAATATTGTACGATACCTGAACAGCTTCGTGGAACCAAAGTAGGTTATTTTGATTATTTTTCTTACCACCATATTTAGTATATACTTTATATGCGCTGTTATAGAAAAACAAAAAAATTTAATACATAAAAAAGGTTTTAACTACTTAAAGGAGGAAATTAATATTTCTATATTAGTTTTCAAAATTAAAATTTTTCTTACGTTTCGAAAGGATCCTTCACGTGTATGTGTCGTTTTTGCTTAAGTGGATCAAACACGTAGACAGCACTTTCGTCAACACAAAACATAAGCAACATCCAGTGCTTACTGCAGTTTAACAATATACCAAATTAGATTAAAATATCACTAAAAAATATGCCAAATTGGAATGTTAACGAATGTGTATGTTCTTACCTTTGGATGTACGGTGCAAGGACAAAACGTTTCTCCTTAGCGCCTGTCATAACCTCACACATGTATCTAGATGTATCATTATGATACTTAGATTCACGTGCCAATGCTAACACAGATGGACACATGAATGCAAATGAATTATCTTCCAAGTCCTTGCACAACTTGTGAATGTACCTTTGATGTCATATGGATTATGCACAGTTAGTTTCTATGCACATTGCACAATAAAGATATAATTAGATCTTAAAAAAATGAGTAAAGAATTATAGCCTTACATCATAAAAATCTGCAGAATCGGTATATTAAGCCAACTTAACCTCAAAAACTCATAGACATCTTGGTTCGTGACATATATCGGAACTTTTGCATTTTCATGAAATTTGAATACCTCCACATCTTTATCAACGGCTTTAGTATCCAATTCAGGAGGCATACTATCAACCAAGAAACGTAAAGTTCGACATTTTTCACTAAGTTGGTCCTCACTAAAAGAATTAGCTTGATTCTTGAGGATAGGCGTTGCTGATTCTTTACTGACAACCTTATTTAGTTTCCGAGAACCTGGCTTAACTTTCTTGTTCTCAGGTTCCTAATTACAAACAATTTAAGTGAAGACTGGAATTATTAATGAAACAAAATGAATGGCACTATTAATTATATTTTTTATGTAAAGATATTACCTGCCCTAGGATCACAAGATCCTTTGGCCATTCAACAAAGCTACCAGCTGCATTACCTACAGTTTCATGTTCGTTACATGGCACCGAAAGGGGACTAAGCTGAAATTCGACTACAACTTCATCAACACACACTTTCACATTATGTGTCGCAATCGGTTTGCCATGAATAAAATTACCGCCCTCGTTACTTAATGGGAAAACTTGTCCCCTTGCCACTACAATCCTTCCTTTGTCAGGATGTTTAACACATAGACGACATAAGGTCGGAATCTGCATTGATTAGAATACACTTTAGCAATGCTCTAATATAGAAAGACCTGTGAGATATAAAGATCCAGCAAACATAAATAAAGCTCAGAAGTAGAATTACCTTGATATCTAACAAATTATGTGGCTGGTCCACAGAATGACAACTACTTCGAACCAATTCATTTGGTGGTGTACTATTCTTGTTTTGCCCAAAAATATCATTTGGAAGTGGCAATCCCATCTGCTTTAAATGATCATATATCCCTTGAAGCTGGACATTCATCATTTCTTGGCACTCTTCCCTCACTTTCTTGGTAATTTCTTGTTTAATTGTATCCAATTCTTCCGTAGAGATGACCCCGCTCTGTTTGCTTTTTTTTGATCCAAACACACTCTTTATTTTTGCTCTTCCTCCGACCCCTCTAACGCGTCCTCCATGCTCCTTATTCCCAAGTGCACGAGTCAATACGTCATCGTGACCACATGGGGTCCATGACCCATCAGAAATTTGCCTTTGCAACTCTCCCTGTCCATAATACAACATGCTTCAGATTAAAGTTAATTCATTAACAAGATATGATAGTTAATTAATTTAGGTGTAACTGTAATAGCACTTCTTTTCAATTCTAGTATATAAAGGATCGAAAACAGTACTAATGTTAAAAATGCTAGTGACCAGAGAAGGATGAAAGCTGCAGAAGGGAGCATGTTCAACATGCGCCTATAAACGTGTGAAATATGAATATTACTGAATCATTAACAAATTTCTACAGCAGGTTTGTTTATATTTCTCCAGATTTTAACACCATATTTCTGAAAATAAGCTTGAAGAGGTCACTGAAAGCAGCAGTTGAGTCAGTTTTCAGTGTATTTCTTTTTGTAAATTTTTCTGCACTATGTATATGCTGAATTTGGTTATGCAGAACTAGATTAAGAAGTTTTTTCAGGAATATGTATATTAATGTATATTTGAATATTCACTGTCTTGTCTAAGGCCTTAAGGAATATACAGTCCAGTGAGCTATGTCTCAGATTCTAAGAAATTAGCATATGACCTGCAATTGTTGTCTAATGGCAGGGGCTAGTTGCGTTTTCAGAGAACGGTTTAATGATCCGATGGTGGTCACTGGGAGGGTTTTTAACTTGAACTTGTTATGTTCCAATTAAGGCAGACATCATTCATAACTATAAAACAAAAGCAGATCAGATCAGTTCATAATATAGTTTATGTAGTGTTAGTGTTTATAAAACATCACTTACCATTTTCTCAAACACTTCTCTAGTATGCTCGTTAGGGATGTAAAAACTTCCATCTTCCTTTTTTTTTGCTCGTGCTCTTATCCAATCGTAACTACGCTCAGTCGATAGAATGGATGATTCTGATGTGTCTAAAGAAGCGATGGGGTCATTATCACGCCACTTGCTCCTATATGATTTATATCCAACTTTTCCAACAAAATGTGGATCTTTGTTGTGTTTTTGACTTTCCTTTGCTTTTTCGCTCATTTCCTATATATAAGAATGTAAAATTGAAAGATGTTTGCATGAAAAAGCTCTAGAGGATAATATTCACCTCAATGAAATACTAATGTTTACCTTAAACTCTTCAGTCTCGTGTGTCTTTTTAAAAGTTTCCCAATCATCTTCTGTGATGTAAGGATATGTATCACATGGGTTCCTTCCTGTTCGTAAAAAATATCTAACCAGATTCCCCTTGAAATCCTTCCAACTCTTTCCTGCAGCTTCCATCAGTTGTTTTTTTAATTGATCATCCTCCAATTTCCAGTGCATCTATTATAACTGATTTTAATTAGTACAGCAAATAAGGCAGTAAAGAGAAAATGTAAAATGCATTGAAGGAATATATCTATATACCTTGATATCTTCCCAAAGCATATTCTTTAAACCCTCGTTAACTAAATTCCAACCCTTGATATTTATGTTAACATGTAGTCGAACCTCTGTTCCAATATAAGACGCAAATTGGGAAGCCATATCCCCCACAGCAGTACCATCTTCATCAAACTCTATTTTGCTCTCTGTTTTTTTATTTTTTATTTTTTTTATTGGTTCATGAAATGATCTTCCATATCTTGTATCATCTCTTGTACCCTGTCATTCTCCATATCTTCTTCATCATTCTTTTCCATACTATCTTCCTCCCTTCCACGTTTTGTACCTGAGGTCCTCGTAGAGTCTAGTCCTTCACCATGCCAGATCCACTTCTCATAACCCTCCTTAAAACCACGACGAAAAAGATGATCCCGCACTGTATCAACACTACGATACTTTTTAAAATTATTACAATCACGACATGGACATAAGATCATTTGTTCTTTTCCCTCTTCCTTATGCTTCTTTTCTAGGTATAGCATGGCATAAGTAATGAAATCTTCAACACCTTTAATATAATCGGTCGTTGCACGTGGAATTTTGTACATCCATGTATGTCGATCCATCATTTATTACTACAAAAATGGAATAAAGTGAAGATTTAAATTACCGGAAAGATTTTTATTAGCCATGTGCATGTGTTTTAGAACATTATTCTGACGTGGCTGCAAAAGGATGAACATGTACCTTAAAAAAATCAAAATCTCTTCATCCTATATTGAGATTATTTAATTATCTATTATGATCATCACTTTGAAATTCAGCTATCTTTATATATTATGCAATATATAAAGAATTAGAAATAATAACCTATATTATGATATTATAGTTATCCAATTTTTTTATTTTTAATTAATTTTAAACCGGTACCTACACGTATAATATCTGATTATCAATTTGTGCATTATATAACTTTTTATTAAATTAAACTTTGTATTATCATGGATAATTTATATTCTCTTTATCTTATTAATTTCTTACTGTACTTTATTTTAAGATGTTTTATACTTTTTTTAAAATAACGTAACTTTTTAACTATTATCAGTCGAATATATGTCTGTTTTAACTATTTTAACTATTTTATTATCATGGATAATTTATATTCTCTTTATCTTATTAATTTCTTACTGTACTTTATTTTAAGATGTTTTATTTTACCATAAATCTGAATAGAATTGAATACAAAATGATCAAAATGAATTCACTTTTCACAATGCCCTAATTAGGTACCATAATTTAAGTAGAAGCAAGAAAGAGAGAGTGAGAGAGTTGAAAAGGTGGGAGTTTGAGGAGTGCGTGTAATTGTATATATATGTATGTGTGAGACCTACCAGCTGCTGTAGAAATAACAAGACAAGTAGTAAGGATTGATTTTTAACCCTAGTAGGACAGATTCATCCCGACCCACTATGATTAAGGAATCACAAATCAATCGAAATCTCGATATATATAAAGATTGATTTTTATATACCAAAAAAACAGAAACTTAAGCGAGAAGATGGTAGAAGATGAATTAAAGGAAAGACAAAGGGTCTCCTAGTTTTTACAATCTCTGTCTCTCTTTAACTTCTCAAAATTACATGCTCTATCCAAGTTTTCAATTTCACAATTAAAATTAACAATCTTCTATCGATTTCTCACTTAAATTTTCTAGCTTTCAGTATTTTTACCTTTTTTCAATCAATTACCACCACCACAATAAAAAAAAAAATAAAAGAAACTTTTTTCAATTAATTACAAGCGTGTATGTATGGTAAATTGGTACGGGAGGTGTATTTGGCTATGTTTGTGGAAAAGTACAGAAATTATATTTACTTGGGTCTCTACAATCTTTTACTAGTTATCTTCTACTATGCATCCTCTCACCAAGTATTACACAATATTAATACTATTTTTTAATAACTTAATGTTTTAACAAGAAAAAGAGACTATTTATTGTTTACACAAATGTACAAATTTTTCTTTACTTATAAAAAATATACATTATAAGTGTAATTTCAAATTTATCTCTTATTATCTCTTTCATTGCTTGTAAATAAATTATCCCATCATAACCGAATAATAAATTATCCGAACCGAATATGATTCAAAATACGGGATTCGATTAATATCCGAATTTTAAAAATGGTGAATTTAGTTTTAGTTGAGTTACAACTTTTACGGATCATAATCTACATATATTAATCCGAACTATACCCGAACTGATATATAATTCTCTCTTTTTAAAATAATTAACTTTTTAACTAAATTAACAGTCTAGTTAATTGTGAAACTCTCTCTTTTAAATGGTACCTAATTATCAGGAACTTGTTGTCGGGACTGGCCCTGAGAAACTGATATGAAACTGATATGAAACTGTAGGCATAATAGCATGAGTTGGAAAGTCTATTTTGTATCTATAAATATCAAGCAATGAAACCAACATATTTCTAATTTCTGCAAAACTCTCCTGTGCAGAGACAGAGACGGAGTGTGAGATCGAGAGCCAGCTATTAAGCAAAGAGTGGAACAAAATAGACTATAATTCAACAAACAGCTGCGCTTTACTTTATACTTTGTGATTGTTAATTACTTTCATATTTCATCTACCCCTCCCAATTACATATATCGTACCTTTCCTTACCAGGTTAGTGCACCCAGTAGATTACGAAAAACGCAACCCTAATTACGTTGTTACAGTTCCTGATTTGCTTATATATATAGCAAACATAGTGTTCAGATATATGGTTGTCTGATCAATATGATCGGTAGCTAGTCTTTATCATTTGATCTAACTGGTTTTTATATATTCAGCTATGGAATTTCCTAATATGTATCAAGATGAACCTGAAAGCTCCAATAATCAAATGAGGAGGGCACAACAACAACTAGAACAACAAGAGGGAGCTGGTAGGGGTAAAAACAGAGGGCAACACTGCCATGGTTGCAACAAATTGCATAACAGCAAACACAGAGATGGTATTAGTTATAGATCAATGTTTAACAGCAAGAAGGTTTCATGAATTCGGCCAAAAATTGCACATTAAATTTTAATAAACCTACAAATTTATATATTAAATTAATACCCTTTACAAACATAAGATTAAGAACTATAGTAAATCTAATCTGATTATGCTACACCGAAAACAATAAAATTAAAGAAAATAACAACAACCCAAATTCATATTGTTTGTAACAGAATTAAAATTAGGAAAATTTATTTGTAAAAAAAAATATGAGAGGGAGCAGGAGAGACAGAGAGGGGGAGAGGAGAGAGAGAGAGAGAGAGAGAGAGAGAGAGAGAGAGAGATTACCAACGCGCGAGAGAGAGAGAGCAACCAACGCGAGAGAGAGAGAGAGCAACCAGATAGGAGAGCAGCTGTGGTGTCAATGCAATCGAACCCAATTGTAACAGTTGAAATCGAGTGAATAACAGTTGAGTGAATAACAGTTGAACCCAAACCTTAATTATAAAGTATAAATCGAGTGAATTGTGATTTCAATTTCTTAATTGAAATCAGTGAGGAGGTTTTAGGGTTAGTCGACGAAAGAGAAAGGGGGTTGGTTGAATTGGGGTTTTAGATTAATGACTGAGAGTACGTCTATTAAATTGTTTTTTTTTATTTTAATAAAATTATTATATACGTCGGATTAGAGAAAGCCGTCATATATTATCGATTTTATATGTCGCGTATTAAAAACACCGACGTATATGTGCAGCAATTTTATATGTCGGGTGCAAAAATTCGACGTAAATTTAAATTTTATACATCGGTTAAAATCAAACCGACGTATATGTCCACCATATACATCGTTTTTTTATGAACCGACGTAAAAAGTCACTTTATATACGTCGCCTTTTCCTTAACCGACGTATAAAACACTTATATACGTCGCCTTTAGGCGGAACCGACGTATATAAGTATTTTATACGTCGCCTTTGGATAGAACCGACGTATAATAGGCGGCGTAAAAGATCATTTTTGTACTAGTGTGTGGATGTGGAAATTGATTTCTGTTTCTTGCTATACCAAGAAACTAATCTGTCACCTAAAAATTGACAGCTTCCACTTGTGCTTTTTCTGTCTATCTTACAGCCTGCAAAGTCTGCATCAGAGTAACCAATTAAGTTAAACTCTGATTCTCTAGGATACCAAAAACCAAGAGTTATGGTTCCTTTGAGATATTTGAAAATCCTTTTTACAGCTGTTAGATGTGGCTCTCTGGGATCTGCTTGAAATCTTGCACAAAGACATGTTGCATACATGATATCAGGTCTACTTGCTGTGAGATAAAGAAGAGACCCTATCATCCCTCTATAGTTTGTCATATCTACTGAGGCTCCTGTGTCTTTGTCTAGCTTTGTTGCAGTAGCCATGGGAGTTGTGGCAGATGAACTATCAAGCATACCAAATTTCTTGAGTAGATTTCTGGTATATTTTGCTTGATTAATAAAAATCCCATCATCTGTTTGCTTGACCTGTAAGCCTAGAAAATAACTAAGCTCTCCCATCATGCTCATTTGATATCTTGACTGCATAAGCTTGGCAAATTTCTTACAGAGTTTGTCATTAGTAGACCCAAAAATTATGCATCCACATAGATTTGAACTAACAGCAAATCATCACCAGTATTAAAATAGAACAAGGTTTTGTCAATTGTTCCTCTAGTGAACCCACTTTCTAAAAGAAATTGAGCCAGAGTTTCATACCATGCTCTTGGTGCCTGCTTTAGTCCATATAATGCCTTATCAAGCCTGTAGACATAATCTGGATGTTTGGGATCTACAAACCCTGGTGGTTGTTCAACAAACACTTCTTCTTCAAGTTTCCCATTAAGAAAAACACTTTTCACATCCATCTGAAAGACTTTAAACTTTTTGTGTGCAGCATAGGCCAGAAAAATCTTTATTGCCTCCAATCTTGCAACTGGAGCAAAGGTTTCATCATAGTCAATTCCTTCCTGTTGAGAATAGCCTTTTGCCACAAGTCTAGCCTTATTCCTTGTAATCACTCCATCACTGTCTGTTTTGTTTCTGAAAACCCACTTTGTACCAACAATAGATCTATTCTTTGGTCTTGGTACAAGTGTCCAAACTTCATTCCTCTCAAACTCATTTAACTCCTCTTGCATTGCTGTTATCCAGTTAGCATCTTGAAAAACTTCTTCTACTTTCTTGGGCTCTGTTTGAGATAAGAATGCATGAAACAGACATTCATTATTTGTAGCACTTCTAGTTCTTACACTAGCTTCTGGATCTCCAATTATCAAGTCAGGTGTATGGGCTTGTGTCCACCTTCTTGCTGTTGGTAATTGGCTTCTATTATCATTAGTTGATCCTCCCCCTTGATCCATGCTATCCTGATTTTGTTCTTGACCATTTGCATTTTCTGAGGCTCCCCCTGAATTGGACTGTTCAGTATTTGAACTTTCAGAATTTGAGTCATCACTTTGAGAAGTTTCTGAAGTTTCTTCACGCTCCCCCTCAACTGGTTCTCTATTTTGTTCTGTCAGAGAAAATTCTTCAGTGTTTACCAGTAGAGGGTCAGAGTATGCTTCGACAGAGTTTGTTGGATTTGCTTCATCAGAGTTTACATCATCAGAGTTTAGATCTTCATTTTCAAAACGAAGTTGATCATGATATTCTTCATCTTCTATTCTAGTTATTTTCTTGTCATCAAATGACACATGAATAGATTCCATGATCACTTTAGTTCTCAGATTATAGACTCTGAATGCCTTTGTGGACAATGGGTATCCAACAAAAATTCCTTCATCAGCTTTTAAGTCGAACTTGGTCAACTGTTCAGGATGATTTTTCAACACAAAACACTTGCATCCAAAAATATGAAAATACTTCAAATTTGGCTTCTTATTTTTCAACATCTCATATGGTGTTTTCCCATGCTTGTTGATTAGTGTAGCATTTTGAGTGAAACAAGCAGTTTGAACAGCTTCTGCCCAGAAATAGGTTGGCAATTTTGCTTCATCAAGCATTGTTCTGGCAGCTTCGATTAGGGTTCTGTTCTTTCTTTCAACTACACCATTTTGCTGTGGAGTTCCAGGTGCAGAAAATTCTTGCTTCACTCCTCTTTCCTTGCAGAAAGCTTCCATTTCAGAATTTCTGAATTCAATACCATTATCACTTCTTAGAATTTTCACTTTGTACTGTGATCCTTTGTCCAGTAATTTTACATGATCCATTAGTATTGAGGCAGTTTCATCCTTCTTTGATAAGAAGTACACCCAAGTGTACCTAGTATGCTCATCAACAATGACTAGAGCATATTTCTTTCTGCCCAATGACATTATATTTACTGGACCAAAAAGATCAACATGTAGAAGATGATAAGGTTCCACAACTGAAGATTCAGATTTACTCTTGAAAGATGACTTCCTTTGCTTGGCCTTTTGACAAGAACCACATAGGCCATCTAAGCTGAGTATTGACTTAGGAAGTCCCCTTACAAGACCTTTTCGAATCAGCTCATTGATGTTGTTCAAGTTTAGATGAGAGAGCTTCTTATGCCATTTACAACTCTCTTCGTTTGACATTCTTGCAGATAGACACACAGTTATTCCTTCAGAGTTTTTTACCAAACTTGCTTCATATATATTATTGTGCCTGTGTCCAACTAGAACAACTTTCCCTGTAGATTTGCTGATTAATTCACAATGTTCATTATGAAAATCTACATGGTATCCTCTGTCACAGATTTGACTCACAGAAAGCAGATTATGCTTGAGTCCTGAGACTAGAGCTACATTCTTGATGATGACAGTTCCAAGATTGATATTGCCATATCCCAGAGTACATCCTATGTTGCCATCTCCATAGGAAACTTTTGGGCCAGCCTTCTCCTCATAGTCTGATAGCAGGGCTTTATTTCCAGTCATATGTCCTGAGCATCCACTGTCCAAGATAAGGGTGCTCTCTTTTATTCCCTGCAATCACAAACAATCACTATGTGTTAGATTTAAGGATCCAGACTTGCTTGGATCCTTTGGCTTTCTTAACATTGTTAGCTTTTGCAGCGGAATCATTATCAACAGAGTTTAAACTAACATTGTCAGACTTTACACTTGCAGAGTTTGCTCTAACCCATTTCAAGTTGGGTTTTAGCTCATAATAGTTGTGATAAATAGCATGATAACTTTTGCAAGTATAAATGGAATGCCAAGTGCTCCCACAGTGTGTGCATAAAGTCTGTGGTCTAACCCTAACATAATCATTCTTTACTCCAGATGTGGAAGGTAAAGAGTTAATATTTTTGTTCTTTTTGCAAAACCTGGCAAGATGGTTAGTACTACCACAACTATGACATGTTTTTCTAGGAGCAGCAGAATTAGGCAAATAATCATTTCTTTTATTAATGCCTACTTTTCCATTTCTATTCTTCTTAAACATTTTCTGTTTGTTGACAGACTTTATTTCTTTGAGCTTATGTTTAAATTGTTTTTCTGTCATCAAACCAACATTAACCTGTTTGTCACAGACTTTTACTGGTTCTTTAACAGCTTCTAACTCAATCTTATTCTCTGTTATTGAACCAATATTAACCTGTTTTTCACAAGTCTGAATTGGCTCCATAACTGTTTCTTTTACAACTACAGACTTTAGCTTACTGGATTCATGAACAAATTTCACAGGTTTAAGTTGTGGTTTCACTTTAACTTTATCTTTAAACCTAAGTTCATCTTCCTCACAGTAACCTAAACCTACAGTATCTGTTTGAAAAACCTGATGTGTGTCTTTTCCAGAATTGGTCCAGGTTTTAATCACTTTCCTCTCTTTTTCCAACTCAGATTCTATTTGCCTATATCTTTTAAGCAATTCCTGTTCAACATAAACAGCATCATCTCTCTCCTTTTGAACTTGTTGCATGTTAACAAGTTTCTCTTCAAGAAATTTATTTCTTTCTTTAAGACCTAGATTCTCAGATTTTATTCTCTCATTCTCTAAAGTCTGATCCCTATAACTAACATGTATGCTTTTAAGATAAATTCTTAATTCAGATATATTATCAGTATCATAAGCATAAGTTGTTAAGGGTACCTTGTTTTCAGATGACTCAGCTTCATCTCTAACAGTTGCCATGAGAGCATAATTGACTCCCTCATCTGAGTCTGAAGTGTCTGCCCAGTCATTGCCTTTAGTGATGAGTGCTTTCTCAAATTTTCCTTTCTTGCACTCTGGAGCATAATGACCCATTTCTTTACACTTGTAGCACTGGATCTTTGACTTGTCTTTCCTTCCAGACTTGGTATCCTTTTCATCAGACTTTTTGAATTTTCTTTTATAAGAATTTGAATCTTCCCTTGAGAATCAGAAGCTTCATCATCAGTATTTGAGCCATCATCAGAGTTTGATGACTCACTTTCAGATTTAATGACTAAGGCCTTTCCTTTGGCTTTCTTTCTTGATGATTCCTTCTTGACAGGCTTTTCTTCAATTTTAAGTGCAACAAATTTTGTCTTCTTTCCAAATCTTTTGTTTCTTTGTTCTATCTCCAATTCATGAGTTTTGAGCAACCCATAGATTTCATCAAGATCTGTTTCTGCAAGATCATAATTGTCTCAAATTGTTGTTACCTTCAAATCCCATCTTTCAGGCAGTGATAACAGAAATTTGAGATTTGACTCTTCAAGTTCATATTCTTTATCAACCAGGGACAAATCATTCAACAGTTTACAAAATCTGTCATAAGTATCTGTCAAACTTTCATCAGATCTAGAATCAAAGTGTTCATACTCCTGTGTTAGAATAGTCTTCCTGTTCTTCTTTATAGCACTAGTTCCTTGACACCTGACTTCTAAAGCATCCCAAATTTCTTTGGCAGTCTTGCAACTAATAACTCTGTTAGACATGACATTATCTAAGGCACTGTGGAGTAGATGTCTAACCTTTGCATCTTTTGCAATTGATGAGATGTCCTCAGGAGTTAAGTCTTTCTTCTCTTTTGGAACAGTCTTTTGTTCTTGACCAGAGATAACAGGAGACAATTTAGTTGGCATATGAGGACCATCATAGATTCTGTCAAGGTATTCTGGATCTGTGGCTTCCAGAAACATAGTCATCTTCACCTTCCATATTGGATATTCAACTGATCTTAGAATTGGAACCCTGATAGTCTCATATCGACTCACAGAAGTAGGTTGAACCTTCTGAACATTAGAACCTGCATTAGAACCTTCCTGAGAGTTGTCAGTCATGATTATACTTGTGTTTAGATCGATAAACTGTATATATTAAACAGCCTTGGCTCTGATACCAATTGTTAGGCCGATTACACAATATATAATCAATATTAATATGATTATAACACTTAAGAACACTGTTTATGAATCAACAACTGAATTATATAAAATAACTCTTCTCTTTGTGATGTTAAAGAATCACAGAGAGCTGCTAGGTTACAAAAATAATGTTTTCAGTATTCGCATCCCTTTTAGGGTTAACCTATCTGTGTTTATATAATACACAGTTACATAATCAATGTCTAATTGATATTCCTATAAATTAGCTATACAAATCATATCAAATTAGGATTGCTTCTGTCTTCTGTTCCGTTTCCTTATCTGTCTCAATATATCTTGCTTCTTTCCATTTTCAAGATATATTGTTTCTAGAATCTTTATATTAGCACCGACATCTAAGGTAAACTTTCTCCACGTCAGACTTTAATAAACTCTGACTGGCTTCCAGTAAACTCTGATGAGTACCTGGTACTTAAACACTGATGAACAAACGTCAGCAATTATATCTAACACATACTATTTCGATACTAGTTGCCTAAATTTCTTTGAAAATATTAGTATTTTTTTTTTCTCAATTTTATGCAAATTACATCTAAAGCACTCATGTTCCAACATTTTATAATTATTTCATTTTGGGGACGCTCAAAATAAATAATTAGATGAAATGATATTATTAATTTCAGGGACGCCTGATATTAATAATTCAGAAAGGAATATAAGTGATATATGTATTTTAAGATACTTTTTTTTACAAGTTTCGAGGTGGTTCGAATTATCTCTGTAGTATTCTATTGTATTGTACACTATTGAACGACTATCATTTGGTATCTCATAAAAGTTCTAAAAATAATACATATATTCATAATTTTGATTTATTTTTATTTAACTAGCGTGAAGAATTATTATCAAACACCAATAACTTAATGTTTGATGTTCCAATTGAATGTATCTAATAAAATGTTGAAGTCTTATAATTTGATAAGTTCAATAGGACTTGGACGGTAAGTTATTTTTTTTTATACATGTTATATGCACTTAATTCATTATTCAATTTTGTGCATCATAATATAATTTTGTTTGAGACTACTACCTTGTGTTTTTCTTGTATGGTTGTTTTATATAAGATATTTTTGTATTTGACCCATATAAATTGCACGTGATATTTTGGTGTTATAAAAAAAATATCTATATTTTGGTCGTAGTTGTCAAATTGCTACAAACGAATTTAATTTTTTGAGAAACAATTTAAAGTACTAATGTGGTTGTTTGTTCGAGTTCTAGGAATATCACGAGATATTTAATTTTATGGACGAATTTTAATAAGTGAGACATGATGTAATATCTCATAATTTTTGTTTATTTTATTTTAAGTGCTTTTGAATTATAGATACGTACCGATGGTTTTAAGTTGAGTTAAATATTATTTATAATTTTTTTTTTCAAAAAAAAAATATTTATTATATATTTTATTTACGATTTATGATAATTAAATTTGTTTCAGTTTAGATATATATTCTGCATATATTTTGTTATGGTTTGATTAGCTAATTCATACACATGAACATCTATAGGCCCCTTCCATCTTTTGTACTTATGTTCCATGCTTAGTTGATGCACTTAATCAATTTTTTTTAACTTATAGTCTATTAGTTGTTTATACAAGTCTATTAATTTTATGGCTAGTCTTTTACGATGAGTCAACTTACTTGATATTTTATAGAGTAACATAGGAAAATTTATATAATTGATGGATGCAATGTGCTTTGATTGATTTGAATTGTATGAGGCTAGATTGTGGTTGATGTAATAAAAATGGTACATTTGTAGCATGAGAATTATTTGAGATCATTCACAAAAACGTAAGAATGAAATAAACTACTTCTTTGTTTTTTTTTTTTTGTAGAAATATCATTATGTCTTTTATTATATATTTTTATTTTTATATTATCTTTAAGATATTATTTTATTTAAAATTAGTGTGTTACATTTTAAACATACATTGGATACATGTAATTACAAGTCTGCTTCATTTTATTTTGGTTTACTCTGGGCTAGCTCACACAACAAGTTGTGCTAATTATTAATTTTGTAATCATTTATATTTGTTAAATAATAATTAATTATTTGTATAATTCATTTATATTTGTTAACTAATAATTAATTATTTGTATAATTCATTTAATTAGCAGTAATTAAAGTGATTGTTTTTTTTATTTCACTAATTATGAACCATATTATTCGTTGAGTGTGCTTATTTAATATGGTTTGAGCTATCTTAGTTGTCCAAGCTTGGCTATTTTCTTAATATTTTAATATTTTGAGGGCCTTATTTCATAAATTTGTTATAATATATTTATTTTTATTTTTTTAAAGAAAAAGATAATTAAATTGTATAGTACTCTGACTTGGTATCATATTTTTTTTAATTATTGATATATAATTATGTTTAATACTAATCTACATGATTATATAACGTTCATTTTATAAATTTAGATAAGTACTCTTAACGATACATTTGATCCAAAAATATTTTAATGTTAATTAAATAATTATATCATGCACTAGCTACCTCTTTATTTAAGTGGTAAAAGTTTGTTAAAATTATCATCGATTTGTTTTTTTGTTTTTTTTCTTTTTGTGATCATTTTGTACTTTACCTGTAACTATTAAACTCGTGTCTTGGAGTTAGGGATAGTAATCTTTGTTTAAATGTGTAGAGGTACTGTTTGAGAGATTTGTAATATTTAAATTTGTTAAGAGAGTTATGCATATTAATGTCAAAACATGATAATTTTAAGGGTTTTAAGAAGAAATTTGAGTTGTGATATGTTAGTCACTTTGATCTTATAAAGAAAATGCAAGAAGTTTCTTACATTGTTTAATTTGTATGTAATATTATTATATTATTTGTATAGTTTATTCGATGGATATATTTTGAGAGATTATAAGTATCATATGTTGCGTATAGTTTAGAAGTGATAACATAAAATAAGATATGATTCATTATGAAGTGATTTTTTCTATTTGTTATTTTTTTTTTTTTTGTAATTTTGTTATAAAATATTTTGTTACGAAGAGCCTAAAATATTTTGTTATAATTTTGTGGTAAACTCATTAGGATTGTACAACCACTTAGAAAATAAGATATAAAGTCGAGAGCATTTTTCAAAAAATGAAAATTATTCATTTTAGTTCTGCATTTTAGTATCGTTTGATTCCGGGACGGAATCCTTTTTAACGAGGTATATATGTAATATACGAGATTTTATAATAATAATAATAATAATAATAATAATAATAATAATAATTAGTAATTAAATGCTACTAGTATTTAGAAAAGGTTTAGGAAAAATAGGTGGTAGAGTTCTATTCAGAATCGGTGATTTGTGTATTTATAAAAATATATATTACGTCCCACTTTATTTTCACAAAACTAAAGGGGAAATTTTGTACTGCTTGTTGTGCACACTGTATACACGAGATGGGGTAAGGTATTCTTATTAGCTTTCCATGACATGATTTACTGATACAAAGTTATATTTTAATTAATATTGTAATATACTTGTTTCTTTCTTTCTGTATCTTGCCGCAAGTTTTAATTTTTAAGAGATGACAACATATGGTCGGCCTCCCATTTACAAATGATGTTAGTCTACATGAGTTTAATCAAATCACTACAATGGTTTTGTACAACATATGGAATTTATAATTAATTTATTAAAACCTATCTACTAGTGAAACAATAGAATGGAATTATGTTGTTCTCAGCCAAGTTAAATCAGATTCTAGGCAGTGTGAACGTGGTTTACTATATCCATATTAAAAATGTATTCGTCGATATTGATAAGTTATAAATTATACTAATTTAATTAGGTAATGAATAAATGTTAATAACAAATTATAATTTTTTTTAATTAGATCGTGGGCCGGGAATTTAGCGTATCGTTTGTAAATGTTATTAGTGTTTGAGACTACGATTTCAAGGTACAGATTCTCTACTCTTTTATTCAGCGCTACTTCTCTTAGAAATATTTAACTTAAATTCGTTGTGACCTCAAATCTGTTCGTTTGATTTTGAATCATTTTAAATATGAAAATTGTTTTGATTCTGAAAAGTATATTTAAATCTGTTTCGAAATACTTAAATATTTGTTTCTGCGATTTTCTGATACTACGTATATTTTATATCTGTTGAAAATATTGAGAATAGCTGTTATGTGAGATTTTAAAATATTCTGCGAAATATTATATTTGAACCCTTAGTTATATAGGGTATACCGAGTTAACCAGCTGTAGGGGTACTACAGCCATGTCATTGCGGCACCAATGACATGACACTTCCATGGCAGTGTGATTGGTCATGGCGTATCCTTCTGTCCTGATAGCTCAGGAGGCGAGCTTTTGCGCATTTGATATTTGTTTCAGGATACGTGGGTGCACCCAGAGTTTATGATTTGTGATTTGATTTGACGGTGACGTTGTATATGCCGTACACGTTTTCCGGTTTGTTGCACACATTAGGTACCCTATGATGTGTGTATTTGTATCTGTTTTGTTCCGATCTCGGTATGAAATATCCTAACCCCTCGTTGCTTCAGCCATAATTATTTTTAGATAAATGTTTCATTATAAACTTTCAAATATGAATATCTGTTTTCTGTTTTATAAACTGTATTCCAAATCCGTACTGGACGATTGGCTCATGCCGTATTCTTTTTCTGGCAAGTGCTTAGGGGGATCTGGGATTGTGTGATGGAGAGCCACCCCTTTATATCATTGATTAGGATTTGCAGACTTCTATCGTTATTTAGACTTGAATATCATTTTAGAGATTTTGGTTTTTCATGTTTATTGCTTTGAACTGTTTTGGAGGTTTAATATTATCTTGGAGATTATTAGACTATTTATTTATTATTTAGAGATTATTTGAGTGCTCTGTTGGCAGGTTTAAGGTTTAATAAGTAGCCCCTCATTTTAGTTATAGATGGGGGTGTTACAATAACCTTGAACTACAAAGGCACATGAAGTAACTTTAATAAATTCTTCAATCTCATTGCTTAATGGAGCACTTCCTGATACTATTAGACGAAGCCGACCACCTAATCCAGCTCTCACCTAAACCAAAGAAAATAAAAAACATAAAAAATATCAGAAAGATTGACCCCATATGTAAGAGTCACGTAAGGTGTTAGAAAATTGATAGTTTAAGGATATAATTAAGTATATTCTTGATGTTAATTCAAATTTCTAATGATTGGAAGTTGTTCCTTGCTATGGGAACTTAAACTTTCATGTATGGGTTTAATAATTTTCTTGTTTAAATCCATAAGAGAAATTGAGATGAAGGTAGTAGCTTGAAAAAGCTTGTTATAATGATGTTTCATTTATCCCACATAGAAAAGAATGTCTCGGCGTCTCGCGTACGCGAGGCGACCTGGGCGAGAGTTTATTTATGTGATTTAATATTTTATTAGAATTATTTATCAAATTGGGCTGGGTTATCAGTTGTCAAATTGGGTTGGGTTATCAGTATTTAACTAGTAAACTCTGATGAAGTTGGTTTATCAGTATTTAACTAGTAAACTCTGATGAAGTTGGTTTATCAGTATTTAACTAGTAAACTCTGATGGAGTTGGTTTATCAGTATTTAACTAGTAAACTCTGATGGAGTTGGTTTGTTAGTAAACTCTGATGGACAACTAGTTAAACTCTGATGGACAACTAAACTCTGATTGACAACTAGTTAAACTCTGATGGACAACAGAAACTAAACTCTGATGGGCAACAGAAACTGATATGAACCTGGACATGATTTGATGGATATGTTTAAAATAAATATTAAAACTGATATGTGGATAAACATGAAAAATATGCAACAGCTACAGGTTATTAAATTCAATCAAAACGTTTTATTCTTTAATGGTCAATTTTGATTTTTTTTTTAATATGATCAGCTGTTACGGAAATTAATGTGTGTGCTTCAGTTACAGAAAGGAACCACTATAAATAGTGGCCCTTGTAGCTCAGTTGAAATACACAGAAGTTTGCAAAACACACTTCTCTCAAAAACTCTCTCTGCCCTCCCTCTCCATATAGTATTCTCTGTAGTTTACTGGTTCTCCGGCGACTGAGGTGCTGGTCGTAGTTGAGCACTGCTGTTGCTGTGAACACTTTGCTCGGAGCTGTTTTATCCTGGAAGTAGTATCCCGCCGACAACCTGACACAGTAAGTGGGGGCGAATAACTCTTCAAGAACAGTCAGGGTTTCTCAAAGTCCTGACGACTCAGCTGTTGTTATCTTATTACTGTTCTTATACACTGTTAAGCTATGGTTACAGGTACTGTTTCTGTCTCCCTGGTTATTTATCAGTTTCTGATATGCATGCTTTCGACCTTCATGCTTTGTTTTGTTAACTTTGGTCTTGGCATGTCAATGCTATATCTATTATATAACTGCCTCCATGTTGCTGTAGTATTGATTATTTCCAACATTCTTGAAGAGTTATCCTGTTATATAATATTTAGCATTATGGTTAATGAAACTGGAGTTACTGTAGATGGTAGTACGTCTAATGTGTCTGCTGGGGTCATTGATTGGACCACTTACCGTTTTCCACAACCCGTTGAACTAACGGGCTTACCGGAGAAATTCAACGGTGGTGTCGGCTTTTCTCGTTGGCAGAAAAGGATGAAATTGTGGTTGACTGTAAAGGGTCTGTGGCCAGTTGTGGAATATGAGAAACCGGTGGTGATTCAAGAAAAGGCTGAAACAGTTAAGGCTTATGCAATGTGGGCTGAGAAGGATGGGGTGGCTAGGGCAGCCATTCTGGCAGCCTTAACGAACACTCTGTTTGATGTTTATTCATCTGATGCCTATAGTGCTAAGCTCTTATGGGAGAAGCTGGACCTCACTCACAATACTGACTCTCAAGGTCTGGAAAAGTATTCTGTAGCGAGGTTCCTTGAATTTAAGCTGGTAGACAACAAATCCATGACTGAGCAGGTGCATGAGTTCGAGATGATAGTGCATGCTTTGAAGGAATCCGGCATGGATCTCCCTGATAAATTCAAGGTTATGAGCGTGATTGAAAAGCTTCCGAAGTCTTGGGAAGAGTTCGCTCTCTCCCTGAAAAGACAGAAAGGAGAGATCACCTGGACCAACCTTATGCTGGACATCTCGGTGCAAGAACAACACAAGTCCAAACAGGGACATGTGATGTCATCTGAACACGGTAGCTCGAAGGTGAATGTAGTAACCGTAGGACAGAAAAGGAAGGCTGTTGCTAGGAAGGGTAATGTTAATAAACCTAAGATAGACAAGGATAAAGCCAAGAAACCAAAGGCAAACAAACCATGTTGGTCTTGTGGGTAGGTTGGGCACTGGAGTAAGGACTGTCTTACAAAGAAAGCGAAGAAAACCGAGGTGGTAGCGCAAGCGAATGCTGTGCTTGGAACCACAAGTGGGCCTGTAGTGAACATGGTTGTTGGTGAGGCTTCAGCTTCTGAAACCAACGAAAACCGGTATGTGACCTACAACCCTGTACTATTTTCCACTTATCTGTCAAATGAATGGTTGATTGATACTGGAGCTAATGTGCATATTTGTGCTGATATTAGTTTGTATGTATCTTATCAACAGAGTCATAGCATGACAGTGACGATGGGGAATGCGAGTGCCGCTCAAGTTCATGGAGTGGGAGACGTGGACCTGAAGTTTCCTTCGGGGCGTATTCTATCCCTGACAAGAGTGCATCATGTTCCCGACATGCGTAGAAATATAATAAGTGGAAGCCGTTTAGTTACGAATGGTTTTGAAATTTCCTTAAGATGTAATAAAGTAGTTCTTATTCACACTGGTACTTTCTTTGGCAAGGGTTACTTGTCGAATGGTTTATTTGTTATAAATGCTGAGCCTGTTTTGGGCACTTCCTTTAATGAAATTACTCCTTCTGTTAACTGTGTAGAATCATCCAACTTATGGCATGCTAGACTTGGTCACTTAAATTTTGGTGCTCTTAAAAATATGATGAACTTAGAGTTGATTCCAAAACATACTATAGAAAAGAATTCTAAATGTCAAGTATGTGTGTCTGCTAAACAAATAAGGAAACCTTTTCAAAATGTTGTTAGGGATTCAGACTTGTTAGATTTAGTACACACTGATATTTGTGAATTTGGTGGTATGTTAACTAAGGACCATTTTAGATACTTCATTACTTTTATAGATGATAGTAGTAGATACTGTTATGTTTATTTACTTAGACATAAGGATGAAGCACTTAGCAAATTCATGATTTATAAAACTGAAGTTGAGAAACAAACTGGTAAGGTACTTAAAAGGTTGAGATCAGATAGAGGTGGTGAGTATACGAGTAACTCCTTTAATGAATTTTGCGCAAGCAATGGAATAGTTCATGAAGTTACTCCACCATACACACCTGAGTCTAATGGGGTCGCTGAGCGAAAGAACAGAACGTTCAAAGATATGATTAATAGTATGCTGATTAACTCTGGGTTGCCTAAATACATGTGGGGAGAGGCTCTGAATACTGCTTGCCATATTCTGAACAGAGTCCCTCTGAAACACATGGATAAGACACCTTATGAGTTATTGAAAGGCAAGAGGACTAGTCTCAAATATCTTCGAGTGTGGGGGTGCCTTGCAAAGGTACTTGTCCCTGAACACAAGAGAAAGAAACTAGGTCCGAAAATGGTTGATTGTATCTTTCTGGGCTATCTTGAAACCACTACAGCTATGAGATTTTTGGTAATAAAATCTGACATAGATGGTATAGTGGCTAACACGATAGTTGAATTTCGTGATGCTACATTCTTTGAGGATGTCTACCCTATGAAGACTGGTATACCTCAAGGTACTTCTGAGGAAGATCTCACTCACACATCAAGTTCTATTCCTAATCATGTGGAAAAGATGACAAATGTGGGGGCGGAACCTGGTAGTAGCTCTACTCCTATGGAGGAAGAGGAACCTAGGAGGAGTAAGCGTGCAAAGGTAGTCAAGGACTTTGGAAGTGATTTCATCACTTACAATGTCGAGGATGAACCTTTAACTTTCCGACAAGCTATGGACTCCTCGGAGTCTAGGCACTGGAAGGGCGCTGTAAAGAGTGAAATTGACTCTATTGTTTCTAACGGAACATGGGAGTTGGTTGATCTCCCTCCTGGGTGTTCTACTATTGGGTGCAAGTGGATCTTTAAAAGGAAGTTGAACCCTGATGGCTCAATAGAGAAGTACAAGGCTAGACTGGTGGCTAAGGGTTTTAAGCAAATGGAAGGAATTGATTTCTTTGATACATACTCTCCTGTTGCCAAAATGATAACAATCCGAATGCTTGTAGCATTGGCTTCCGTACATGGTCTGATCATCCATCAAATGGATGTAAAGACAGCTTTTCTTCATGGTGAACTTGAAGAAGAGATTTATGTGGACCAGCCTGAGGGGTTTGTAGCATCTGGCAACGAAAGGAAAGTATGTAAGTTAATCAAATCTATTTATGGCTTAAGACAAGGTCCCAGGGACTGGCACAAGAAGTTCGATGAAACGATTGTGACATTCAGTTTTGTTAGTAATGATAGCGATAAGTGTGTCTACTCAAAAGTTAAAGGTAGTGAATGTGTCGTATTATACTTATATGTGGATGACATACTTCTGTTTGGAACCAATATTGAGATTATTAACGAGACAAAGGATTTCTTGAAAAGGCACTTTGAGATGAAGGATATGGGTGAAGCTAGCGTGATTCTTGGTATCAAGCTGACTCAGTCAGCTGATGGAATAACCCTATCGCAATCTCATTATATAGAGAAATCTATACTTGAGAAATATGGTTATTCACAATGTAGAATCGCTAGTACACCCTATGATCCTAAAGTTGCCCTTGTCAAGAATAGTTCAGGAGTCCCTATGTCTCAGTTAAGGTATTCTCAGATTATTGGAAGCTTGCAGTATCTTGCTAACTGTACTAGACCAGATATATCATATTCTGTGTCTAAGCTAGCTAGATATACAAGCTGTCCAAATAGAACTCATTGGGATGCTCTTGATAGAGTGCTTAGATATCTGAAAGGCACAATGTACCTTGGATTACACTATAGGAGATTTCCTGGTGTACTTGAAGGGTACAGTGATGCAAGTTGGATAGCTAAGAAGTCTGGTTCCAATGGAGTGACTGGATACGTGTTCACCCTAGGGGGTGGAGCAATATCCTGGAAGTCGGCAAAACAGACTATAGTAACTCGGTCTACTTTTGAGGCTGAGTTGTGTGCACTTGATGCCACTGGGACGGAGGCTGAATGGTTACACGGACTGATGTCCGTGATACCTGTAGTAAGCAGACCGCTTCCTGCTATTGCTATTCATTGTGATAGTCGAACAACTATCGACAAGATTAGCAGTAAAAAGTACAATGCTAAAACAAAGAGACACGTCCAAGTTAGACTTAAGTCTATAAGGGGATTAGTGTCTGATAGGATTATAGCTGTAGAGTTCATTGGATCTCAGGAAAATATAGCTGATCCTTTGACTAAAGGACTGGAACCTGCAGTGGTCCTTAAGTCGAGGTTGGGGATGGGACTGACAACCCATCACGACTCATCAACAGTGGGAACCCAATACACATGAGAGGAGATCCCTCGAAGTGTATTCAATGTGGTAATAACAAGCTGTAAGGATGAGTTGGGAGTACCTTGATACATAGATGATACTTAGTATCTGAGTCTATCCCCTGTAAACCTATAAGGTACTGAAACTGCTGAATAGTAAGAGTTGAAGAACTCTGAATGGGGTCAAGTCATTTGACGAGATGGTTGCAGTACATCTCCGGAGATGCCCAGCTAAGCGAATGTGATTGTGAGGTCGCAATTAGAGGAAAGGGTTATTCCTTGAAGCATTCGACGAACAGGATCGAGACAAGACCATTAATGTCTCAAAGCCGTAGATTGGCACCATAGCCTTTGACTTGTCGTCGTCTATGGAGAATGGTTACACTTAACGGATTAAGATTCAAGGTGAAATAATTCCATCTGAATCCGGTAGCCATCGAAGTAGGGGACTTAGGAGGGTTCAAACCCGGAAGGGTACCGACTCTGAAAAACCAAGTCATGTTAAGAACCTGTCTACAATTCTATATGGATTTGTGGGGGATTGTTAGAAAATTGATAGTTTAAGGATATAATTAAGTATATTCTTGATGTTAATTCAAATTTCTAATGATTGGAAGTTGTTCCTTACTATGGGAACTTAAACTTTCATGTATGGGTTTAATAATTTTCTTGTTTAAATCCATAAGAGAAATTGAGATGAAGGTAGTAGCTTGAAAAAGCTTGTTATAATGATGTTTCATTTATCCCACATAGAAAAGAATGTCTCGGCGTCTCGCGTACGCGAGGCGACCTGGGCGAGAGTTTATTTATGTGATTTAATATTTTATTAGAATTATTTATCAAATTGGGCTGGGTTATCAGTTGTCAAATTGGGTTGGGTTATCAGTATTTAACTAGTAAACTCTGATGAAGTTGGTTTATCAGTATTTAACTAGTAAACTCTGATGAAGTTGGTTTATCAGTATTTAACTAGTAAACTCTGATGGAGTTGGTTTATCAGTATTTAACTAGTAAACTCTGATGGAGTTGGTTTGTCAGTAAACTCTGATGGACAACTAGTTAAACTCTGATGGACAACTAAACTCTGATTGACAACTAGTTAAACTCTGATGGACAACAGAAACTAAACTCTGATGGGCAACAGAAACTGATATGAACCTGGACATGATTTGATGGATATGTTTAAAATAAATATTAAAACTGATATGTGGATAAACATGAAAAATATGTAACAGCTACAGGTTATTAAATTCAATCAAAACGTTTTATTCTTTAATGGTCAATTTTGATTTTTTTTTAATATGATCAGCTGTTACGGAAATTAATGTGTGTGCTTCAGTTACAGAAAGGAACCACTATAAATAGTGGCCCTTGTAGCTCAGTTGAAATACACAGAAGTTTGCAAAACACACTTCTCTCAAAAACTCTCTCTGCCCTCCCTCTCCATATAGTATTCTCTGTAGTTTACTGGTTCTCCGGCGACTGAGGTGCTGGTCGTAGTTGAGCACTGCTGTTGCTGTGAACACTTTGCTCGGAGCTGTTTTATCCTGGAAGTAGTATCCCGCCGACAACCTGACACAGTAAGTGGGGGCGAATAACTCTTCAAGAACAGTCAGGGTTTCTCGAAGTCCTGACGACTCAACTGTTGTTATCTTATTACTGTTCTTATACACTGTTAAGCTATGGTTACAGGTACTGTTTCTGTCTCCCTGGTTATTTATCAGTTTCTGATATGCATGCTTTCGACCTTCATGCTTTGTTTTGTTAACTTTGGTCTTGGCCTGTCAATGCTATATCTATTATATAACTGCCTCCATGTTGCTGTAGTATTGATTATTTCCAACATAAGGCTCCTGCCATAGACAACACATACATGTACATTAGAACTTCTCTGCACAAAAATAAAAAACATAGACAACCTTCAATTATATTTCACAGATATCTACACTAACCATGGAAATGTTATTCCTTCCTAGAACACCTTTTCTGTTTAGAAAAATGCTGCCAAAAAAAACAAACAAACTTGCAGTAAGATAATTAAGTACATGGAAGTACAAAAATAGAAATTAAGACATACTCCACTTCCTGTGGAGTGATAATGCATGACGATGTATCTATACCGTCCACTTGAGCTAGCTACAATCATCCCCTGTAAAAGAAACAAAACATTGGAGATAAAGTTTTTAAACTATTAGTAAAAGTAACAAGACCTATAAGTGAAAAAGAAAGCAGAACAAAGATTAAAACGCAATAGAACCAAATTCTTGGTGTCATAATAAACTAGATTAGCATGAAGTCATATTACGCTCGGAAGCCACCACACCGTGTGATAAGTTGAAGCCTACCACAATGGTTCCTCTGAAACCATGCTTTTTCGCAAGCATTCTAACAGACAGTGTTGCGGCATCAGTTGAGAAGGAACTCAGAAGCACATGATAAATTACAAATAAAGTGAATCGTGCCCAAAATATATGAAACTAAAATCAGTAACCCCACTTCAAGAAAAAGATAAGACTTTCAGTTGATCTACCAAAAACGGATAACAAAAATTAAGTCTTTACCTGTAAAATTGGAGACGGAGATATAACCCAAATCACTGCATCTTGAACAGACCGATTAGGGCATGTGGAAACAAATTAATTAAAGAAATTCAAAAGTCGTCGTGGGAGAGAGGTGGAGTTTTACGATAGACAAGTGCGGCTATGCATACAGAAGGGAAGGTAGATAGAGAGATGGATTATTTTACTTTAGGATGTTAATCTGAATCAGTTTACTTCTTAGTGGTACCCAACAAAATATAATTGCACAAAAGTAAATATAAGAAGAGGTATAAAAAGTTAATAATGATAATAAAATTTATTTTTGGGAAATCCAATTTATAACTTTATAATTTTTTTTATTTCTTTAAAATATTAATAAAATTATAAATTTTTGTGATTACATATTTAATTAGATGAATTGTTTTTGATATTATATGTAAAAAGTTTAAGACATGAATTTGATAGATTTAATTTGAAAGTATGGAATAGATTTAATTTAATATTTCTTCTAACTAAAACCTCAAAAATATCACGGGCTATTCCACTTAGTAGCATAAAATACTAATATTATAAATCTATCTCTCTATCTATACTATGAATACTATTATATAATAGACGAAACATTAAAAGTTTGGTTGGTCGGTATGGTACATTGTGATTTTACTTAATTGCCCTTAATTAACTGTACTTCGTGTTTTTACTTAATTAACCTTACTTATTTATAGAAATATATTATTAAATAATAATATTACCTATTTATAACCAATTACCTTTTTCACCTAAAATACATTATTTTTTCTATTTTTTCCAACAAATTTCCCTACTTTTTCAAATATATCACGGAGAATTACCTTTTTTAACTAAAACATGTTTGTTTTTCTATTTTTCTTTATTAAAATCCCTCCTTTTCCAAAAATATCACGGACAAACCTTTAGTTATTTATTTTTAAACCTATTTTAATATTATAATTATTTTTTAAAAGTTTACCTATTTTAACATGTCTACTTATTTTTCTTAACAAATGCAATTACTAAAAATATTAAAATATACATAATCAAATACCTATTTATAACCGATTATCTTTTCAGCTAAAACACATTATATATTTTTTCTAACAAAGTCCGTCCTTTTCTAAATATATCACGGAAAATTGCCTTTTACGGTTTACTTTTTCTATTTTCTCACTAAAATTCATTCTTTTTCCAAAAATATTACAGGAAACTATTTACTTATTTATTTTAAAACGTATTTAAATATTTTTAATTATTAAAATTTAAAATCTCATTTTCCAAAAATATCACGGGCATTTACCTTTTTAAACTAAATATATGTTACATTTTTTATTTTTTCTTACTAAAACCCCTCATTTTCCAAAAATATAACGGACAAACCCATACTTATTTATTTTAAAATCTGTTTTAATGTTTTTAATTAATTAAAATTGTTTAGCTATTTTAACATGCCTACTTATTTTTTGCACAACTACAATTAATAAAATAATAATAAAATAATAATAAAATAACAATTAACAATATGTGCATCACATGGGTTTTAAGCTAGTATCTATTATATTGAGAATATTGGTAAAAAAGTTAATTTTATTTTATTTCACTCCTTTTACTTAATTAATGTAGGAAACGTTTGAATTCCATTTTTATTTTATAAAAAGTACAAAATTTGATATATATTTCTAAGGAACGTATTTAATATTTGATACTAGCTTATATCCCGTGCGATGCACGGTGTTCTTTAATATTTTATTAATAATATAAATAATTTAATTTAATAAATTATTGACGTAATCTTTAGTAGCATTTTAGATATTAAAATATAAAATATTTTTAAATAATAGATCTAATATTGATTTGCTCTTAAAAAATTTAAATGTGACTAAAGTGCAAATAACAACATATGTGCTATGTAATGTACCGAGTTTCTTCTAACATAGCTATTACTTTTATTTTATTTTATTAATTATTTTATTTAAATTGTATGTTATAAAACAATTATATTAAACCTGGATTTTATAAGTTTAATATAATAATATTGTCATTATATCTATATTTTGCCCGTGTTATTTTTAATTCGAATATGAGTTGTTTTACTTAAAAAATATATAACATACTTTAAAAAGACAGTTAGTTACTTATTAATAATTATATAAAATTATATTACATTTATATATATGTTGTCCATGTTACTTTTAGAAAATTAGTTGTTTAAATTAGAAAATATAAAATTATATTACCTTTTTATATACATGTTGCTCGTGTTACTT
Source organism: Heracleum sosnowskyi (assembly GCA_030848705.1). NCBI lineage: Eukaryota > Viridiplantae > Streptophyta > Magnoliopsida > Apiales > Apiaceae > Heracleum > Heracleum sosnowskyi. Next base: position 10,814,556 of record CM061244.1, on the reverse strand, counting down.
TTAGAAAGTTAGTTGTTTAATTTAGAAAAAAATAAAAAAGGTTACGTGTTTAGCTGAAAAAGGTAAGTGGTTATTTATTAATAATTATATATAACAATATTACCATTACATATTTATTTTCCATGTGTTATGTTTAGAAGATGAGTTGTTTTAGTTAGAAAATGTATAACAGACAATGTGTTTTTGCTGAAAAAGGTAATCAGTTATAAATATGTAATAATATTACCATTTTATATATATGTTACCTATTTTATTTTTAGAAAATGAGTTGTTTGGTTAGAAATATATATAAAATAGGTAATGTGTTTTAGCTGAAAAAATATAAAATTATATTACCTTTTTATATATGTTGCTCATGTTACTTTTAGAAAATTAGTTGTTTAAGTTAGAAAAAAAAGGTTATGTGTTTAGCTGAAAATGGTAAGTGGTTATTTATTAATAATTATATCTAACAATATTACCATTACATATTTTATTTCCATGCGTTCTGTTTAGAAGATGAGTTATTTTAGTTAGAAAATATAGAACAGGTAATCAGTTATAAATATGTAATAATATTACCATTATGTATATATATATATATATATATATATATTACCTATTTTATTTTTAGAACATTAGTTGTTTTGGTTAGAAAAATATATAAAATAGGTAATGTGTTTTAGCTGAAAAAAATAATTGGTTCTAAATTAATTGATTATAGATAGGCCCCATCCAAAGTATAGATAGACCGGGCCCAAATACCGACCGACCAAAACTTTTAATGTTTCGTCTTTAAGTATAGATTGGTAAATATGAAATGTAATAAATTATAGTAAAATCATATTGACGTTCAGAAATAAAAGGCGTGCTTGTTGGTTTGTTGTTCTAGAATTTTAATATTAGTGCCATATTGACTTGTACTGGTCAGAGGCGGGAGGGGAAGTTCTTTTTGTGTCGGGTGTGCACAAGACCGACGCTGTATCCACTCTTTTGCGTCGCAGTTTGTGCCAACCGACGCTTATGCATACTCTACTGCGTCGCACTTTCAAGCAACCGACGCTTATACTAATTTTCGGCGTCGGTTATTAAAGCACCGACGCTTATATATGTTTTATGCGTCGGTTATTTATGTCAACCGACGCCAAATCTATAAAATATACGTCGGTTAAGTAAATAGGCGACGCTTAATGTACTTTAAGCGTCAGTTTTTAAAATAACCGACGCTAAAAGTGCGATGCAGAAAGCTATTTCTGTACTATTGATTACGCAACGGTCAATAAGTGAAGAGAAGTCAAAAGTATATAAATGTGGTGGGGCAGTGTAGGTGGTGCGACCTCATAAGGCCCACGAGAATCGGGGGCCCAAAATTCTATTCATCCATGTGCCTAAGTATATGTAGGTACGATGCATATGAACCTAATTTCAAATTTCAAATGCTGAAATTTCTCAAGTCCTTACATCAATATTCTGAAAAATATTGATATTGAGCTTAGGATCGATGACTATGCTTCTAAAAATGCAAGAATAGGTCATTTCAGATGCGATTGAATTTTACAATTCATATTTTTATAGGTGCACTAATTCAAAACTATAAGATGAAGAAGACTGTAGAAGCATGATTTGCAACACTTTTTTTTGAATTCTGATTTGCAGCACATAATGGTGTACAAACTACTTCAATAACTTGTTTCTATATATTTAATGTGATTAGTACGATATACTTTTTTTCGTTTTATGTTCCAAACTATGTAAAAATTTTACTTTTAATTCTTTACTACTATAAGTGTTCTGAAACGGCCCAAAAAGAAAATTCGGCAGTAGACCCACTAAATCTCAGGACCGGCCCCATTGAGAATGACAATCCTCAAGTATAATTTTTTAAAGTACTAGCTTTATACATGCACGGGATGATTTATCAAAAAAAATTTACATTAGTTTATTAATTTTATATATTTTTATTTTTATTTTTTGCTATAATTCTTGACTCATAATTTTACATTAATTTATTTATATATATACTTTTTACATAATTTAAAAATATTCATTTATAATTTTATAAATTTAAAAATTGATTCATACAAAATATTTAAACTTTATGATGAATTTTTTTGAAAATATAAATTTTATTATATAATCTATTTAATTTGTTGGTTACTTTGAAAAGTCAATTTATGGAACAGAGTGAGTAATGCTTTTCCTCGAAATACTATCTATTTTATGTATATTTTAATATCAATATTTATCCTCGTTGTAATATGAAATTTTAATTTATTTATTTTCAATAATAATAATAAATATGTAATTTTTAATTGTACGTATGTAAAGATAATGGTGGGAAATATGGTACTTTATTAATTTTATTTATGAAATCGATTTAGTACTATATTTTATTAATTTAATTTATATTGTATATTACTAATGAAATTTTATTTCTTTATTTTTTATGTTTTAATGTCTTCTTATGCTTTTCAATAAACTTGTTTACAACAGGTGTGTCGGGTGTTGTATCTCCCGGGCATCTGATAGTTAAATTTCATGTATAATTGTTACCCTCATTCTTTTTCATGTTAACAATAATTAGTAATTAGTAATTTACAATGTTAACCCTCAAGACCATACCACCTAAACTCCCTTATACCAATTATATATATAGTTAAATTTCATGTATAATTGTTACGCTCTTTCTTTTTCATTTTAACAATAATTAGTAATTAGTAATTTACAATGTTAACCCTGAAGAACATACCACATAAACTATCTTATACCAATTATATATAGGATATATAATGACATTTGACTCCAAAAGATAATGTCAGCGCCTTATCCATTCTTACATATGAGCTTTTAGCGCTTATGACTAGATTCATAGTAGTGGTGTCTCTTAGGTGGAAACGGAAGAAATTCTAGAGCATGTATACCAATTTTCAAATTTTGCAAAGGCATAATAAGATACACACAACATACAAGTTCATATATAATAATGAGTAGCATATTCCTCAGGTAATATTACCTTAGGGAGTTACATGAGATTATTCTAACTTTCAATACATGGGGGTATTATTATAATTTCAGAATGATTTACATATTTAAAAAATTGAATCACTTTTTTGTACTAAAAAAATTCTTACCTAAAGTAATTTTTCCGAGGTAACCTCCGGATCTTTTTTCTCATAATCATGTAAAAACACATATAAACGTAAATATCTCAATATTTGTGAACATATCAACATAATTGCATGTATGGACAAGATTCATGGTAGATATACTAGTGTCGAAGCCACATCAAAACTTTATGTATATTGAAAAATTAGAAATAATAAAGGGAGGACTTTGAAAAGGCTTAAAGGCTAAACTCGTATTAAACTAAAAGATATTTTTGTGAAGTCTAAATTCATTCGGTTTCCATTTAAAACGAATTTAATACAACTTTTACGAGAAATATGAATCCACATAACTCAAACATATAAATTTATAACAATGACATGAAAATAAAAAGGACATGTACCTTAATATCTTTTTAAGAATCTTTTAGTTTAAAACATGTATAGCAAAGAAGCTGAGGCAATGAACAACTCGTGATTTACCGTGGAAGAAAACCATGAAAAATTAAGCACTTGCACTTGGACACAATAAAACCTTCAAAAATAAAATTTTTAAACCTTGAACTTCTAGAATGAAATCCCCCCTCACACGTGAAAAAACAAGTTGTGCTCATCGTGCTATAAATATATTATGAAAATATAGTATAAGGTAGAGAGAGTTTGAGGGAAAGAGAGATAATATTTGATTTCATATTTTGGTTATTTTGGTGTGTTCTTCTCAAGCATAGTCAAAGCCTTTATCTGGGTTACAATGAAAGTTACAAGTGCAAAGAAAAGTCAAAGTTCTCCGGAGTTAAAAGTAAGGTGAAGCCAAGAGTCTAGATATTAGAAAGGAAAATAACATCCATTCATATATTACATATAATATCAATATAACTTATTACAACATCATTCTCTCCTGTTTCAACACTTGATAACACTTGATGATATATCACTTGGTTTTTTATGGGTAACCCCTTTGTACTTTATTGCAACACTTTTTTTGAACACTTTTCATATTTTGGCAACATATTTTCTTATTTTTTAGAGCACATGCAATATATATTAATTTGGTGGTAATAATTTTATAACATCTGAATCATAATTGCAACATCTCAAACTTAAATATAATTTTAACTAAAACAAAAATTGTCAAACATAGAGTCCTAATTTTACATCAACCACAAAGGTTCCGAATCATTTTCAAAAACTAGGACATCATTCCGAATCATTTTCAAAAACTAGGACATCATTGTACTTCGACATAACCAAACTTGTCAAAAGCTAAGAAATATAACTTAGTACCATCCATTTCTTGATCTTTTTTGTGAACTTTCTCATCCATCTCTTAGTTAGCTTGACGATTAGGTTGACTTTCAATATCCCAATTGACAACCTTAAAAATAAAAATGGAAATAATGTATTTAAATAAAAAGGTTTATAATTAATGATACGGATATTTAGAAAATGAAAAGGTTCAAAAAGAGTTTATAATGCGACATGAAGAAAATAAATATACCTTGGTATGGTAATGACTACCCGCTATACCGTTCCCTGCTTGTAGCCCTCAAGTATACCCTGTAAACATAAATTTATTTACCTATAGAAATTAGAATAAAGACATCAGAAGCATCATAAAGTAACTGACTGAAATCATACACAACCTCTCCTTTGACACAATAAACCAACTTTGTACCATCTTGGAGCCCCTTAGGCAAAAACAATAACATGTGTAAATCATTGCTCCTGTCTCACCATAAAAGGAATTGGTAAGATTACAATAGAAACACATGACTCGGATAAGAAACCTTTCAAAAAGCTAACACATAAAAATGGAAGGTAATGAAGGTCACAAGAAAAAAGAAGACACTCAATACCTCACCTTTTCTTAGTGCGGCCTACATTGTTTCTTTTTTCTTTTTCAACTGAACCAGAAAAATAAGGCCTTACCCTGCAAAGAGAAATTAGATCAGTTAAAGCAGATAATAACCGTGAATGATAAATAGACATGACAATATGGATGGTAAAGGCCAACAAAGGAAACATGTCAGGACACAAAAGTGGATTAGTAAACAATGTGATGCATTTTCTCAGCAACTTTCTGGTAGATATCATTTAAATCTGGAAAATACATATCCTTCATAGTCTTAATGTGCAAGAAGCCATAAGGTTTTTATATGATTACAGAGAAAAGATTACTGAATACCATAAGAAGGAAACTACCACACATCTTCTGCTAATAGATTACAACAATGTGACTGACCAATTCTAAATGTCGATATATTGAAAAAACCTAGCTTTACAAAAATTATTTATTTTCAAGTTCCAAATTCCTTTTCACTTTTTCACATTTCAGCAATTCAACCATTAACTTCCAAAGGTATTCAAGTTTCGATCTCAGTCTAACCAACTCCCAGTCATTTTGTGGGCAGTTTGATATTTAATAAGTAAATAAATTCACTTATTTCTTATGTAGCATAAATTGAACCGTACATAATACCATACTAATGTTCTCATTCACTCATGTGTATGACTGTGGGTTCACCACGAACAACATCACATCTATACATTACCTTTTGAAATGTCTCCTCCTGCCAATCTCTGCCATAGGCATTTCCGATCCGAGCTGTGGAATCCACAGAAGCTACAGATTGGTAAATAAAAATATATCAATATCCATAAACATTCTGGGAAACTAAAGTGACTTCACATGAAAAAGCAAGAGTATGCATATGTGATCTTTTCTAGAAAAGAAGGAACAATATTAAGACACCAGCCATACACATTACTCAATACTTATGACACAAATTAGAAAACAACCAGAAAAATATAATACTTTGCATACATTTAATAAATATAAAACAATATTACATGCAACCAGAAAAATAAATACGAAATACGATAAAACATAATATTGAATATTTTGCATATATTTGATATATATAAGAGAACATTACCTAGGTGAACATAATATATTTCTGGAGCAGTTTCTTCATTGTTTGCTGCAAATATTTCATAAAAAGAAAAGAAAAATAAAATGAGAATTTTGAAATCAAATGTTTCAAATCAAATAGAAAATTTTACAAATAATTGATGATATATAAGGGGAAGAACCTAGATTATATAGATAAAATTTTACTACTATCAACTAAATTTGTGAATCCTTGTCCATCTAGATCTAAAAATAACCAAAACTCTAATATTTAATTTGAATTGGTATCTTGATTTAATTGTATTTAATGTGAAATTTTGATGTAAACCTACTTGATCTAAAACCTGGGTTCAAATCAGATACAATTGTCAGAACTTTCGCACTAGTTTTTTTGTTACGGTCTCCTCAAGTTTATTCAGTTGTTGAATTTGTAAATGCTGAATTTGTAAATGTTAGAAGAAGGAAAAAAAGGTTCTCCTATAAGTACCTATAGTGGATCCAGTATGAAACACACTTGCAAACATCAATATTTAGGGATCATAAAAAAAGTAAATCTGAAAAATATAATCCACCACGAAGAATGTATGAACTAATTCATATAAAATTCCCAGCGACACATATAAAAAAAATCAGATTTCAATTAATGCTTAAAGGGGATGACTTACCATTTGGCCTACACAGATTGTGATACATACTCACCTGAGATTGAGATTGAGATTAGAGAAAAAAACACAAACACCACTCTATCTGTATCAGTTCTTTAAGAGGAGAGAAGAAAAAACTCAAGATACAAGAGTTTTAGGGTGAGTTCTTTATTAAGCTATGATTAAGCTATGAGGAGAGAAAAAGAAAATACAAAAGCTATGAGGAGAGAAAAAGAAAATACAAGGGAGGGGCAGCCGTACCAAGTGAAGGATAAAGAGAATATATTTATAAGATAATATCTACTGAAGGTTCTGGAAGTTCTCCAGGTGTGGATGGAGAATATATTTATAAGATAATATTTACCTAAGGTTCTTGATCATACTAGGACCTTCTAGAAGAGTCCTGGAATAGATAAAAAAATATCTTGTTTATATTTTTAATTCTCTCTTTTTTTAATTCTTTTATTGTTGACTAGTGGGGAAAAGGAAAAAAATGATATCTTGTCTTTAATTTTTAATTCTCTCTTTTTTTCAACATTTTCTTCTTTTGTCTTTATTCTTTTATTAAGATATATTATCTGTTTTTAGTTTAAAATGCTTGCTTATACATAAAAATATTGCAATCTTGCTATTGATTTTTTAAAAATATTTTTTGTTATTTAATTTACTTGTAATGGATAAAAGTGTTGTAGGTTTATAATTTGTTAGTAATTTTTTTAGTTTTTATCTTAGATTTTTTTTTAAATTTGTTAGTTCTTTTTAATATATTTTAATTATTATTTTCAGTTATATAATTTTTTGTATTCTTTAGTTATTATTTTGTGGTGTAAATATTTTTGTTTGAAATACTTGTTCTTTTGTATTTTTTTTGTTTTCCGGTTTTTTTAAGTTATTTTAGATTTTTTTATAGCTTTTGTAAAATATTTAGATTTTTTTACATTTTTTTGTGTTTCACAAGTTGCTCATGGTGGTGTATTTTTGTTTTTTTAAGTTCTTTTGGTTAACTATTAATATGACTAAATGTATCCACTTATGACATACTAAACTTATTAACTAAGATTGCGCCATTAGTCAATACAAAATATTATAATAAATTATAAAATTATAGCAAAAAATATTAAATCAGCAATGTTAAAGATGTAAAAATTAATAATCCCTACCTAGGTGACCATGTTTGTAATCATATTAGAAATTAATAAATTATATTAGATAGTTATAGAGCGTGCAAAACTCATGCATATTCTAATTCTTATAATTATTCATACCATATGAATTTATTGATGATAGTCCCATAAAAGTGGTGTTATACACAATTGAAGTCCTTTGTTATATCTTTTTAAAACTCTCCGTTTTAGCAATAGGGTGGGTTGACCCAATTTATAGATTTGCTCCAGTTTAAGTTATTTGCTCAAATTATTTATTTATTGCTTGAAAACTAGTGATTAGGCCTTATTTTAGTACCACTAAATGGGAATCAAAGGTAATTTTTACACCCAAAATTCAGCAGGGAGTTATTATACACATATAAGATATGACCTATGCTTATTCGAGTTAGCTAGATATTGTCATTAATTTACTAGTTTGAGGTCATATCCTAGTCGTGTCCTCCTTTGGGACCTTATTGATGCAGATTTTATCAATCATGGTTGTTCTTTTCATTCAATTTTATGAATATATTTTAGGCGGGAGCTGCACCTTCCTTTTCTCTTGAAACAATTTTACGAATATATTTTAGGACGGAGTTGCACCTTCCTTTTCTCTAAGCTTATTTGAAAGGACTTTGAATGAGGAAGCCTCCTCACCTGGGGCACTTCCTTTGTGCCTAATTATGCATGGTCAAATTAGCACAAGAAGCTTATTTGAAAGGACTATGAATGAGGAAGCCTCCTCACCTGGGGCACTTCCTCTGTGCCCAATTATACATGTGGCCTAATTACTGATTGATCTTGTTTGAAATACTAAGAATCTCATGAAGATAATTTTTTGAAGCCATGAACTTATCTCTTTGAGACAACCTACCCTATGAGCTTTCTAAATTAAGGAAACTCTTTTCTAAACACCTACATGCTACCTTACATGAACATATTACAGAAAAGGATGAAGATATTATTTGAATATTATTGTTAGAGTTGTCAAATGCAAACATGAATACTTTTCCATCACCTTCCTCTTATATATGGCGCGTATGGCCTCATGCGAGAGCTTTAGGATTATATGGGTTGAAGGTCCAGTTTTGTGTTCGCGTGGATGTAGATTATCCTCATCGGGGAGTTTTAGCGTATTTTATATTGGATAAGTAGCCAAATGGGTGTGTTCATGGTGATATGAAATGTTGCATGTATCATTCTTTAACTATAAACTAGAACTTACAACAGATTTCTAGTATAATATGTTGCTAAACATCAATGACTTGAACAAAACTTAAAATAAATGATTGAGACTCTATGTGTGCTTCGTAATGTTACACGAGAAACCATTCACAACTTTAACAACTTACTAAAAGAGACTATAAAATTATGGTTGAGAATTAGAATTCTCATGTCTAATTTTTTGAGATATATGATCTAGGGTTGTTATAGAGATGGAATCACTATAGTTATAATTTTAGGATCCACCAACTAGGAAATATTATAAACGATACCATAAGCTTATAAACCTATAATCTCATCATTAGTTAGTTCTTCTATACACATTTTATACTAGCTAAATGTCAACAAGTGAATAAAAGTCAAATTAAAGAATAAAGATGAGACTATAGGTGCTCCACATGGAGAATCACAATCTTGCAAGTGTTGACTCCAATAGATAATGTCATCACCTTATCCATGGTCACAAATGAGCTTGAAGTGCTTGTGACTAGATTCATAGCAGTGGTGTCTCTTAGGTCAATTTTAACTGATGAAATCTTAGCCCATGTATAACAATTTTAAAAATCGTCTAAGCCATCATAATGATACACACAAAATACAAGTTCATATCTAATAACTTAATAATCATTTAAAAACACATACAAATATAAAATTCTCAAAATTTGTGAACATACCAACATAATTGCATGTATGGACAAGATTCATAGTTGATGTATTAGTGTCGAAGCCACACCAATACTTTATGCATATTGGAAAATTTGAAATAATACAGGGAGGACTTTGAAAAGGCTTAAAGGCTAAAGTCGTATTTAACTAAAAGATATTTCCGGGAAGTCTAAATTTATTGGCTTCCCATACAAAGTGAATTGAATATATATGACTTTTCTCATAAATATGAATACACCTAACTCAAACATATAAATTTATTAGAATGCCATGAAAAAAAGGACGTGCACCACAATATCTTAAAGTGTAATAGTTAGTTCTCAATAGTTTTAGATTCCTCTTTTTAAGAATCTTTAGTTTAAAACATGTATAACAAATGACCTGAGGCAATGGATAACTCGTGATTTACGGTGGAAGAAAACCATAATAAATTAAGCACTTGGACACAATCAAACCTTCAAAATAAAATTTTAAACCTTGAACGTCTTAAATGAAATCCACCATAACACTAGTGATGCGAAAGAACAACTCGTGATAATAACTTATTATAATTATATTGTTAAATATACTTATAAGGTAGTTTGAGGGAAAGAGAGATAATATTTGATTCCATATTTTGGTGTGTTCTTCTCCAATGAAAGTTACAAGAGTAAAGGAAAATTCAAAGGTGTCAGAAGGTAAAGCCAAGAGTGTAGATATTGGAAAGACAAAGAATATCCACTCATATGTTACATATTCATAATGTCAATATAACTTATTATAACATCATTCTCTCCTGCTTCAACACTAGATGATATATCACTTGGTTTTTTTTTAAATTAGAAACACTGTTCTACTTTATTGCAACACTTTTTTTGAACACTTTTCATATTTTGACAACATATTTTCTTGTTTATTAAAACACATACAATATATTAATTTGGTGGCAATACTTTTATAACATCTGAATCATAATTGCAATATCTCAAACTTAAATATAATTTCAACTAAAACTATAATTGTCAAAAATAGATCCCTATACATTATATTAGATCAACAAAAAAGGATCCAAATCATCCTCATAAACTAGTACATTGTTGTACTTCGACATAAACAAACTTGTCAATAACTACAAGACATAACTTAGTACATTAGTACAAAACTGGGTTTTTACGTCGGTTAAACTGGCCTTTTACGTTGTCTAAATAGCGACGTAGGGGGGGGGGGGGGGTCGTATAAAATAAACAGTTCTATACGTCGGTTAAAAAGACGGCGTATAATAGAGTACCAAAACACCGACATAAATGACTGAAAACTGTCATAAATTATATATGAATGCCGACGTATAAAATATTTTTAGCCGATATAAAAGCCATAAGACCGACGTATATTGGTTATCCTTTTACGTTGGTTACTTTAAAAAATGACATATATCTTGATTCTTATATGTCTCTTCTTTGTAGTTTATATATCGCCTTTTACCAATAAAAATCAACGTATATTATTAAAAAAAAATAACATGCCCACCGTTGTTTCTCTCCCTATAACCAAAGTTCATGTTATATATACGAACAGTTAATCTGATGTAACTAAACATTTTGGAAACCAAAATTTTCAACACAATGATAGACAAAATAAAATAATTATTATCACACATTTGAAAACATGTCCACAAACGTTTATACAAGGTTATGAGTTCGACTCCAGCATAACGCAAAAGGATATTTTGTAATAAAAAAATTTGAGTTAGCAATGTTTCATTGCGGCCGCAGCAATGACACATTGCTTGGGTCATTCTTTGTGACTGTTGGATTCCTTTCCATTGGTCCAGATTTGTTGGCTGCACAAAAATAGCCAACCAGATGTGGTTGTGGACCGAAACCCCTATATATATATATATATATATATATATATATATATATATATATATATATATATATATATGGGACAATACTTGTTCAGCCATGATTGATTTGAAGTTGAGCCATGATTGATTTGAAGTTGAAGGAGATAGAAATTGAGAAGAGGGTTTGGAGGCGGAAGTTGCTGTGTGTCTAAACCATGAATAAACTGAACAAGCTCCAAGCTCCAAGTTACGCTAACAAATCAAAAAATTACGATAATTCAAATCGAACAAATGGAGATAATTGAAATAATATTGAAAGGGGGTTGAACGAGTATTGTGTAAATTGAAAGAGGATTGATAGAATCGAACAATTGATAGTAATTTGAGATAATTGACGCTTTTAGTTGAAAAGAGCGCGTTGGGGTTCTTGAAGAACGGGGAGAGGGGGAGGTGGGTTTTTATATTTTTATGTTTTTGATTTTCATAAACGTAACAGGGGGTTTAGTATTTTTTTTATTAGGAATATATGTTTTTGATTTACATATATTAGTATTTCTAATACAAGAGAGGGGGAGGTGAATTTGATTAAGGGGGGAATATTTTGCAAAGGGGGAAATGAAATGAGGAACGCGGGTTTAGTTTTTAAAAAAGGAGCCTAAGACATTGTTTATACAAGTAAGGGATGTGGATATTACTCTTAGCTAGACATCGATTTTAGTTGTCCCAATGTAAGAGAGTTTTAACATCAGTGGCTTATCTAACCGATATCTAAATTGTGATGTCTAATCTAGTTTTTCTAGTAGGGCGACATGAGAGTAGCCGATGGATTAACAACAAAACAAAGAAATTACGTTTAACAATTCTCAAGCTACGGTTTCCAATTCTAGTTATTAGTATAATTATACATTTAGAAAGCAGTAGTGTTGGTGAGAACTTACATAGTATAAACTATATCTATAGTTGCTACATATAGTATTTTCTCGAGGGCACCAGCTGGTCCCTAATAATCGATGGTTGGAAAACCTATCCGAGGATAGGGTGACATATTCCCCTGTATTCACATCAATTTTTAATGTTAAACCTATCCACATAAATTTTTAACCGATAGATGGTTATTACATGCGATTGTCAGGGAGCACGACCCTTCGTGGAGATATGTGTTAGGACTGATGAGATATATAGATACTTCGATCAGTATCTATATGGAACTGTTTATTTAAATATTTGATGAAGTACTTAGATGCAATATATGTTTAAAACTTGGTGACGAAAAGTCATGGTGGTCTGATAATCAAATACTACATTTCCTTGTCAAGGAGATACAAATGTTGAAACAACCAATTTTAGTCCAGGAGAGTTGCTCAGTCGGGTGCACCGCATACCTCTCAAATATCTCGTCCATGCAAGTAATTCCAAAATGTCTAGCAAGTAATGGTTCTGTTACAGCTCAGAGTATTTTGGCTATAAACTTGCCACTGATTTGCTTTCCCCAGACTTTATTATCTCATCTTCATCGTGCATGTCCCAATCAATTTCAAAGGTCTCGAGTCTATCGATACGAAATGAACTCTCACATTCGATTATTGCCACCAATTGATACAACAGTAAATTGAACGATTTGACGTCTTCCTCATGAAGTAAACCCTTGTGCAACAAACATTAATGTTGTTAACTTGGATCTTATGTCTACTTGTTAGATTTTGAATTAGTCGTAATTAATTAAAGCATCATTATTTGTACCTCAGCCAACATGTCTTGAAGCGATTTTGTGAGTAATTCGTAAACGCAATAGTCTAAACTCGGGGTATTTCCGATGAGTGTTAAGACCATCGGCCCACTACTAGAAATACATCAATAGACATCGGCTATTACCCGATGTCTTTCTAAACAACCAACCGATGTCTACGCGTGTGTTGTTAAATGTGTGAGTGTTTAGACATCGGTTTTTCACTGATGTCTATTAGATAAAACCACATCGTTTACATAACAAATTCTGATGTCATTGGCACAAATTCATCACAAACGTATATTATTAACACTTCAATATTTCTATGTTATCAAGGTTAGATCCTCTTGAACAAACGACACACAAGTTAAAAAGAAACATTGACATCGAATGCTGTGCAAAAAACGATGTCTAATATAAGGGATGATTATTAAAAATACATGTGTGTACAAGAAAAATCCTAAAATATCAGGAAAAATATGATAAAACGTGAGGGAAATTATTAAAATATTTCCTTGATAATATGAACAACAATGAATGCTTGAGTTTTATAATGAGCTCTATACAAGTGTAGATTTATAGATTTGCAGTTTAAGTTATTTACCCAAATTATTTATTTATTGCTTGAAAACTAGTGATTTGGCCTTATTTTAGTACCACTAAATGGGAATAAAAAATAACAATAGAAGTACATGGAGAACAATGATCTCCGGGCTTACATGACGATGAGAATGAATTACTAACATATTTTCAATATTATAAAGAATTGAGTGATAATTTTTACACCAAAAATTCAGCAAGGAGTTATTATACACATGTATGATATGACCTATGCTTATTCGAGTTAGCTAGCTGTTGTCATTAATTTACTAGTTTGAGGTCATATCCTACTCTCAAGTAGTGTCCTCCTTTGGGACCTTATTGATGCAGATTTTATCTATCAAGCTTGTTCTTTTCATTCAATTTTATGAATATATTTTAGGCGGGAGCAGCAGCTTCCTTTTCTCTTGAAACAATTTTATGAATATATTTTAGGACGGAGCTGCACCTTCCTTTTCTCTTGAAGTGCCCAGTTGGTCAAATTAGCACAAGAAGTTTATTTGAAAGGACTATGAGTGAGGATGCGTCGTCACCTAGGGCACTTCCTCTCTGCCTAATTCTGCATGTGGCATAATTACTGATTGATCTTGTTTGAGACAACGTGCCCTATGAGCTTTCTAAATTAAGGAAACTCTTTTATAACATGAACATATTACTGAAAAGGACGAAGATATTATTTGAAGATTATTGTTAGAGTTGTCAAATGCAAACATGAATACTTTTCCATCACCTTCCTCTTATATATGGCGCGTCTAGCTTCATGCGAGAGCTTTAGGATTATATGGGTTGAAGGTCCAGTTTTGTGTTCGCGTGGCTGTAGATTATCCTCATCGGGGAGTTTTAGCGTATTTTATATCGATATATTATTGGGATTTAATTTAAACATGTTTATTTATTTGTTTTGTTATTAACATGTTATCTTAGTTTCTTGTCTTGGTCTCCAGAGTCTGGAAACTAGCTAGTAGAATTAGTCTACAGGTGGTGGAGAGTTTTTAGGATCTTGGAAATCTATCAAAACCATGTGTCTAGCTATCAAAACTAGCTGGTTTTTAGCAACGTTCATCTAAACCATTTCTTTTATATTTGTATTAGTAGAAGTTTTGAAGAAATAAGAAGTGAGACACGTTCAGTGCATCTATCTTGCTTTCTCAGTTTATACACATATACTTAGTCATTACACAATAATCTGGTATCAGAGCGAGGTTACCTGTGGATGCCCAAGTACATGCCAAAGATGAGTACGACAGAGTTAAGCAAAGTAAAGGAATGTGCAGTCAGTTTGAGTTACCCCATGTTGACAAGAGAGAATTACACAACATGGTCTCTCAAAATAAAGGTGTATATGCAGGCACATGGTGTATAGGAAGCTGTACAACCCAGTGACGACAAGGCGAAGATCGAGGACAAAACTGATAAGCAAACGGGGTACGCCAAGAAAATTTTGGAGAAATCAGGGCTAGCAGAATGCAACCTAACTAAGTATCCCATGGATCCAAAGGAAAATTTGAGCAAAGATGATGGCGGGAAGCCTGTAAATACCACTCAGTTTAAAAGTTTAGTAGGGGGTTACGCTATCTCGTCCACACGAGACCTGACATTGCATATTCAGTCGGTATAGTGAGTAGATTTATGGAAAGGCCTACTGTGATGCACTTGAATGCAACTAAGAGAATCTTACGATATGTAAAAGGCACTCTTGATTTTGGTCTTATATACACAAAGGATGGTGGTAACAATGTGTTAACTGGATATTCAGACAGTGATATGGGTGGTCTTGTGGATGATAGACGAAGTACTGGTGGTATGGTGTTTTATTTGAATGAATGCTTAGTGACTTGGGTATCTCAGAAACAGAGGTGTGTTGCCATATCGTCGTGTGAGGTGGAGTTCATGGAGGCTACTGCGACTGCTTGTCAAGCTATCTGGCTGCGTAACTTGTTAAGCCATGTGACAAATGAGCGGATTGCTCCTATGGTAATTTACATTGACAAAAAGTCAGCCACATATTTGGCAAAAAATCCTGTATTCCATGGTCGAAGAAAGCATATCGACATCCGTTACCATTTCATACGAGAATGCATCAAAAGGGGAGAGATTGTTGTCAACCATGTGAGCACAGACAATCAACGAGCAGATATTCTGACAAAAGCCCTCACCACTGTCAAGTTCGAAAGAATGCGAAAACTGCTAGGAGAGAAGGAGATAGTATAAACGTCGCCAAAACACCGACATAAATGACTGAAAAAATGACATAAATTATATATGAATGCTGACGTATAAAATATTTTTAGTCGATGTAAAAGCCATAAGACTAACGTATATTGGCTATCCTTTTAAGTCAGTTACTTTAAAAAATGACATATATCTTGATTCTTATATTTCTCTTCTTTGTAGAGCCGACGTATAAAACTACTATTTATATGTCTCCTTTTACCAATAAAAACTGACGTATATTATTAAACAAAATTACATGCCCACTATTGTTTCTCTCCTTATAACCAAAGTTCATGTTATATATACGAACAATTAATCTGATGTCACTAAACATTTTGGAAATCAAAATTTTCAACACAATGATAGACAAAATAAAATAATTATTATTACACGTTTGAAAACATGTCCACAAACGTTTATACCAGGTTATGAGTTCGACTCCAGCATAACGCAAAAGGGTATTTTTGAAATAAAAAAATATGAGTTAGCAATGTTTCATTGAGGCCGCAACAATGACACATTGCTTGGGTCGTTCTTTGTGACTGTTCGATTCCTTTCCAATGGTCCAGATTTGTTGGCTGCACAAAAATAGGCAACCAGCTGTGGTTGTGGATCGAAACCCCTATATATATATAAGGGACAATACTTGTTCAACCATGATTGATTTGAAGTTGAATGAGATACAAATTGAGAAGAGGGCTTGGAGGCGGAAGCTGCTGTCTGTCTAAACCATGGACAAACTAAACAAGTTCCAAGCTCCAAGTTACGCTCCAGATCTGCTAAACAAATCAAAAAATTACGATAATTCAAATCGAACAAATGGAGATAATCGAACTAATAATGAAAGGGGGTTGAACGAGTATTGTATAAATTGAAAGAGGATTGATACGTGGGCAATTTTGCTTCTACCAACATGGTCCTGCCAGCTTCAATAAGAGTTCTGTTCGTTCTTTCCTCCACTCCATTTTGCTGAGGTGTGCCTGGAGCAAAAAATTGTTGCACAATTCCTTTTGATTTATAGAAGTCTTCCATTATTGAGTTCTTGAACTCGGTTCCATTATTACTTCTTAGAACCTTCACCTTATTGCTAGATTCATTTTCCAGTAGAGTAACATGACTCATCAATATATCTGGAGTTTCATCCTTTTTGAACAGAAAGTATACCCACGTGAATCTGGTATATTAATTAACTATCAAAATAGTGTATCTTTTCTTATTAATTGACATTACATTCATAGGGCCAAAGAGATCTATATGAAGTAAGTGATATGGACCATCAATCGAGGATTCTATCTTGCTTTTGAAGCAGGTTCTCCTTTGCTTGGCCTTTTGACATAAATCAAAGAGACCATCAGGAGTGTACATTGCTTCTGGTAATTCTCTCACAAGATCTTTTCTCACTAACTCATTTATGTTGTTGAAATTCAAATGAGATAATTTCTTGTGCCAGTTCCAACTTTCATCTTCTGAAGCTTTTGTCAGAAGACATGTCATCTTCCCATCAGTAGCTGAATGTAAGTTGGCTTCGTATATGTGTCCTGAACATCCACTATCCAAGACTAGAACGTTTTTCCTCTTATCCTGCAATTAGTCAAGCAATCAATTAGGATTTTTAAGAACCAAACTTGTTTGGTCCTATTTTTCAATTTCTTGTTAAGTAATGCAGCGGAAAGTTTCTTTCTAAAATCATTCTCAACATAATTAGATTCAGTTGAAGTAGATTTATCAAAGTTTTTCTTAACATACACTTGTCTAACCGAAAAACTTGATTTATTATCAGAATTTGCACCTTTATTGAACTTAGCCAAATGAACATAATTGTCATGATACAAATTGTGATAACTAGTACATGTGTAAACATAATGCTATCTACCTCCACAGTGGGAACATGGATTTTATGGCCTATTACTAACTTTTCTATTCCTAACATGAGATGTAGGAATTTCAGACCTCTTCTTTTTATTCTTCGTGCAGTCAATAGCAAGATGATTATTATTACCACAGTTATGACAAGTCTTCCTAAGTGCATTAGGATCATACTTATAGTTGTTAGACTTGTTTATTCCATGTTTTCCATTTTTGTTTCTTTTAGGTGTTTTCTTCTTAGCTGTGCCAGTTAGAAGACAACAAACCTATGTTTTTCTACTTTTTAACATTCTGTGCACTTTGCTTAACTTTTGTGTCACCAGATGTTCTAGTGTTAGAAGTTGATCATTTTTCAAAGATAGAATTAACTCTAATTTCACTAGCTGGAACAAATTTCAGAGGTGTAGAAATGATTATGTTTTCATCTTCTTTTCTTTGTTAACGACATACCCTAAACATTCTTTCCAATTCTTATTTCAGTTTAGTGAATGAGTCTTTTCACCTAAATGCGTCCACACTCTTATTTGTTCTCTCTCCTTCTCAAGTTCTTTTTCTAATGCTTCAATTTTAGGCATTTGTTGAATCTCTATCTCTTTAAACTTTTCACATAAGTTCTGAGTTTCTATCAGGACAATTAACTCAGCTTCTAAGTGATCATTTCTTTTCTTAAGCACGGTCATTTCTTCAATGATTCTAACATTCTCTTTAGACTGATTTTTTATAACTCATATGCATTGATCTAAGAAATGATTTTAGTTCACACATGTTATCAGTCTCTTCTTTAATGTTGTCCATTAAAGCATAGTTGGCTTCTTCTTCTTCAAAATCAGATGGGTCCATCCAGTCCTTGTTAGAAGCAACAAGTATCTTTCCAGGAGCTTTTCCAGATTTGGGTTTCTTGTAGTCAGTTGCATAGTGTCCCATTCCATCACAGTTGTAGCATTTGACCTTTGAAAGATCAGTCTTTCTGGACTTTAACTTTTTCTTCTTGAACTTATCTTTCCTTTCAGAATAGTCATTCTTTCTTGAAGAGTTTCCACTTTTCCTGAATTTGCCATACTTCATCATTCTGAAGCCTTTTACTAACATGGCCATCATCTGTACCAACTCTTTGTCAGATGAATCATCATCAGTATTACCATTAGTACTTGCATCAAAATTAGAATTAGTGTCTGATTCATCGGTAATTGATGCCTTTCCTTTGCCTTTGTTATGACTAGAATGCCTTCCTTTAGTCACAACATTTCTTGCCTCTACATTCAAAACAACATGCTTTGTTTTGCTTTTCTTGTTCTTCTTTTGCTGAATCTCAAGATCATGAGTTTTCAACATGCCATAAATTTCATCAAGAGAGACCTGATTCATCTTGTAGGTATATCTCGGAAGAGATTGCCGATTAGTCCATTCCTCAGGAAGAGATCTTAAGAATTTGACATTTTAGTCTTCAACCTCATATTCTTTTCCCACAAGAGATAATTCATTGAGCAGAGTAAGAAATCTGTCATAGATTTATGTCAAATCTTCATCTGCTTTTGCTTTGAATTGCTCATATTCTTGAATAAGAATAGCTCTTCTGTTCTTCTTGATTTCCTTTGTCCCTTGACATTGGACTTCCAAAGCATCCCAGATTTCCTTTGCTCTTTTATAGGCTATGAATCTTTTTGATAAAACAACATCTAAACTATTATGCAAAATATTTCTCACCTTTGCATCTTTTATCATTTCAGCTTTGTCCTCAACAATCCATTTTTTCTTCTCCTTTAGAACAGTCGTCTCAGGAGTTGTAGCAGTAACATCCACAGTTTTGGTTGAAATGAATGGACCATTGGTTATTCTGTCAATGTACTCTGAGTCGGTAGCCTCCAAGTACATCCTCATTTTAATTTTACATGTTGAATATTCTAACTTCTTCAAAATTTAGATCTTCATGCCCTGTTTCTAGACATTTTGATCATATCTGATATGTATATCCGAGAACTTTAGGATTATATCAATTGATGGTCCAGCTTTGCGTTCTTGTGGATTATCCTCACTGGGGAGTTTTAGGGTACTTTATATAAATATACTTGGGATATCTGATTTTTCATATTTTGGTAGTTCATCCTCATCTTCAAGAAATGGCGCACCTTATATTGGATAAGTCATGTCTATAGGTGGAGTTATGAATCAAGGGAATATCGGGTAGGTAAATAGGTGTGTTCATAGTAATAGGAAATATTACATCTATCACTCTTTAACTATAAATTAGAACTTACAATAAACTTTTAGCAGAATATGCCCCTAAACGTCAACGAGTGAACAAAACTCAAAATAATATGAATGAGACTATAGGGGTGCTTGGTAATGTCACACCAGAAACCATTCATAACTTTATGAACTTACTACAAGAGACTAAATAGACTCTGGTTGAGAATGAGAATCCTTATGTCTAATTCTTTAGGTATATGATCTGAGGTGGTTATGAGATGGAATCACTATAGTTCTTTCAATACACATTTTATATTACGCAAAGGTCAATAAGTGAAGGGAAGTCAAAAGTATATAAATGTGGTGGGGCAGTGTAGGTGGTGTGACCTCATAAGGCCCATGACAATCGGGGGCCCAAAATTCTATTCATCCATGTGCCTAAGTACGTATATGTAGATACCATGCATATGAACCTAATTTCAAATTTCAAATTCTGAAATTTCTCAAGTCCATACATCAATATTCTGAAAAATATTGATATTGAGCTTAGGATCGATGACTATGCTTCTAAAAATGCAAGAATAAGTCATTTCAGATGCGATTGAATTTTACAAGTCATATTTTTGTAGGTGCACTAATTCAAAACTATAAGATGAAGAAGACTGTAGAAGCATGATTTGCAACAATTTTTTTTTGAATTCTGATTTGCAGCACATAATGGTGTACAAACTACTTCAATAACTTGTTTCTATATATTTAATGTGATTAGTACGATATACTTTTTTTCGTTTTATGTTCCAAACTATGTAAAAATTTTACTTTTAATTCTTTACTACTATATAAGTGTTCTGAAAGGGCCAAAAAGAAATTCGGCAGTCTAGTAGACCCACTAAATCTCACGACCGACCCCATTGAGAATGACAATCCTCAAGTATAATTTTTTAAAGTACTAGCTTTATACATGCACAGGATGATTTATCAAAAAAAATTACATTAGTTTATTAATTTTAAATATTTTTATTTTTATTTTTTGCTATAATTCTTGACTCATAATTTTACATTAATTTATTTATATATATACTTTTTACATAATTTAAAAATATTCATTTATAATTTTATAAATTTACAAATTGATTCATACAAAATATTTAAACTTTATGATGAAATTTTTTGAAAATATAAATTTTATTATATAATCTATTTAATTTGTTGATTACTTTGAAAAGTCAATTTATGAAACAGAGTGAGTAATGCTTTTCCTCGAAATACTATCTATTTTATGTATATTTTAATATCAATATTTATCTTCGTTGTAATATGAAATTTTAATTTATTTATTTTCAATAATAATAATAAATATGTAATTTTTAATTGTATGTATGTTAAGATAATGGTGGGAAATATGGTACTTTCAAATAATAATTTATTTATGAAATCGATTTAGTACTATATTTTATTAATTTAATTTATATTTGTATATTACTAATGAAATTTTATTTCTTTGTTTTTTATGTTTTAATTTCTTCTTATGCTTTTCAATAAACTTGTTTACAACAGGTGTGTCGTGTGTTGTATCCCGGGCATCTGATAGTTAAATTTCATGTATAATTGTTAGGCTCTTTCTTTTTCATTTTAACAATAATTAGTAATTAGTAATTTACAATGTTAACCCTGAAGACCATACCACCTAAACCCCCTTATACCAATTATATATATAGTTAAATTTCATGTATAATTGTTACAATTGTTACGCTCTTTCTTTTTCATTTTAACAATAATTAGTAATTAGTAATTTACAATGTTAACAAGACCATACCACCTAAACTCCCTTATCCCAATTATATATAGGATATATAATGACATTTGACTCCAAAAGATAATGTCAGCACCTTATCCATTCTTACATATGAGCTTTTAGCGCTTATGACTAGATTCATAGTAGTGGTGTCTCTTAGGTGGAAACGGAAGAAATTCTAGAGCATGTATACCAATTTTCAAATTTTGCAAAGGCATAATAAGATACACACAACATACAAGTTCTTATATAATAATGAGTATCATATTCCTCACGTAATATTACCTTAGGGAGTTACATGAGATTATTCAAACTTTCAATACATGGGGGTATTATTATAATTTCAGAATGATTTACATATTTAAAAAATTGAATCACTTTTTTGTACTAAAAAAGGTCTTACCTAAAGTAATTTTCCCGAGGTAACCTCGGGATCTTTTTTCTCATAATCATGTAAAAACACATATAAACGTAAAGATCTCAATATTTGTGAACATATCAACATAATTGCATGTATGGACAAGATTCATGGTAGATATACTAGTGTAGAAGCCACACCAAAACTTTATGTATATTTTAAAATTAGAAATAATAAAGGGAGGACTTTGAAAAGGCTTAAAGGCTAAACTCGTATTAAACTAAAAGATATTTTTGTGAAGTCTAAATTCATTCAGTTTCCATTTAAAACGAATTTAATACAACTTTTACGAGAAATATGAATCCACATAACTCAAACATATAAATTTATAACAATGACATGAAAATAAAAAGGACGTGTACCTTAATATCTTTTTAAGAATCTTTTAGTTTAAAACATGTATAGCAAAGAAGCCAATGAACAACTCGTGATTTACCGTGGAAGAAAACCATGAAAAATTAAGCACTTGCACTTGGACACAATAAAACCTTCAAAAATAAAATTTTTAAACCTTGAACTTCTAGAATGAAATCCCCCCTCACACGTGAAAAAACAAGTTGTGCTCATCGTGCCATAAATATATTATGAAAATATAGTATAAGGTAGAGAGAGTTTGAGGAAAAGAGAGATAATATTTAATTTCATATTTTGGTGTGTTCTTCTCAAGCATAGTCAAAGCCTTTATCTGGGTTACAATGAAAGTTACAAGTGCAAAGAAAAGTCAAAGTTCTCCAGAGTTAAAAGTAAGGTGAAGCCAAGAGTCTAGATATTAGAAAGGAAAATAACTTCCACTCATATATTTCATATAATATATCACTTGGTAACATCTGAATCATAACTTCCAACATATTTTCTTATTTTTTAGAGCACATGCAATATATATTAATTTGGTGGTAATACATTTATAACATCTGAATCATAATTGCAACATCTCAAACTTAAATATAATTTTAACTAAAACAAAAATTGTCAAACATAGAGTCCTCTCTGTTATTTTACATCAACCACAAAGGTTCCGAATCATTTTCAAAAACTAGGACATCATTGTACTTCGACATAACCAAACTTGTCAAAAGCTAAGAAATATAACTTAGTACCATTCATTTCTTGATCTTTTTTGTGAACTTTGTCTTCCATCTCTTAGTTAGCTTGACGATTAGGTTGACTTTCAATATCCCAATTGACAACCTTAAAAATAAAAATGGAAATAATGTATTTAAATAAAAAGTTTTATAATTAATGATACGAATATTTAGAAAATGAAAAGGTTCAAAAAGAGTTTATAATGCGACATGAAGAAAATAAATATACCTTGGTATGGAAATGACTACCCGCTATACCAGTTCCCTGCTTGTAGCCCTCAAGTATACCTGTAAACATAAATTTATTTAGCTATAGAAATTAGAAGCATCATAAAGTAACTGACTGAAATCATACACAACCTCTCCTTCGACACAATAAACCAACTTTGTACCATCTTGGAGCCCCTTAGGCAAAAACAATAACATGTGTAAATCATTGCTCCTGTCTCACCATAAAAGGAATTGGTAAGATTACAATAGAAACACATGACTCGGATAAGAAACCTTTCAAAAATCTAACACATAAAAATGGAAGGTAATGAAGGTCACAAGAAAAAAGAAGACACTCAATACCTCACCTTTTCTTAGTGCGGCCTACATTGTTTCTTTTTTCTTTTTCAACTGAACTAGAAAAATAAGGCCTTACCCTGCAAAGAGAAATTAGATCACTTAAAGCAGATAATAACCGTGAATGATAAATAGACATGAAAATATGGATGGTAAAGGCCAACAAAGGAAACATGTCAGGACACAAAAGTGGATTAGTAAACAATGTGATGCATTTTCTCAGCAACTTTTTGGTAGATCTCATTTAAATCTGGAAAATACATATCCTTCATAGTCTTAATCTGCAAGAAGCCATAAGGTTTTTATATGATTACAGAGAAGAGATTACTGAATACCATAAGAAGGAAACTACCACACATCTTCTGCTAATAGATTACAACAATGTGACTGACCAATTCTAAATGTCGATAATTTTCTACACCTAGCTTTACAAAAATTATTTATTTTCAAGTTCCAAATTCCTTTTCACTTTTTCACATTTCAGCAATTCAACCATTAACTTCCAAAGGTATTCAAGTTTCGATCTCAGTCTAACCAACTCCCAGTCATTTTGTGGGCAGTTTGATATTTAATAAGTAAATAAATTCACTTATACCATACTAATGTTCTCATTCACTTATGTGTATGACTGTGGGTTCACCACGAACAACATCACATCTATACATTACCTTTTGAAATGTCTCCTCCTGCCAATCTCTGCCATAGGCATTTCCGATCCGAGCTGTGGAATCCAGAGAAGCTACAGATTGGTAAATAAAAATATATCAATATCCATAAACATTCTCGGAAACTAAAGTGACTTCATATGAAAAAGCAAGAGTATGCATATGTGATCTTTTCTAGAACAGAAGGAACAATATTAACACACCAGCCATACACATTACTCAATATAATACTTTGCATACATTTAATAAATATAATACTTTGCATACATTTAATAAATATAAAACAATATTACATGCAACCAGAAAAATAAATACGAAATACGATAAAACATAATATTGAATATTTTGCATATATTTGATATATATAAGAGAACATTACCTAGGTGAACATAATATATTTGTGGAGCAGTTTCTTCATTGTTTGCTGCAAATATTTCATAAAAAGAAAAGAAAAATAAAATGAGAATTTTGAAATCAAATGTTTCAAATCAAATAGAAAATTTTACAAATAATTGATGATATATAAGGGGAAGAACCTAGATTACATAGATAAAATTTTACTACTATCAACTAAATTTGTGAATCCTTGTCCATCTAGATCTAAAAATAACCAAAACTGTAATATTTAATTTGAATTGGTATCTTGATTTAATTGTATTTAATGTGAAATTTTGATGTAAACCTACTTGATCTAAAACCTGGGTTCAAATCAGATACAATTGTCAGAACTTTCGCACTAGTTTTTTTGTTAGGGTCTCCTCAAGTTTATTCAGTTGTTGAATTTGTAAATGTTGAATTTGTAAATGTTAGAAGAAGGAAAAAAAAGGTTCTCCTATAAGTACGTATAGTAGATCCAGTATGAAACACACTTGCAAACATCAATATTTAGGGATCATAAAAAAAGTAAATCTGAAAAATATAATCCACCATGAAGAATGTATGAACTAATTAAAAAAAATCAGATTTCAATTAATGCTTAAAGGGGATGACTTACCATTTGGCCTACACAGATTGGGATACATACTCACCTGAGATTGAGATTAGAGAAAAAAACACAAACACCACTCTATCTGTATCAGTTCTTTAAGAGGAGAGAAGAAAAAACTCAAGATACAAGAGTTTTAGGGTGAGTTCTTTATTAAGCTATGAGGAGAGAAAAAGAAAATACAAAAGCTATGAGGAGAGAAAAAGAAAATACAAGGGAGGGGCAGCCGTACTAAGTGAAGGATAGAGAGAATATATTTATAAGATAATATCTACTGAAGGTTCTGGAAGGTTCTCCAGGTGTGGATGGAGAATATATTTATAAGATAATATTTACCTAAGGTTGTTGATCATACTAGGACCTTCTAGAAGAGTCTTGGAATAGAAAAAAAATATCTTGTTTATATTTTTAATTCTCTCTTTTTTTAATTCTTTTCTTCTTTTGTCTTTATTCTTTTATCAAGATATTTTAAATTTTATAAAATAATATCTACTGAAGGTTTTAGATACCCAACGGGACCTTGTGGACTAGTGGGGAAAAGGAAAAAAAATGATATCTTGTCTTTAATTTTTAATTCTCTCTTTTTTTCAACATTTTCTTCTTTTGTCTTTATTCTTTTATTAAGATATATTATCTGTTTTTAGTTTAAAATGCTTGCTTATACATAAAAATATTGCAATCTTGCTATTGATTTTTTAAAAATATTTTTTGTTATTTAATTTACTTGTAATGGATAAAAGTGTTGTAGGTATATCATTTGTTAGTAATTTTTTTAGTTTTTATCTTAGAATTTTTTTAAATTTGTTAGTTCTTTTTAATATATTTTAATTATTATTTTCAGTTATATAATTTTTTGTATTCTTTAGTTATTATTTTGTGGTGTAAATATTTTTGTTTGAAATACTTGTTCTTTTGTATTTTTTTTGTTTTCCGGTATTTTTAAGTTATTTTAGATTTTTAATAGCTTTTGTAAAATATTTAGATTTTTTTACATTTTTTTGTGTTTCACAAGTTGCTCATGGTGGTGTATTTTTGTTTTTTAAGTTCTTTTGGTTAACTATTCAATATGACTAAATGTATCCACTTATGACATACTAAACTTATTAACTAAGATTGCACCATTAGTCAATACAAAATATTATAATAAATTATAAAATTATAGCAAAAAATATTAAATCAGCAATGTTAAAGATGTAAAAATTAATAATCCCTACCTAGGTGACATGTTTGTAATCATATTAGAAATTCATAAATTATATTAGATAGTTATAGAGCGTGCAAAACTCATGCATATTCTAATTCTTATAATTATTCATACCATATGAATTTATTGATGATAGTCCCATAAGAGTGGTGTTATACACAATTGAAGTCCTTTGTTATATCTTTTTAAAACTCTCGGTTTTAGCAATACGGTGGGTTGACCCAATTTATAGATTTGCTCCGGTTTAAGTTATTTGCTCAAATTATTTATTTATTGCTTCAAAACTAGTGATTAGGCCTTATTTTAGTACCACTAAATGGGAATCAAAGGTAATTTTTACACCCAAAATTCAGCAGGGAGTTATTATACACATCTAAGATATGACCTATGCTTATTCCAGTTAGCTAGATATTGTCATTAATTTACTAGTTTGAGGTCATATCCTAGTCGTGTCCTCCTTTGGACCTTATTGATGCACATTTTATCTATGATGCTTGTTCTTTTCATTCAATTTTATGAATATATTTTAGGCGGGAGCTGCACCTTCCTTTTCTCTTGAAACAATTTTATGAATATATTTTAGGACGGAGTTGCACCTTCCTTTTCTCTTGAAGCGCCCACTTGGTCAAATTAGCACAAGAAGCTTATTTGAAAGGACTTTGAATGAGGAAGCCTCCGCACCTGGGCACTTCCTTTGTGCCTAATTATGAATGGTCAAATTAGCACAAGAAGCTTATTTGAAAGGACTATGAATGAGGAAGCCTCCTCACCTGGGGCACTTCCTCTGTGCCCAATTATACATGTGGCCTAATTACGGATTGATCTTGTTTGAAATACTAAGAATCTCACGAAGATAATTTTTTGAAGCCATGAACTTATCTCTTTGAGACAACCTACCCTATGAGCTTTCTAAATTAAGGAAACTCTTTTCTAAACACCTACATGCTACCTTACATGAACATATTACTGAAAAGGACGAAGATATTATTTGAAGATTATTGTTAGAGTTGTCAAATGCAAACATGAATACTTTTCCATCACCTTCCTCTTATATATGGCGCGTATGGCCTCATGCGAGAGCTTTAGGATTATATGGGTTGAAGGTCCAGTTTTGTGTTCGCGTGGATGTAGATTATCCTCATCGGGGAGTTTTAGCGTATTTTATATTGGATAAGTAGCCAAATGGGTGTGTTCATGTGATATGGGATGAAATATAACCCTAGAAATAAATAATGATATATTAATTAGACCTAGTTTGGTCCAAGAATTAGGCCCGACAAAAGGCCCGAAACCCTAATTATTTATTAATTTCGTAATTAATAAATAAAGGAAAATACACAGCTCATAAAAGAGTCCAAATATGATAATATCTTCATAAAAGGATCCAGAATCCCAAGCAAATATTACGATGAGTCACAGCACTTATCAGATGAGGATAATACTTGTCTGCCAAGAAAAACACTCCTTATCAGTTATCAATAACGAGACTTATTCATTAAGTCTCCTAAACATACTCTAAATACAAGGCTCCTGACGCCTATATAAGGACCCTCGTCCTTCATCCAAGAACTACGTTTTATTGGCTTGATTCTCTATACAGCAGAGATACGTAGGCATCTTGTGAGGACCGATTTAGTCCCGAAACGCAACCATGGCAGTCACACGAAGAACAAATCAAACTTCTGAAGGAACTCCTGCTGCCTCCGAGGCCGGTGCTCAAGGAGCTCAACCACCACCAGTTACTAGCACTGAAGGGACGAATATCCCCACCAACACTCAAGGACCGGAGATCCCAATTGAAGGGACGAATCCCCCGAAGGTGGTCATTCATGGATCTAATCCACAAGAGACCACTCACCAGCAAATGATCACTACCTCCCCACTGCTCGTGAATGCCCCGAGAAGCCTTCAACTCCATACTACTGAACTCCCTCAATATGTGAATCAGACCCTTTGGATGCCTACCCATAGCAGGCCCCCTCGCCCCCCGGTGGGTGGCAGTGGTACCAATCTGGTACACCATGAGGCATATGTGCCCCCTTACATCCAAGGTTTGGAACCCCTGAACCGACAAACCCAAACTCATCAGATGTTGCGAGACGATTTCTCTGGTCCTCACACTGAGGATGAAAATTACAATACTGATGATGACTATCCCCCGCGAAGGAGACGTTCTGCAAACAAGGAGCCAACCACTCAGGAAAGGATTGCAGCCCATGAGGCAGAGGTTGCAAAACTCAAAAAGAAGTTAGAGGAAGAAGAGGCTGCAAGAGCAGCCGGGAAGACTCCAGTAATTAATCTGGATCCTACTCCTCCGAGATCCAGAAGGGTTGAAACCCCAAGAGGAGATCCTACTGTATTATTACCCTTAGGAGATCCTGACGATCCTACGCCACCCTTCACTCAAGAGATAATGAAGGCCACTATATCCAGGAAGTTTAAAATGCCAACCATCAAAACTTATGATGGAACGGGAGATCCCGCAAATCATGTAAGAACCTTCTCAAACGCACTGCTGTTGCAGCCTGCCAATGACGCTACAAAGTGTAGGGCGTTTCCACAAACCCTAGCGGGTATGGCTCAACGTTGGTATAGTCGCCTTCCACCCAATTCTATTGGATCCTTCAAAGAGCTGAGTAAGGCATTCATCAATCAATTTGTTAGTGGGAAGATACATGAGAAACGTTCCGCCTCTCTTATGGGGATTCGACAAGGCAAGAATGAAACATTGAGAGAATACTTGAGTAGATTCACTAAGAAGGCTATAAAAGTCCCAGATTTGGAAGATAAAGTGGCTATGATAGCCCTACAGCAAGGAACTACCGATGACCACTTCAGGAGGTCTTTGGCTAAACATCCCCCCGTAAACATGTTGTCACTACAAGATAGAGCTGGAAAATACATCAAGGCTGAGGAGAGCATGAGAAAGTATGAGCCCGTTGCTACTCGCAATGGAAATTCAAAGAAGAGAAAGGATGCTCCAGAGTATGATGCAAGGGAGAAGTATCCTAGGACATCAAAGGATTCTGATTCACCACCCAAGAAGAACAATTTTGGGCCTAAGTTTACGGAGTATGCAAGATTGAATGCTCCTAGGAGCCAAATTCTGATGGAGATTGCAAAGGAAGAAGACCTTAAATGGCCGAAGCCTATGAGGGCCGATGTGTCAAAAAGAAATCAAAACCAATACTGCCGGTTTCACAAAGAAGTTGGCCACGAGACAGATGACTGCAGGCAACTGAAAGATGAAATTGAGTTCTTGATTCGAAGAGGAAAGCTTGGTAACCCTGACAAGATCAAGGCAATCCTAGACATGGAACCACCTCAGTCTATTAAGGATGTGCAGAAACTGACAGGAAGAGTTGCAGCTTTGGGAAGGTTCATCTCCAAGTCAGGAGAAAAGTGCTTACCTTTCTTCAAGGCACTCAAAAATGTGAAAAATTTTGAGTCGACACCTGAAAGCCAAGAAGCCTTTGAGGCCCTGAAGAAATACATGGCTGAAGCACCACTGTTGGCAAAACCAAAGCCAGGAGAGATACTCTATCTATACTTGGCAGTCTCCGACACTGCCCTTGGAGCTGTTTTGGTAAAGGAAGAATTGAAGGTTCAGAAACCCATCTACTATGTGAGTAAGATTCTGCATGGGGCAGAAATAAACTACTCTACCATAGAGAAGTTTGCCTTAGCCTTGATAATGGCCTCAAGAAAGCTACGTCCGTACTTCCAGGCGCACAAGATAGAGATTTGACTAATCAACCTCTAAGGAACATTCTGCACAGCCCTCAGGTTAGTGGAAGATTGATCAAATGGGCTATTGAGTTGGGGGAATTTGATATCAAGTATAAGCCTCGTACGACCATTAAAGCTCAAGCACTCGCTGACTTCATGGTTGAATGTACCATTGACAACCAAGAAGTCGGGGGGCAGGAGGTAGTAGTGGAAGACAGCAAAGATGACGACATGGTGTCCAAGGAATGTTGGGTGCTCTATTTTGATGGAGCATCAAAAACAAAATCAAGTGGAGCTGGTTTAGTGCTGCAAAGTCCTGATGGATTCATAATAGAGTATGCACTAAAACTTGACTTCCCAACGACAAACAATGAGGCTGAGTATGAAGCTTTGATTGCTGGCTTAGGGCTGGCTGCAGCCCTAAGGGTCAAAACTCTGAAAGTCTGTGGAGACTCAAGGTTAGTTGTTTCTCAAGTAAATGGAGAGTTCGAAGCCAGAGATGAAGTCATGGCTAAGTATCTGAAACTTGTCAAAGCCATCATGACTCAGTTCGATGAATGCTATGTGGAGCACGTTCTGAGGGAAGAAAACATGAAGGCAGATGCCCTGTCTAAGTTTGCCTCTTCTGAAATCGAGAATTATGCAGGAAGTGTATACTTCCAAGTCTTGAAAACCCCGAGCATCAATGGAAAACTGATAGCACCTATTGGTGTTGCTAGTTGCTGGATAGACCCCATCAAAGCTCATTTGGAAACTGGGTGGCTACCTAATGACACCTCAAAAGCACGAAAGCTATACGTCAGAGCACTAAGGTATGCCCTAATTGAGGGAATTCTATATAAGAAATCTTTTGTTATTCCATACCTGAAGTGTTTGAGACCTCAAGAGGCAGAATTGGCCCTGAAAGAAGTTCATGAAGGGATTTGTGGACAGCACTTGGGGGGCAGCTTTGGCCCATAAAGTTACTTGTCTAGGTTTCTATTGGCCAAGTATGCTTGCTGATGCAAAAAGTTATGTGAAGAAATGTGAATGGTGCCAGAAGCATGCACCAGTGGTTAGACAACCACCTGAGATGTTGACATCCGTAAACTCACCTATCCCTTTTGCTATGTGGGGAATGGATATACTTGGGCCATTTCCAATGGCAAGTGCACAGAGAAAATTTCTGATAGTAGCAATTGACTACTTCACTAAGTGGATTGAGGCTAAACCTTTGGCCAAGATAACCACCAAGCAAGTGATGCACTTCTTTTGGGAAAATGTGATATGCAGATATGGAATTCCACGAATCCTGGTAACGGACAATGGAACTCAATTCAACAATGACGAGTTCAAGAAGTATTGTGATGAGAATGATATCAAGTTGCGCTTCACTTCTGTTGCCCATCCTCAAGCAAATGGGCAAGCTGAGGTTGCAAATCGAATTATCCTAGATGGACTAAAGAAAAGAGTTGAACGCTCCAGAAATACTTGGGTAGATGAATTGCTTCCCATACTATGGGCTTATCGTACTACTTGTAAAGTCACCACTGGAGCTACCCCCTTCTTGCTAGCATATGGGGCCGAGGCAGTGGTTCCAGTGGAGATTACTCACACATATCCAAGAGTTGAGACTTATGAACCAGAAGTAAATGAAGAAGGCTTGAGGCTAGCCTTGGATCTAATTGACGAAATTAGAGATGAGGCGAATGCCAAGATAGTTGAACATCATAAACGAGCATCTTTCTACTACAACCTAAGGGTTAAAGAGAGATTCTTTCGTCAAGGGGACTTGGTCCTTAGAAAAATTGAAGCATCTGGAGTTGGACAAAAGGGAAAGTTATCCCCAAACTGGGAAGGGCCCTATCGGGTCAAGAATGTGTATGGACGAGGCTCATACAAGTTGGAAACTATGGAAGGGATTGAAGTGCCTAGAACTTGGCATGCTGCAAACTTGAAAGTTTACTATGTTTAAGTGTATCCTAATTGGACTCACTATTAGGACAAGTAGAAATAAGGTCGATGAAACCAATCCAAGTTTTTGAACTTGAGGTAGAAGTAGCAAACTATGTAAGGGTTGAACCCATTTCTTCAAGTTATGAATTTATTCAGCAATTTCCAAAATATTCTACAAAGCATTGCATATTGATGTTCATAAGATTCAAAGTACGAATTAAGTACGCAAACACGAGAAATTAAAAGGCATGAAGAAAATAAGTTAAATAACTTTCAATAAAGTTAAAGTCATGCCCGAAGGCAGAATTACATAAAATAAATAAAAGCTACAAACAGCTATGCCTCCTCAGGGCCAGACTCCTCTTCAGAATCCTCTCCCTCCTCAGACTCCTCCTCCTCACCGGACTCCTCCTCACCGGAGCTGGATTCCTCAGACTCTTCGCCAGGCTGAGAGGCATGTTCAGGATTGAGAATCCTGTCATCCTCATCCATATCATCCCCTCCGGCCAAGGCCTTCTCCAACTGGTTAGGAGCATGGGGGCTGGGAAGTCAGAAATAGTAAGAGATCCAGGAAGTCTCCTCGAGACCTCAGCCAAAGCCTCATCCCATCCTTTAGTGAACTGGACGGGGAAAAGGAGATCATCGTGCTGAGTAATAATCTCCTGGTACTCGGCAGAGTCAAAGTACTCATCAATAATGCGATCTTTCCCCTTCCTGAGCTCCACCAGCTCCGCTTGAGCATCAATCAGATCCTTCTCCCTCTGGTCCAAAGAAGCCCTAAGAGAACCCACCTCCAGCTGGGCCTTATCAAACTTAGCCTTGTTGGCCTCCGAGGATGCACACCAAGCTTTGGCTTGGAATAAAGCCCCTTGAAAGCTGGCATTAGCCTACAAACAGATCACAAGTTAGTATGATAACTTAATATATATTAAGGACTACAAATAAAAAGGGAATAAAGACTTACAGCAGCAAAAGCTTGAGAGCCCGCGCTTTCAGCTCCCTCAATGGTAGAGTTAGCCACAAAATCCTTGTAGTCACAAGGAGTTAAGGAATGATGTGACAACTCAACAGCATGCTGGGCCACCACAACTATGGTGTCCTTCTTCCTAATCCCCCAGTTGGGGCGCCAAACTGAGCTCTTAACTGAGGAAGAGCCCTCGACTTCCTCAACCTCGGCTACATGAGGCCTCAGAATAGAAGGGCCTTTAGCAGCCAACCTGGGGTCCTTCAAGCAAGCCCTCTTGATTCTGGCTGTCTCCCCGCCTTCCGGCTCATTCTGCTTGTTAATAAATTCAGCAGCTGCAAACAAAAGTCAAGGAAAACAATCGGTATAAGGCAATCTTAATACAAATATAAGAAAATAGAGGAAAGGGAATTACCCTGATCAGAAACTTTTGAAAGTTTTAGAGACTTAAGTACAAACTCGTCCAGGAGCTCCCAAGCCATGGTGGCATAATCATCCTTGATGAGTTCAGCATAAGCATGAGCCTCCTCTTCAGTCAGGACTATGTCATCTGGGCTACCATCTGACACTCCACTGAACGAGCTCTGAAAAAGGGTGCCCCAATCCCCCTCATCCCACATCAAATACATAAACTCATCCTTCCACTTGGGGTTATTGTCAGGGATGGATTTTGGATGGAAAATGGGGGGTGTCGAAGAACGGTGACTAATGTACACCCAACCCAAGGCTTGAGAAGAGCCATTCTTAAATTGAAATATCTTTCTAAAAAGGGCGACAGAAAGAGGGAATTTGTTTTTTAAACACAAAACAATAAAACACATAATCAACCTCCAAGCATTTGGAGGTAGCTGACAGGGATTAATTCCTATGTCGGCTAAAAGTAGGGGAATGAAAGAATGGAATGGGAATCAAACTCCCGCAGCAAGGACCCCCTTATAAATGCAAAGAGCATTTGGGCGCCAATGGCAGGAACGATCCCCAGGACCAGCTACGACTAACCTATAAGGTGGCCTAATTTTATACATATTCTTATAATTAGCAATTGCATCAGCATCATGAAATCTATTACTATGGTTGAAGGAATCTAAATGCCATACAGAGGGATATTCTTCACTACGCTCTAATATCATATCTTGTAAAGACATAGTGGGAGAACGGATGACGATACCTCTCTTAGAAGCTTGATTCATTTTCTGCAAACGTTGAGCAGAACGATCAGCCATATTCAAATCTTCAAAGAAAATGCAGAAAATCTTCAACAAAAACTCAGAAAACCTTCAAGGGATGAAGGTGAAAGCCCAGAAACCCAGAAAATCTTCAAGCTATGAAGATTAAAACCCAGAAACCTTCTTGGGAAGGAGATTTGAACCCAGAAAAATAAGAACACCACCGTGAAAGCTCGCCGGAAATCGCCTTACTACGGAGAAAAAGAGAGAAAAAGGAAGAAAGACAGAGAGATTTAAGGAAAGTAATTTTTTGGAAAGTTTTGAGTGAAGAGTAAGAAATGAAATCTCACTCTTTTATAGGCAAAGTGACTGGAAACTCAACCGGTTAGGGAAGTCTAACCGGTTACAGTCAGTCAAAGCCCACAATTACTCTTTGGGCTGCTGGAATTAAAGCCCAAAAAGAATTATGATCAATAAAAGTCAAGGCCCAAGGCCCAAATAAAAGAGGAGGCTCAAGAATTAAACCTAAGAGGGTTCAAGGACTGATAAGAACTTAGGGCCCAAAAAATTCAAGGCCCAAAGTCTAAAAGGAAGGCTCAATCTCAATAGAGCCCAACAGAATACGAAGGCCCAATATAAAGGCCCAAAAGGTTGAAAGCTTGAGAAAATATTATCTCAAAATTTAGAAATAATTCTAACACAATAAAGCGAATTCAAGATCGAAAATATGCTGAAAGTAAGTTCGAGAAATCAAGTTCGAAATTACCTATTTGACTAAACGACTTGAAACCTATTTGAGGTCGAAAAACAACTACGAAATCGAGCTCGAAATTACCAAAAATCGAGATCGGAAAAGTGAGTTCGAAAATAAACTGAAAAAAGAAATCGAATTATTCGACCTTGTGGCAATTTGAGGTCGAATTTGAATTGAAAAATTGAGGTAAAAAAAGACCCAAGTTGAGCTTGGAAAATTCGAGTTCGAAAAACACCTCAAAATTTCTGATCGAAATTATTAAGCTGAGCTCGAATCTAAATAAATTGAAGTCGAAAAACCCTGTTCGAAATTCAATTAAAAGTTGAGGTCGACATGTTCGACCTCGACACGGTCCTGGTCGAAGTTTTTGCTCGCAAATACACTAGACCCTGGCCAAAACTTCTGTTCGAAATTGGACTAAAAATCGTGGTCGAAAGACACTGGAAATCGAGTTCGAAGAAATGAGGTCGAATTTACATTAGAAATCAAAGTCGACATGTTCGACCTCGTCTTACTTCCTAGTCGAAAACAACTGTGAAAATGACCTAGAATTCTGGTCGAAAATAGCCTGGATTCCTGGTCGAAAAATCCTGGTCGAATTTATACTAAAATTCCTGGTCGAACTATTCGACCTCATCCCAGTCCTGGTCGAAAATGACCTAGAATTCTGGTCGAAAATGACCTAGAATTCTGGTCGAAAATAGCCTGGATTCTTGGTCGAAAAATCCTGGTCGAATTTATACTAAAATTCCTAGTCGAACTATTCGACCTCATCCCAGTCCTGGTCGAAAATGACCTAGAATTCTGGTCAAAAATGACCTAGAATTCTGGTCGAAAATGCTCTGGAAAAAATGGAAAAATTCAGGAAAAAATGTGATAACTTCTACAAAAATCCCAAGGGTATTTTCCCAGAAGTTGGGGGCAAATGATATGGGCTGAATTATAACCCTAGAAATAATTAATGATATATTAATTAGACCTAGTTTGGTCCAAGAATTAGGCCCGACAAAAGCCCCGAAACCCTAATTATTTATTAATTTCGTAATTAATAAATAAAGGAAAATATACAGCTCATAAAAGAGTCCAAATGTGATAATATCTTCATAAAAGGATCCAGAATCCCAATCAAATATTACGATGAGTCACAACACTTATCAGATGAGGATAATACTTGCCTGCCAAGCAAAACACTCCTTATCAGTTATCAATAACGAGACTTATTCATTAAGTCTCCTAAACATACTCTAAATACAAGGCTCCTGACGCCTATATAAGGACCCTCGTCCTTCATCCAAGAACTATGTTTTATTGGCTTCATTCTCTATACAGCAGAGATACGTAGGCATCTTGTGAGGACCGATTTAGTCCCGAAACGCAAGAGCAGCCATTAAAGCTTGAACGCTCACAAACCCTAGCATTTAATTCACAAAGCACGTGTTTTAATCCATAACATCATGGTGATATGAAATGTTGCATGTATCGTTCTTTAACTATAACTAGAACTTACAACAGATTTCTAGTATAATATGTTGCTAAACATCAATGACTTGAACAAAACTTAAAATAAATGATTGAGACTCTATGTATGCTTCGTAATGTTACACGAGAAACCATTCACAACTTCAACAACTTACTAAAAGAGACTATAAAATTATGGTTGAGAATTAGAATCCTCATGTCTAATTTTTTGAGATATATGATCTAGGGTCGTTATAGAGATGGAATCACTATAGTTATAATTTTAGGATCCACCAACTAGGAAATATTATAAACGATACCATAAGCTTATAAACCTATAATCTCATCATTAGTTAGTTCTTCTATACACATTTTATACTAGCTAAATGTCAACAAGTGAATAGAAGTCAAAAGAATAAAGATGAGACTATAGGTGCTCCACATGGAGAATGACAATCTTGCAAGTGTTGACTCCAATAGATAATGTCATCACCTTATCCATGGTCACAAATGAGCTTGAATTGCTTGTGACTAGATTCATAGCAGTGGTGTCTCTTAGGTCAATTTTAACTGATGAAATCTTAGCCCATGTATAACAATTTTAAAAATCGTCTAAGCCATCATAATCATACACACAAAATACAAGTTCATATCTAATAACTTAATAATCATTTAAAAACACATACAAATATAAAATTCTCAAAATTTGTGAACATACCAACATAATTGCATGTATGGACAAGATTCATAGTTGATGTATTAGTGTCGAAGCCACACCAATACTTTATGCATATTGGAAGATTTGAAATAATACAGGGAGGACTTTGAAAAGGCTTAAAGGCTAAAGTCGTATTTAACTAAAAGATATTTCCGGGAAGTCTAAATTTATTCGCTTCCCATACAAAGTGAATTGAATATATATGACTTTTCTCATAAATATGAATACACCTAACTCAAACATATAAATTTATTACAATTCCATGAAAAAAAGGATGTGCACCACAATATCTTAAAGTGTAATAGTTAGTTCTCAATAGTTTTAGATTCCTCTTTTTAAGCATCTTTAGTTTAAAACATGTATAGCAAATGACCTGAGGCAATGGATAACTCGTGATTTACGGTGGAAGAAAACCATAATAAATTAAGCACTTGGACACAATCAAACCTTCAAAATAAAATTTTAAACCTTGAACGTCTTAAATGAAATCCACCATCACACTAGTGATGCGAAAGAACAACTCGTGATAATAACTTATTATAATTATATTGTTAAATATACTATAAGGTAGTTTGAGGGAAAGAGAGATAATATTTGATTCCATATTTTGGTGTGTTCTTCTCCAATGAAAGGTACAAGAGTAAAGGAAAATTCAAAGGTTTCAGAGTTATAAGTAAGGTAAAGCCAAGAGTGTAGATATTGGAAAGACAAAGAATATCCACACATATGTTACATATTCATAATGTCAAAATAACTTATTACAACATCATTCTCTCCTGCTTCAACACTAGATGATATATCACTTGGTTTTTTTTTAAAATTAGAAACACTGTTCTACTTTATTGCAACACTTTTTTTGAACACTTTTCATATTTTGACAACATATTTTCTTGTTTGTTAAAACACATACAATATATTATTTTGGTGGCAATACTTTTAGAACATCTGAATCATAATTGCAATATCTCAAACTTAAATATAATTTCAACTAAAACTATAATTGTCAAACATAGATCCGTATACATTATATTAGATCAACAAAACAGGATCCAAATCACCCTCATAAACTAGTACATCGTTGTACTTCGACATAAACAAACTTGTCAATAACTACAAGACATAACTTAGTACATTAGTACAAAACTGGGTTTTTACGTCGGTTAAACTGGCCTTTTACGTTGTCTAAATAGCGACGTATGGAGGGGGGTCGTATAAAATAAACAGTTCTATACGTCGGTTAAAAAGCCGGCGTATGATATAGTACCAAAACACCGACATAAATGACTGAAAACTGTCATAAATTATATATGAATGCCGACGTATAAAATATTTTTAGCCGATGTAAAAGCCATAAGACCGATGTATATTGGTTATCCTTTTACGTTAGTTACTTTAAAAAATGACATATATCTTGATTCTTATATGTCTCTTCTTTGTAGTTTATATATCGCCTTTTACCAATAAAAATCAACGTATATTATTAAAAAAAACTAACATGCCCACCGTTGTTTCTCTCCCTATAACCAAAGTTCATGTTATATATACGAACAGTTAATCTGATGTAACTAAACATTTTGGAAACCAAAATTTTCAACACAATGATAGACAAAATAAAATAATTATTATTACACATTTGAAAACATGTCCACAAACGTTTATACAAGGTTATGAGTTCGACTCCAGCATAACGCAAAAGGGTATTTTGTAATAAAAAATATGAGTTAACAATGTTTCATTGCGGCCGCAGCAATGACACATTGCTTGGCTCGTTCTTTGTGACTGTTGGATTCCTTTCCATTGGTCCAGATTTGTTGGCTCCCATGTATTATTTATAACTTACCAAGTCACTAAATTTAACCATATTTCAAATAATAATCTAGAAGGCTAAAGAAGCCTCAAATTCATCATATCATTACATAATAAAATCATGGAAGATGAACTATGAGCAAATTCATCGTTACATACTAAGCATACACTTAATAAGTAACACATATACATCTTCAAGAACTAGCATATTCTCATAAAAATGTTACAGTCAAATTTACAAATTTAAAAGTAATATATATAGATCATTCGTATCACAATAAAGAAATCATATCAAAACTAGACACAAAGGAACGAGAATTTCTTAAATCGAACTTCTAACCTCCTTCTTGAAGTAAAATCTGCAGGCACTATATGGATTGTTTTAGTAAAGATAGTTGTGAGATTTGATATGCAAAAACGAATTAAAATTAAAGTTAAAATAAGAACAGAACAGACTTGCAGTCACATATGAACAGACTTTTAAAATTAAATTAAAAGGTTATTCAATTTAAGAACAGAACTCGCATTTTATCACACCCAAAACTAACATTTTATTACACAAAAAACTCACATGTTATCAATAATTCGCATTACCAGTTAAACAGAAACATACAACTATAAATAAATCATACAAAACAAAACAAGAATACATGCAAAATCAAAGAAAAGATCCAGT
The DNA here is from genome assembly GCA_030848705.1 of Heracleum sosnowskyi. NCBI lineage: Eukaryota > Viridiplantae > Streptophyta > Magnoliopsida > Apiales > Apiaceae > Heracleum > Heracleum sosnowskyi. Next base: position 10,774,543 of record CM061244.1, on the reverse strand, counting down.
TAAAGTAAACAAACATACAAAACATAAAAGTATACATTTAACAAAAAACAACGAAATCAAAATCAAAAAACAAAAAACATCGCTTAACAGAGCTGTAAGTACACATATAAAATCAAAGATTCTTACATCGAAAGTCAAAGCCACCTCTAAGCTCCAGATGATGTGTAGAAAAAGAAATTAACCCGATTAACCCAATTAAAAATCAAAAATTGAAAAAGAAATTAACCCAATTAGGTCGATTCCTTTTTACCTTGGTTCGGTTCTTCAATTAGGGTTTCAATTTATGGATTAAGGTTTCAATTTTTGGATTAGGGTATCAATTTGTGGTTACAGAGATAGTGAGTGATGGAGAGAGACGGCTCGGAGAGAGAGTGAGGAGTGAGTGAAAAGTGAGAGAGGGTGAGTGTTGATGGTGTGGGAAAAGGGGGAAAATTGGGGGGAACATAAATTTGGCTAAGGGGGGCGGGGGAATATTTTGGGAAATAAGAGGGAACATATTTTATTAAGGGGGAAAGTGTGACGCCCTCCAAACCCGGGGTACAGATTTGGGGAGTCACTCGACCAATGAAACACAATATACCTGTATATAACACATGCATAATATAATAATGACATAAAACACCCCTTAACCAAGACCGCATCCAGATTATGGCATTGAACAAGCTTCTAAGTCATATTATTACAAACCAGTTTTCAGAGTTATTACACAACTTAAAGTCAAAGCTAGACATCTAGTCTAACTATCAAAATAAACAACTACCCTGCCAATGACAACCACTCTTGGTGATCTCCTAGCTGCGGGAGAACTATCGCTCGCGTTGTGTCTGCTCATACTCTCGCTTAACTGGAATAGGGTTAGAAACAAAACAAGTATGAGCCACAAGTGCTCAGCAAGCATAATATATATCAATCACGGTTCCATAATGAAAGAAAGGATCACAGTTATCTGAATCAACAATATACAAGTCAAACATATGCTTTTAACAATCTTTATTGAAGAAAGAGGGATTAGAATTGGACTTCTACATTTTTCAAATAAAAAGGTTGAGCTGCTGATCAGTCACGCATCAACCCCGGACTAGCTTATAGCAAAGTCCTCAACTAGGATCCATGGCCATCTGGGCCTTAAGTTATTTCGACCATAAATATGGCCCGACCATTATTGGTCTCATTTTAAAACATGCCAATTCTATCACAGAGTATAAGCAATTACATGCATAACAAGATAAGTACACAATGATAGGGTGCAATAGTTGCAAAAGAGCTTCAACTGCTCAATATCAAATGAAGTTCGAGAAATAGATTTGGAATGGTTTCAACGGTACGTAAGTACACAATGACAAGGTATAATAGTTGCAAAAGAGTTTCAACTGCTCAATATCAAATGAAGTCCGAGAAATAGATTCGGAATGGTTTCAACGGTACATAAGTACACATTTAAGAAGGTCAACAATGATTATAGTCAATACAAATGAATTGAAATGAAGATTTCTGATATTCAACACGATTGTGGATTTAATCAAGAATTCAGCTTTGTCCTCAACAATCCATTTTTTCTTCTCCTTTAGAACAGTTGTCTCAGGAGTTGTAGCAGTAACATCCACAGTTTTGGTTGGAATGAATGGACCATTGATTATTCTGTCAATGTACTCTGAGTCGGTAGCCTCCAAGTACATCCTCATTTTAATTTTACATGTTGAATATTCTAACTTCTTCAAAATTGGGATCTTCATGCCCTGTTTCTAGACATTTTGATCATATCTGATATGTATATCCGAGAACTTTCGGATTATATCAATTGATGGTCCAGCTTTGCGTTCTTGTGGATTATCCTCACTGGGGAGTTTTAGGGTATTTTATATAAATATACTTGGGATATCTGATTTTTCATATTTTGGTAGTTCATCCTCATCTTCAAGAAATGGCGCACCTTATATTGGATAAGTCATGTCTATAGGTGAAGTTATGAATCAAGGGAATATCGGGTAGGTAAATAGGTGTGTTCATAGTAATAGGAAATATTACATGTATCACTCTTTAACTATAAATTAGAACTTACAATAAACTTTTAGCAGAATATGCCCCTAAACGTCAACGAGTGAACAAAACTCAAAATAATATGAATGAGGCTATAGGGGTGCTTGGTAATGTCACACCAGAAACCATTCACAACTTTATGAACTTACTACAAGAGACTAAATAGACTCTGGTTGAGAATTAAAATCCTTATGTCTAATTCTTTAGGTATATGATCTGAGGTGGTTATGAGATGGAATCACTATAGTTCTTTCGATACACATTTTGTATTCACTAGTACAGAATTGACCTTTAGCGTCAGTCAAAATGGGCTTTAGCGTCGGCATTTTGGCGTAGTATATGTAGGGGACACTATAGGTGTGTACTTTTAGCGTCGGTTAAAATGCGACGCTGAAAGTTGGGTATAGGCGTCGGTCAATTAAAGAACCGACACTTAAGCTATAACATAGGTGTCGGCTTTCAAGGTAACCGACGCATAAAGCTAAAGCATAGGTGTCGCCTTTATAAATGACCGACGCCTAGAGCTAAAGCATAGGTGTCGGCTATATAGATGATGACGCCTAAAGCTAAAGCATTGGTGTCGGTTATACAAACAACCGACGCCTAAAGTCAATTTTATTAAAACAAATATAATTTCAACAATGTTTGATGGGCTGCAATTATCCACAGCCCAAAAACACCACATACATTATTTTAAAAATACAAACAATAAGTCTAAAACTACAATCCAGAAGAGCATTCAATCTTATTAATATAAAATATTACAAATCAATCTAGTACAAGAATTTAATGACTACCGACATTTAAACACCATCAAGACAAATAGTATTCCTACAAATGGAATTCGTAGATACACTAAACACTTTTCTTAAAAGCCAAATATATTAAATATTTCCTTGTTTCAGCACCTGCCTGCTGAGATGAGCTTTGAACATTTCTTGCTTTAGTTACAACATCTTGATCAGTGTCTGCCCTGCATATTTGAAATAATACAAAGAACGTGCTTAACATTACAACCACTACAATAATTTAAAAATAGCAGCTTACCATATACTTTGATTATGTTATGCAATAAATTATAGTGTATAGAAGATCGTTGACTAACCTGCCAGCTATCTTGTCCACCTGAGCCTAGATTGCCAATAAATTGCATAAGGTCCTACACGTATGTGAGGATTCTGAAGAAGACTCCAAACAAACGCATCAAAGCAAACAGAACATTAAACTGGATCAAAACACGTGCAACCTGAAGGTAATAAAAAATACAAGACTTGGTGAAAAGCAATTAAATATTCATCTTCTTTGTTTAAGGAGGTATACTCATAATAGTTTTATACGGTGTTATAATAGTTTTATACTTATAATCCAGCACACTGGTTTGGTGAACAAGCTCGGGCATGGGAGCTTTTAAAATCTTACAAGTAAAATGTGCTCGGACATGGGAGAATTAGTATCTCTGATCTTCTTGCACAGAAAGAGAATTAGTATTTCCTGAGTTTTATAGAAATTTAAATTATCTGCTGCTCTGAGAATAATGTAACTATACGTTACTATAGCCAGTACAAAAAACCTAACATTTACAACAAGAGACAGGGCTTGAGTTCTAACAGTAATAGTTTTAGGAAAGTACATAATCGATACTATAGGTTCACAAGATTACTGTATGACTACCCTTCCCTACCCATCAAAAATTGATGGTAGGATGTCCCAATGGTAGCTGCAGATTAGTTTTAGAGAGTTGTGACTGAACCTTTGACTCATTGTCTAAGATTAAAACTTAAGGGGTATGTAAACTGAACTATAACACTGGAGAAACCAGAGTAATTTTTTCCTTTGCAAATTCTAAACCAGAGGATTTTTTTTATTTTTTTTAACGTGACTGAATAATCAAGTTTTTCGGGCATGTATTCTGTTTGTAATCAAGCTAAGATTAGTTGTGTTACGCTGAGCTCAAAGAGAATTGACAATCCAGCTAGTAAATTAAGCCAAAAACTAGCTAAGCCTGGAGTTCAGCTCTGCAAATTCCATAGCATAAACTTGTAGCTTTTTTGCTAACAGTAAGGAATATATGTCATTACCATAACTGTGACAACCCGGGTCAAATCCCGAGCCTTTTTCGAAAATCGGGTCAAGTCCCGATTTCGAGTCCGAATAAGCCGAAGCCTACTGGCCTAAACGCAGCCAACTTGGGTAACGACTAGCCCACCACAGGCCCCCAAAAGATCATGATTTGTTGGTGCTAGTTAGTAGTAGTACTTTGCCTTATAAACTGAACAGAAGTCCCAAATCTCCTCGATGTGGGACTGGGGTGTTACAAACTCCCCCACTTAAACTCTTGACGTCCTCGTCAAGCCTGAACGGATAGCCCATAGGTTCCAAGATCGTTCCTCCCTAGCCATTATGGGATAATACCGGCTAGCTTCGTGTCCCCATCTCCGGACCTCTGTCCATTATGGGATAATACCACCAGCCTTCGTGTCCCCACCTCCGGCAACTCGACGAATCAAGCTTTCGAGAGTCGGCTCTGATACCATATGTGACAACCCGGGTCAAATCCCAAGCCTTTTTCGAAAATCGGGTCAAGTCCCAATTCCGAGTCCGAATAAGCCGAAGCCTACTGGCCTAAACGCAGCCAACTTGGATAACGACTAGCCCACCACAGGCCCCCAAAAGAGGAGATTTGGGACTTCTGTTCAGTTTATAAAGCAAAGTACTACTACTAACTAGCACCAACAAAATCATGATATTTTGGGGGCCTGTGGTGGGCTAGTCGTTACCCAAGTTGGCTGCGTTTGGACCAGTAGGCTTCGGCTTATTCGGACTCAGAATCGGGATTTGACCCGAGTTTCGAAAAAGGCTCGGGATTTGACCCGGGTTGTCACATATATGTAATATACGAGATTTTATAATAATAATAATAATAATTAGTAATTAAATGCTACTAGTATTTAGAAAATGTTTAGGAAAAATAGGTCGTAGAGTTCTATTCAGAATCGGTGATTTGTGTATTTATAAAAATATATATTACGTCCCACTTTATTTTCACAAAACACAAAAAAAAAACCCCATCACGACATAAGAGAGGCTCCTGCGAGCCGCAACCAAGAGGAGACTTAAAGGGGAAATTTTGTACTGGTTGTTGTGCACACTGTATACACGAGATGGGGTAAGGTATTCTTATTAGCTTTCCATGACATGATTTACTGATACAAAGTTATATTTTAATTAATATTGTAATATACTTGTTTCTTTCTTTCTGTATCTTGCCGCAAGTTTTAATTTTTAAGAGATGACAACATATGGTCGGCCTCCCATTTACAAATGATGTTAGTCTACATGAGTTTAATCAAATCACTACAATGGTTTTGTACAACATATGGAATTTATAATTAATTTATTAAAACCTATCTACTAGTGAAACAATAGAATGGAATTATGTTGTTGTCAGCCAAGTTAAATCAGATTCTAGGCAGTGTGAACGTGGTTTACTATATCCATATTAAAAATTTATTCGTCGATATTGATAAGTTATAAATTATACTAATTTAATTAGGTAATGAATAAATGTTAATAACAAATTATAATTTTTTTTAATTAGATCGTGGGCCGGGAATTTAGCGGATCGTTTGTAAATGTTATTAGTGTTTGAGACTACGATTTCAAGGTACGGATTCTCTACTCTTTTATTCAGCGCTACTTCTCTTAGAAATATTAAAATTAAATTCGTTTTGACCTCAAATCTGTTCGTTTGATTTTGAATCATTTTGAATATGAAAATTGTTTTGATTCTGAAAAGTATATTTAAATCTGTTTCGAAATACTTAAATATTTGTTTCTGCGATTTTCTGATATTACGTATATTTTATATCTGTTGAAAATATTGAGAATAGCTGTTATGTGAGATTTTAAAATATTCTGTGAAATATTATATTTGAACCCTTAGTTATAAAGGGTATACCGAGTTAACCAGCTGTAGGGGTACTACAGCCATGTCATTGCGACACCAGTGACATGACACTTCCATGGCAGTGTGATTGGTCATGGCGTATCCTTCTGTTCTGATAGCTCAGGAGGCGAGCTTTTGCGCATTTGATATTTGTTTCAGGATACGTGGGTGCACCCAGAGTTTATGATTTGTGATTTGATTTGACGGTGACGTTGTATATGCCGTACACGTTATCCGGTTTGTTGCACACATTAGGTACCCTATGATGTGTGTATTTGTATCTGTTTTGTTCCGATCTCGGTATGAAATATCCTAACCCCTCGTTGCTTCAGCCATAATTATTTTTAGATAAATGTTTCATTATAAACTTTCAAATATGAATATCTGTTTTCTGTTTTATAAACTGTATTCCAAATCCGTACTGGGCGATTGGCTCATGCCGTATTCTTTTTCTGGCAGGCGCTTAGGGGGATCTGGGATTGTGTGATGGAGAGCCACCCCTTTATATCATTGATTAGGATTTGCAGACTTCTATCGTTATTTAGACTTGAATATCATTTTAGAGATTTTGGTTTTTCATGTTTATTGCTTTGAACCGTTTTGGAGGTTTGATATTATCTTGGAGATTATTAGACTGTTTATTTATTATTTAGAGATTATTTTAGTGATCTGTTGGCAGGTTTAAGGTTTAATAAGTAGCCCCTCATTTAGTTATAGATGGGGGTGTTACAAAGATGGTATCAGAGCTTTAGGTCCTTTCCTGTAGATAACCTATTTAGGTTGACCTGTGAGGTTGGGGTAGACATTAGGATGGGTATTATTTATTTCAAAATTCATTCAGTTTTTTTTATATGACAACTATTTTACTTTTATGATATTTTTACACTACTTCGACTCATCTCTTTATTATGAAATTTGTTCGTATCTATCTGACTTTGTGAAATTTTTTATTAGAAGTGAAACTTCTCTGTTATTTCATTATGATTCGACTCGGCCAGTTGTTTCATTCTCATCAATTCAGTGCCTTTGAGTTTTGTCTTTGTTAGTGAGTCGTCTTACATCTTTAGAGACACAAACGTGAATATTACTATTTTTTTTAATCGAGGATGTTAGGTAATTGTAAGATTATGCTGCTTTTCATAATGATGCATGATCTGTAAATAGCCCTAAGTGTAGTTTGGTTGAGTAGAATTTGTGAAACAATTGATTTATAAGAGAAACAAATGATCTTTGAAGATGCGAATATACATAAATATGTTTAATAAGAGTCTTAACTTATAAAAATGTGCCAGCTTTAGATATCATCCGGGGATAAGATGACATGAGTTTATATTGTGATTCTATAAATAATGTTTAGGCTACACTTATGAGTTGTAAGTTGACTTCGTACGAATAGTTTAAACATTCTGATTTTGAATTTGTAATATTATGTTCATGTATTTTGTTATATACATGATAATAAATTATCTCATGAGTAATAACGTTATTTTTTTTATAGTTATTTTGTATATTACTTTAAATTTGGAATAACATTTTTACTTGTTTCATGTCTATGGGTAAATCTTTCATTTCATATTATATAATAGAAATAGTTCTATTACGCACCTTTGTTTGCTTATCCGAATTAAACACATCCAAGTCCTTTATAAATATATTTATTCTAATTTTTCAAACTCGCATGTATTCGTATATATTTCTGTAGTTTACTCATAATATTATAGGATATTCATACTGTTAGGCCGATTACACAATATATAATCAATATTAATATGATAATAACACTTAAGAACACTGTTTATGAATCAACAACTGAATTATATAAAATAACTCTTCTCTTTGTGATGTTAAAGAATCACAGAGAGCTTCTAGGTTACAAAAATAATGTATTCAGTATTCGCATCCCTTTTAGGGTTAACCTATCTGTGTTTATATAATACACAGTTACATAATCAATCTCTAATTGATATTCCTATAAATTAGCTATACAAATCATATCAAATTAGGATTGCTTCTGTCTTCTGTTCCGTTTCCTTATCTGTCTCAATATATCTTGCTTCTTTCCATCTTCAAGATATATTGCTTCTAGAATCTTTATATTAGCACCGACAGCTAAGGTAAACTTTCTCCACGTCATACTTTAATAAACTTTGACTGGCTTCCAGTAAACTCTGATGAGTACCTGGTACTTAAACACTGATGAACAAACGTCAGCAATTATATCTAACAATCTCCCCCAACTTGTGCATAATAAAGATGTACAAGTTAATAGATAATTGATGATGTCAAAACATATAACAAATGCAGTGTTTAAATATAATCAGAGTTTAACTTTAACTTAGAACAGAAAACTTTAAAAACTTACAGTCAGACTTTACTTAATCTCTTCAATATCAGGCACTGTCCTGAGATAATCGATGAGAAGTCTCCTTTCAGCCTTTTCTAGTTCTTCCACCATGATTTCTTTCAGTTCCTTGAGCTCTGGATCACCTTCTCCAGTCTGGTAGATAGCAGCTCTCAGAGAATAAATGTTGTTCTTCCTCATTTCATTCCCTAGCCGAATATAGTATGATTTGTCTGACTCTAGATTGAATTCCAAGACTTTAATACCCAGTGCTGTCTTGAACTTAGCACTATTTCTCTTCATCTCAACAATCTTTCCATAAGCATCTCTGTACTTAGGAATATATGCACTAGAAACTCCTCCTCCAAGCATAACTTTTGTCTTCAGCATCCTTTCTCTTAGAACTAAAGCAGCATTGTGAGTACTTCTATTTTTAACTTTGAGAAGGTATAAAACATACTCAAGCTCTTCCCATAGCTTCAATTGAATATCAGCTTCTCCTACTCTGTAAACTCTTCCATCAGACATAAAATATAACAGAAACTCTTTCTTTAATCCTTTATGATAGACCATCTGAACAGATTCTAGTTTATCAAGGCTCTCTTAAGATACCCCAATACCAGCTTCTGCCAGTGATGTTTGATCTAAAGGTCTGTTATTTATTCTCTTTTCCCTGTGTGAACCTAAACCAGACTTGTCATAAGATTCTTTTCCAAGTACTGTCCTGGTTTGAGAAAAGTTCACAGGTTCTAGCGTCAGAGTTTCAGAAAGTATAGGTCTTAAGAAACCTTTGAGTTGTGGAGCTAGCTGAGTTTGTACAACTTGAGCCTTGTCAGAGGTTGTCACAATTTTAGTAGAAATATCAACATGAGCAACGTCAGAGGTTGATTTGTTTATCCTTGATTCAACTTGAGCAATGTCCGAGGTTGAATAAATCTTCTTTGGTAACTGTCCTTCTTCTACCAGTTTACCCTTTCCCTTATCAGTATTTGAAATCACAGGCCTCCTTGTATATTGTATACTCTGTTGAGTATTTTCTTTGATAGAAATTCCAACTTCCTTCTTTCTAGGAGCCTTTACTGATTTCTTCTTATAAGTACCAGCTTTAATCTTTTTCTGGTGCTCTTCAGCAAGAAGCTTCATCTCAGCATCTATATCTTCCATTGTAGCTTCATTGCCATGTTCTTCCATAAAAATCTTAGCATCAATCTCTTCATCAGTAATTGGATTTGATGAAATCACTAGACTTTTAAGTCTTGAAGAAGATTGACTACCAGAGTTTAACCTCTCAGAGTTTGTCTGTCTAGCAGAGTTTGACCTAAGTCGCCCTTGCTCTTGAGAAGACTTTGACCTTTTCTCTGTTTCTCTGCTTCCACCATCATTTGAATCATCCCTCAGTCTTAAAGTTGGAGTCCTTCTGCATTTGTCTTTAGGTATTTTCTCCCCCTTTTTGACATCATCAGGAATAAAAACTGATGTCAGCAACTCTAGTGATGCAGCAATAGAATCAATTTTTCCAGACATCAAAGTCTGATTCTCTTCAACCTTCAGTAACCTGGAGCTAAAATCCTTTTGTTCTTGACACAGGGAAAGATATAAAGATTTATCCTTTTTCAATGTAACTTCCCTGGCAACTATGTCATTTCTTAGTCTATCAATAACCTTATCAGTAGTATCAAAGCGATTATGCAATGATTTGACTTGGACAATTGTGGCTTTGAGATGAGTTAAAAGTTCAGGATTTTGAATTTCCATAGAAGACTTGGTCACAAAATCAGCAGCTCTTTCATCAGAAAAGATAGTTTCTCTGCTTGACCAATTAGAAAAATACATTTCCTGAAAGTGAGCTTCTGTAGCATGTTGAGCAGCAACTCTTTGAGATGTATCAACAGAGTTTGCAGAAGAAGCAGCATTAGAAGAAATAGAAACATCTTCATCAGCAGTATCTTGTGCTCTCTCAGGAAGATCAGAGTTTACAGATATATGAACAGCATCATCAAGATCAACTCTATATTCATTAGAATTCTCCTCTAACTGCTCTGCAGCTTCTTCATTAGCATTTTCTGCAGTAACCTCAGCATTTAGCTGTGCAGCTTCAGGAATCTCAGAGTTTACAAGAACCTCTTCTGTTTGAACAGCAGGCTCTGTCAAAATCTCTGCCATAGCTTCATCAAATTTCTCTACAGCAGCTTCAGGAATTATCTGAGCAGTTTCCACTACCTGATCAACCTCCTCACCCTTTTCTGGAATTATATTATTGACAGAAAGAATTTCTGTATGAGTTGCAATTGACTAATCTACTATCTGGGTGGATTGATCAGCTGCCACATCCTCAGTATCACAAACACTGATACTAGGATGTGCTTCAATTTCTTCTTCAATGTCCATCTCCAATAAAGGTTCAAGGAACACCTCAGGAGTTTCATCAATATTTACTCTGTCCACTATAGGCACAGTAGTTTCATCATTAACCTCAGTCTCCTTAGTAACAGCATCAGGTTCTACAGCAGCATCCTGAATTTCAACATCAGGATCTACATTCTGTTCATCCTCATGAACAGCTTCAATAACAGCCTCAGGAATAGCTTCATTATCTGACTCTTCAAACAAATAGTTAGATATCAACCGTCTTCTTCTCTGAGTCAGAGTCTCAGTTTCATCCTCACATCAGAACGAGGTCTTTTGGCTCTATTCTTCTTAGATGTACCAACAGAGTTTGGCACAGAAGTTTTAGAAACCCCAACCTCAGTAGTTGGCTTAACAGACTTTGCTGGTTTAAAAGCCCTATGTTTGATTCTACCACCAGTACGAATTGGTTGAGAAGGAGCAGCTTCTGTTCTTACTGGTTCTGGTTGTTGTTCTACTTGGATAGAGTCAGCCAAAAACTGTTGCACTAATGCAGGTAACAACAGGTCTCCAACAACCCCTTTCTTAACATCTTTATTAATAAGATCAGAAAATATTCTCTTGTGTAATTTAAAACAAGAAACATCTTCATCAATTACTTCTACCCCTTCAACACAATAAGAGAATAAAATCTGACAAAATCTAGAAAAGTAAACTACCCTTCTATTTTCTGTCATTTTCTCCCCTAAGTTATTCAAAACAAGTCGTGCAAAATCAAAATGATTATCATATAACAGAGAGTACCCGATTTGCAGACTGTCTGTGGGAATAGCATCCCAGTTGGTGCATTTCTTTCCAAACGTCCTTGTAATGCAATCAAAGAAGAAGCTCCACTCCTTCCTTAAGAACGGTCGTTTCAACTGTCCAATCTTAGTCAAGGGTCCAAAATACCCAATCTCTCGCATCATCCTTAACAAATCTTCATCACCCATTCCAATAGTATACGACGAAAACTCAGGAAACCCCATTGCAACCCGAATGGTTCCAGCAGTAATTACATACTCTGTTTCTTCATATTCAAAGATTATAGATGGGCTACCAGTCTCACCACCATCATCATACATCCCAGACTCCCAAAACGCCTTGATTTGTAAACTAGAAAGTTTTGCTGGTTCAACTAAAGCACACCCAATCGCTGACTGAGCAAGAAATTCTTGAATCATATGAAAAGCTTCTGGAGCATTGGCAGTGTTTAATGGTGCTGCATAGTTATTTGGAACAAATTCTAACCCAGAAGAAACAAAAGCTGTAGTCGCCATTAGTAAGATTTGAAAGAAATCAAAGAAACAGATGCAAAAGCTTCGATTAAGTTTGAAAGTAAGAAAGTGTTTGTGAATATGTGTGTGTGACAATAGATATGAATTGAAGTAAGATGTGAAAAGTTTAGATGTATGTGTGTGTATTGTATAAATATGAAATTCAAAATTAAAAACCGAACAGTTTTTAATCATTAATACACAACTGTCTTACTCCATTAACTGTGTGAGTGGGACACGTGGGACACATGCAATGACTGACAGCAAATAATTGACAGTTTCCAATGCGCATGCACAGTAAAAACAACAATTATTACCGCCTTTTACACTTTTCTAGACAATCAACCTCTCTCCTCTGTTTAATACAAATTAGAACCGTTACCAATCATACTCTTTTATTTTCAAGAATGTTTTCTCAAAATTGTTAACTGTCTGAAACAAACAAGTACTTTTAATCATTAGAGATTAAAATAAAATTACCTCAGCGTAGAGTACACAACTCATCAGCTTTTACCAATCCTCCTCTTTTATAAATAAACTCTTTTCACAAACTGTACAGGTGTGAGTATTTGTGTGTGAATTAGCAGAGTTTACTGAATATGAATATTTAGACCATCTCAAAGTGCATAAAATCCACAAACTAAAGCAGTAAAAACTGGTTGCCCAAACTCTCATATAAAAGAAAATCTGATATTTATATCTAAACTCTGTATACTGATATCCTTTCATTTGAATATATCTTTTATTTTCACCCCCTTTATAAAAAATATATATATATATATATATTTTATTTTTTATTTTTTATTTTTCCAGTAATCAGTGGTTGGCACTAGTCACCAAAAATCAAAGATTTTAGCCCTTATTTCATACAATAAGTTCCTGGATCTTCCTAGGCACAACATGATCTCAAAAGAATTTGTGCTCTTTTTGGCATCTTTTAATTTGAGGGTGAAATTATTTGTAACTTAATAATCAGAGTTTAGACTTTTCATCAGTTAATACAATTAATTTATGAGAGAAAACACAAACAGCTAATACAGACTCAGTGTTTAGGATCAATAAACTAAGAGATGCTATAAATAGAGAGACAGTATCATGCTGTGTAAAATTTCTGCACATTTTGTAATCAGAATTTATAACACTTAAAAGGATTCATGATTACTTACTGAAAATCATGCTTCATACAGCTTTCTTCATCGGTCAATATGTTTCAGACAATATCACAATCAGAGTATAACATCAGAATTTAACCGTCAGAGTATGACTGACAGAGTATAACTAACAGAGTTTACTATCAGAGTTTAACATGCTGGTACATATAACAGTTAACACATGCAAAGAACCATGAGCATAAAATCAAACATGTATAGATTTTGAGTCTAACCAGTATCTCTAGTCAAAACCAGAGACCATTCCAAGTTCATTTACCAGTCTTGTAAAGATAGCTCCACTCAAAGGTTTGGTGAAGATATCTGCAAGCTGTTGGTCTGTAGACACAAAATGAAGCTCAATGTGTCCTTCTTCCACATGTTCCCTGATAAAATGATACCTTATGCTGATGTGATTGGTCATGGAATGTTGTACTGGATTACCTGTCATAGCAATGGCACTTTGATTATCACAGTAAATAGGTATTTTAGAGTACCTTAATCCATAGTCTAGCAATTGATTCTTCATCCATAAGATCTGTGCACAACAGCTACCAGCCGCTATATACTCTGCTTCTGTTGTGGATGTGGAAATTGATTTCTGTTTCTTGCTATACCAAGAAACTAATCTGTCACCTAAAAATTGACAGCTTCCACTTGTGCTTTTTCTGTCTATCTTACAGCCTGTAAAGTCTACATCAGAGTAACCAATTAAGTTAAACTCTGATTCTCTTGGATACCACAAACCAAGAGTTATGGTTCATTTGAGATATTTGAAAATCCTTTTTACAGCTGTTAGATGTGGCTCTCTGGGATCTGCTTGAAATCTTGCACAAAGACATGTTGCATACATGATGATATCAGGTCTACTTGCTGTGAGATAAAGAAGAGACCCTATCATCCCTCTATAGTTTGTCATATCTACTGAGGCTCCTGTGTCTTTGTCTAGCTTTGTTGCAGTAGCCATGGGAGTTGTGGCAGATGAACTATCAAGCATACCAAATTTCTTGAGTAGATTTCTGGTATATTTTGCTTGATTAATAAAAATCCCATCATCTGTTTGCTTGACCTGTAAGCCTAGAAAATAACTAAGCTCTCCCATCATGCTCATTTGATATCTTGACTGCATAAGCTTGGCAAATTTCTTACAGAGTTTGTCATTAGTAGACCCAAAAATTATGTCATCCACATAGATTTGAACTAACAGCAAATCATCACCAGTATTAAAATAGAACAAGGTTTTGTCAATTGTTCCTCTAGTGAACCCACTTTCTAAAAGAAATTGAGCCAGAGTTTCATACCATGCTCTTGGTGCCTGCTTTAGTCCATATAATGCCTTATCAAGCCTGTAGACATAATCTGGATGTTTGGGATCTACAAACCCTGGTGGTTGTTCAACAAACACTTCTTCTTCAAGTTTCCCATTGAGAAAAGCACTTTTCACATCCATCTGAAAGACTTTAAACTTTTTGTGTGCAGCATAGGCCAGAAAAATCTTTATTGCCTCCAATCTTGCAACTGGAGCAAAGGTTTCATCATAGTCAATTCCTTCCTGTTGAGAATAGCCTTTTGCCACAAGTCTAGCCTTATTCCTTGTAATCACTCCATCACTGTCTGTTTTGTTTCTGAAAACCCACTTTGTACCAACAATAGATCTATTCTTTGGTCTTGGTACAAGTGTCCAAACTTCATTCCTCTCAAACTCATTTAACTCCTCTTGCATTGCTGTTATCCAGTTAGCATCTTGAAAAACTTCTTCTACTTTCTTGGGCTCTGTTTGAGATAAGAATGCATGAAACAGACATTCATTATTTGTAGCACTTCTAGTTCTTAAACTAGCTTCTGGATCTCCAATTATCAAGTCAGGTGTATGGGCTTGTGTCCACCTTCTTGCTGTTGGTAATTGGCTTCTATTATCATTAGTTGATCCTCCCCCTTGATCCATGCTATCCTGATTTTGTTCTTGACCATTTGCATTTTCTGAGGCTCCCCCTGAATTGGACTGTTCAGTATTTGAACTTTCAGAATTTGAGTCATCACTTTGAGAAGTTTCTGAAGTTTCTTCACGCTCCCCCTCAACTGGTTCTCTATTTTGTTCTGTCAGAGAAAATTCTTCAGTGTTTTCCAGTAGAGGGTCAGAGTATGCTTCGACAGAGTTTGTTGGATTTGCTTCATCAGAGTTTACATCATCAGAGTTTAGATCTTCATTTTCAAAACGAAGTTGATCATGATATTCTTCATCTTCTATTCTAGTTATTTTCTTGTCATCAAATGACACATGAATAAATTCTATGATCACTTTAGTTCTCAGATTATAGACTCTGAATGCCTTTGTGGACAATGGGTATCCAACAAAAATTCCTTCATCAGCTTTTAAGTCGAACTTGGTCAACTGTTCAGGATGATTTTTCAACACAAAACACTTGCATCCAAAAATATGAAAATACTTCAAATTTGGCTTCTTATTTTTCAACATCTCATATGGTGTTTTCCCATGCTTGTTGATTAGTGTAGCATTTTGAGTGAAACAAGCAGTTTGAACAGCTTCTGCCCAGAAATAGGTTGGCAATTTTGCTTCATCAAGCATTGTTCTGGCAGCTTCGATTAGGGTTCTGTTCTTTCTTTCAACTACACCATTTTGCTGTGGAGTTCCAGGTGCAGAAAATTCTTGCTTCACTCCTCTTTCCTTGCAGAAAGCTTCCATTTCAGAATTTCTGAATTCAGTACCATTATCACTTCTTAGAATTTTCACTTTGTACTGTGATCCTTTGTCCAGTAATTTTACATGATCCATTAGTATTGAGGCAGTTTCATCCTTCTTTGATAAGAAGTACACCCAAGTGTACCTAGTATGCTCATCAATAATGACTAGAGCATATTTCTTTCTGCCCAATGACATTATATTTACTGGACCAAAAAGATCAACATGTAGAAGATGATAAGGTTCCACAACTGAAGATTCAGATTTACTCTTGAAAGATGACTTCCTTTGCTTGGCTTTTTGACAAGAACCACATAGGCCATCTAAGCTGAGTATTGACTTAGGAAGTCCCCTTACAAGACCTTTTCGAATCAGCTCATTGATGTTGTTCAAGTTTAGATGAGAGAGCTTCTTATGCCATTTGCAACTCTCTTCGTTTGACATTCTTGTAGATAGACACACAGTTATTCCTTCAGAGTTTGTTACCAAACTTGCTTCATAGATATTATTGTGCCTGTGTCCAACTAGAACAACTTTCCTTGTAGATTTGCTGATTACTTCACAATGTTCATTATGAAAATCTACATGGTATCCTCTGTCACAGATTTGACTCACAGAAAGCAGATTATGCTTGAGTCCTGAGACTAGAGCTACATTCTTGATGATGACAGTTCCAAGATTGATATTGCCATATCCCAGAGTACATCCTATGTTGCCATCTCCATAGGAAACTTTTGGGCCAGCCTTCTCCTCATAGTCTGATAGCAGGGCTTTATTTCCAGTCATATGTCCTGAGCATCCACTGTCCAAGATAAGGGTGCTCTTTTTTATTCCCTGCAATCACAAACAATCACTATGTGTTAGATTTAAGGATCCAGACTTGCTTGGATCCTTTGGCTTTCTTAACATTGATAGCTTTTACAGCGGAATCATTATCAACAGAGTTTAAACTAACATTGTCAGACTTTACACTTGCAGAGTTTGCTCTAACCCATTTCAAGTTGGGTTTTAGCTCATAATAGTTGTGATAAATAGCATGATAACTTTTGCAAGTATAAATGGAATGCCAAGTGCTCCCATAGTGTGTGCATAAAGTCTGTGGTCTAACCCTAACATAATCATTCTTTACTCCAGATGTGGAAGGTAAAGAGTTAATATTTTTGTTCTTTTTGCAAAACCTGGCAAGATGGTTAGTACTACCACAACTATGACATGTTTTTCTAGGAGCAGCAGAATTAGGCAAATAATCATTTCTTTTATTAATGCCTACTTTTCCATTTCTATTCTTCTTAAACATTTTCTGTTTGTTGACAGACTTTATTTCTTTGAGCTTATGTTTAAATTGTTTTTCTGTCATCAAACCAACATTAACCTGTTTGTCACAGACTTTTACTGGTTCTTTAACAGCTTCTAACTCAATCTTATTCTCTGTTATTGAACCAATATTAACCTGTTTTTCACAAGTCTGAATTGGCTCCATAACTGCTTCTTTTACAACTACAGACTTTAGCTTACTGGATTCATGAACAAATTTCACAGGTTTAAGTTGTGGTTTCACTTTAACTTTATCTTTAAACCTAAGTTCATCTTCCTCACAGTAACCTAAACCTACAGTATCTGTTTGAAAAACCTGATGTGTGTCTTTTCTAGAATTGGTCCAGGTTTTAATCACTTTCCTCTCTTTTTCCAACTCAGATTCTATTTGCCTATATCTTTTAAGCAATTCCTGTTCAACATAAACAGCATCATCTCTCTCCTTTTGAACTTGTTGCATGTTAACAAGTTTCTCTTCAAGAAATTTATTGCTTTCTTTAAGACCTAGATTCTCAGATTTTATTCTCTCATTCTCTAAAGTCTGATCCCTATAACTAACATGTATGCTTTTAAGATAAATTCCTAATTTAGATATATTATCAGTATCATAAGCATAAGTTGTTAAGGGTACCTTGTTTTCAGATGACTCAGCTTCATCTCTAACAGTTGCCATGAGAGCATAATTGACTCCCTCATCTGAGTCTGAAGTGTCTGCCCAGTCATTGCCTTTAGTGATGAGTGCTTTCTCAAATTTTCCTTTCTTGCACTCTGGAGCATAATGACCCATTTCTTTACACTTGTAGCACTGGATCTTTGACTTGTCTTTCCTTCCAGACTTGGTATCCTTTTCATCAGACTTTTTGAATTTTCTTTTATAAGAATTTGAATCTTCCCTTGAGAATCTTTTTCCTTTCTTGAAGTTCTTGAATCCCATCTTCTTGAAAGTCTTTACCATTAAAGCAGCCATTTTCATCATCTCTTCATCATCATCCTCAGAATCAGAAGCTTCATCATCAGTATTTGAGCCATCATCAGAGTTTGATGACTCACTTTCAGATTTAATGACTAAGGCCTTTCCTTTGGCTTTCTTTCTTGATGATTCCTTCTTGACAGGCTTTTCTTCAATTTTAAGAGCAACAGATTTTGTCTTCTTTCCAAATCTTTTGTTTCTTTGTTCTATCTCCAATTCATGAGTTTTGAGCAACCCATAGATTTCATCAAGATCTGTTTCTGCAAGATCATAATTGTCTCGAATTGTTGTTGCCTTCAAATCCCATCTTTCAGGCAGTGATAACAGAAATTTGAGATTTGACTCTTCAAGTTCATATTCTTTATCAACCAGGGACAAATCATTCAACAGTTTACAAAATCTGTCATAAGTATCTGTCAAACTTTCATCAGATCTAGAATCAAAGTGTTCATACTCCTGTGTTAGAATAGTCTTCCTGTTCTTCTTTATAGCACTAGTTCCTTGACACCTGACTTCTAAAGCATCCCAAATTTCTTTGGCAGTCTTGCAGCTAATAACTCTGTTAGACATGACATTATCTAAGGCACTGTGGAGTAGATGTCTAACCTTTGCATCTTTTGCAATTGATGAGATGTCCTCAGGAGTTAAGTCTTTCTTCTCTTTTGGAACAGTCTTTTGTTCTTGACCAGAGATAACAGGAGACAATTTAGTTGGCATATGAGGACCATCATAGATTCTGTCAAGGTATTCTGGATCTGTGTCTTCCAGAAACATAGTCATCTTCACCTTCCATATTGGATATTCAACTGATCTTAGAATTGGAACCCTGATAGTCTCATATCGACTCACAGAAGTAGGTTGAACCTTCTGAACATTAGAACCTGCATTAGAACCTTCCTGAGAGTTGTCAGTCATGAGTATACTTGTGTTTAGATCGATAAACTGTATATATTAAACAGCCTTGGCTCTGATACCAATTGTTAGGCCGATTACACAATATATAATCAATATTAATATGATAATAACACTTAAGAACACTGTTTATGAATCAACAACTGAATTATATAAAATAACTCTTCTCTTTGTGATGTTAAAGAATCACAGAGAGCTGCTAGGTTACAAAAATAATGTTTTCAGTATTCGCATCCCTTTTAGGGTTAACCTATCTGTGTTTATATAACACACAGTTACATAATCAATGTCTAATTGATATTCCTATAAATTAGCTATACAAATCATATCAAATTAGGATTGCTTCTGTCTTCTGTTCCGTTTCCTTATCTGTCTCAATATATCTTGCTTCTTTCCATCTTCAAGATATATTGTTTCTAGAATCTTTATATTAGCACCGACATCTAAGGTAAACTTTCTCCACGTCAGACTTTAATAAACTCTGACTGGCTTCCAGTAAACTCTGATGAGTACCTGGTACTTAAACACTGATGAACAAACGTCAGCAATTATATCTAACACATACTATTTCGATACTAGTTGCCTAAATTTCTTTTAAAATATTAGTATTTTTTTTTCTCAATTTTATGCAAATTACATCTAAAGCACTCATGTTCCAACATTTTATAATTATTTCATTTTGGGGACGCTCAAAATAAATAATTAGATGAAATGATATTATTAATTTCAGGGACGCCTGATATTAATAATTCAGAAAGGAATATAAGTGATATATGTATTTTAAGATACTTTTTTTTACAAGTTTCGAGGTGGTTCGAATTATCTCTGTAGTATTCTATTGTATTGTACACTATTGAACGACTATCATTTGGTATCTCATAAAAGTTCTAAAAATAATACATATATTCATAATTTTGATTTATTTTTATTTAACTAGCGTGAAGAATTATTATCAAACACCAATAACTTAATGTTTGATGTTCCAATTGAATGTATCTAATAAAATGTTGAAGTCTTATAATTTGATAAGTTCAATAGGACTGGGACGGTAAGTTATTTTTTTTATACATGTTATATGCACTTAATTCATTATTCAATTTTGTGCATCATAATATAATTTTGTTTGAGACTACTACCTTGTGTTTTTCTTGTATGGTTGTTTTATATAAGATATTTTTGTATTTGACCCATATAAATTGCACGTGATATTTTGGTGTTATAAAAAAAATATCTATATTTTGGTCGTAGTTGTCAAATTGCTACAAACGAATTTAATTTTTTGAGAAACAATTTAAAGTACTAATGTGGTTGTTTGTTCGAGTTCTAGGAATATCACCAGATATTTAATTTTAGGGACGAATTTTAATAAGTGAGACATGATGTAATCTATACTAAACTATAATAATTGGTAGTTTGGTTAGCACCTTCCTTTTTAGTCACCCTTTTTTTAATATTAGTTAATTGAAAATAAAAAATAAAAAATCGATAAATACTAATCTATCTATACTAAACTATGATACCCAAATAGCCAAAGGATAATTGGTAGTTTGGTTAGCACCTTCCACCCCTTTCCTTTGTGATTTTTTTTAATATTAGTTAATTCAAAATAAAAAAAATTAAAAATAGATAAATTGCGATATATTCCAACCAATTTATAAATTGCGATATATTCCAACCAATTTATACTAAATCTATACTAAACGATAATAATCAAAATATGGTATAATTTGTAGTTTTGTACATAAAAAATAATAATAGATAAATTGTAATATATCAAACCAACAACATATTAAATTTTATTCTAAAAATATAAAAAAAGTTAAAATTACATCAATTATTGTATTTTATTCTATAAACAAAAAAATCATATTTAAAAATTAAAATATTTAAAAGATCCCGTGCTTTGCACGGGTTATAAGCTAGTATCTCATAATTTTTGTTTGTTTTATTTTAAGTGCTTTTGAATTATAGATACGTACCGATGGTTTTAAGTTGAGTTAAATATTATTTATAATTTTTTTTTTTCAAAAAAAAAATATTTATTATATATTTTATTTACGATTTATGATAATTAAATTTGTTTCAGTTTAGATATATATTCTGCATATATTTTGTTATGGTTTGATTAGCTAATTCATACACATGAACATCTATAGGCCCCTTCCCGGCTACAGGATCTTTTGTACTTATGTTCCATGCTTAGTTGATGCACTTAATCAATTTTTTTTAACTTATAGTCTATTAGTTGTTTATACAAGTCTATTAATTTTATGTCTCGTCTTTTACGATGAGTCAACTTACTTGATATTTTATAGAGTAACATAGGAAAATTTATATAATTGATGGATGTAATGTGCTTTGATTGATTTAAATTGTATGAGGCTAGATTGTGGTTGATGTAATAAAAATGGTACATTTGTAGCATGAGAATTATTTGAGATCATTCACAAAAACGTAAGAATGAAATAAACGTACTTCTTTGTTTTTTTTTTTTGTAGAAATATCATTATGTCTTTTATGATATATTTTTAATTTTATATTATCTTTAAGATATTATTTTATTTAAAATTAGTGTGTTACATTTTAAACATACATTGGATACATGTAATTACAAGTCTGCTTCATTTTATTTTGGTTTACTCTGGGCTAGCTCACACAACAAGTTGTGCTAATTATTAATTTTGTAATCATTTATATTTGTTAAATAATAAATAATTATTTGTATAATTCATTTATATTTGTTAACTAATAATTAATTATTTGTATAATTCATTTAATTAGCAGTAATTAAAGTGATTGTTTTTTTTATTTCACTAATTATGAACCATATTATTCGTTGAGTGTGCTTATTTAATATGGTTTGAGCTATCTTAGTTGTCCAAGCTTGGCTATTTTCTTAATATTTTAATATTTTGAGGGCCTTAGTTCATAAATTTGTTATAATATATTTATTTTTATTTTTTTTAAAGAAAAAGATAATTAAATTGTATAGTACTCTGACTTGGTATCATATTTTTTTTAATTATTGATATATAATTATGTTTAATACTAATCTACATGATTATATAACGTTCATTTTATAAATTTAGATAAGTACTCTTAACGATACATTTGATCCAAAAATATTTTAATGTTAATTAAATAATTATATCATGCACGAGCTACCTCTTTATTTAACTGGTAAAAGTTTGTTAAAATTATCATCGATTTGTTTTTTTGTTTTTTTTCTTTTTGTGATCATTTTGTAGTTTACCTGTAACTATTAAACTCGTGTCTTGGAGTTAGGGATAGTAATCTTTGTTTAAATGTGTAGAGGTACTGTTTGAGAGATTTGTAATATTTAAATTTGTTAAGAGAGTTATGCATATTAATGTCAAAACATGATAATTTTAAGGGTTTTAAGAAGAAATTTGAGTTGTGATATGTTAGTCACTTTGATCTTATAAAGAAAATGCAAGAAGTTTCTTACATTGTTTAATTTGTATGTAATATTATTATATTATTTGTATAGTTTATTCGATGGATATATTTTGAGAGATTATAAGTATCATATGTTGCGGATAGTTTAGAAGTGATAACATAAAATAAGATATGATTCATTATGAAGTGATTTTTTCTATTTGTTAATTTTTTGTTTTTGTAATTTTGTTATAAAATATTTTGTTACGAAGAGCCTAAAATATTTTGTTATAATTTTAATGGTAAACTCATTAGGATTGTACAACCACTTAGAAAATAAGATATAAAGCCGAGAGCATTTTTCAAAAAATGAAAATTATTCATTTTAGTTCTGCATTTTAGTATCGTTTGATTCCGGGACGGAATCCTTTTTAAGGAGGTATATATGTAATATACGAGATTTTATAATAATAATAATAATAATAATAATAATAATAATAATAATAATAATAATAATAATTAGTAATTAAATGCTACTAGTATTTAGAAAAGGTTTAGGAAAAATAGGTCGTAGAGTTCTATTCAGAATCGGTGATTTGTGTATTTATAAAAATATATATTACGTCCCACTTTATTTTCACAAAACTAAAGGGGAAATTTTGTACTGCTTGTTGTGCACACTGTATACACGAGATGGGGTAAGGTATTCTTATTAGCTTTCCATGACATGATTTACTGATACAAAGTTATATTTTAATTAATATTGTAATATACTTGTTTCTTTCTTTCTGTATCTTGCCGCAAGTTTTAATTTTTAAGAGACGACAACATATGGTCGGCCTCCCATTTACAAATGATGTTAGTCTACATGAGTTTAATCAAATCACTACAATGGTTTTGTACAACATATGGAATTTATAATTAATTTATTAAAACCTATCTACTAGTGAAACAATAGAATGGAATTATGTTGTTGTCAGCCAAGTTAAATCAGATTCTAGGCAGTGTGAACGTGGTTTACTATATCCATATTAAAAATGTATTCGTCGATATTGATAAGTTATAAATTATACTAATTTAATTAGGTAATGAATAAATGTTAATAACAAATTATAATTTTTTTTAATTAGATCGTGGGCCGAGAATTTAGCGTATCGTTTGTAAATGTTATTAGTGTTTGAGACTACGATTTCAAGGTACAGACTCTTTTATTCAGCGCTACTTCTCTTAGAAATATTTAACTTAAATTCGTTTTGACCTCAAATCTGTTCGTTTGATTTTGAATCATTTTAAATATGAAAATTGTTTTGATTCTGAAAAGTATATTTAAATCTGTTTCGAAATACTTAAATATTTGTTTCTGCGATTTTCTGATACTACGTATATTTTATATCTGTTGAAAATATTGAGAATAGCTGTTATGTGAGATTTTAAAATATTCTACGAAATATTATATTTGAACCCTTAGTTATATAGGGTATACCGAGTTAACCAGCTGTAGGGGTCATGGCAGTGTGATTGGTCATGGCGTATCCTTCTGTTCTGATAGCTCAGGAGGCGAGCTTTTGCGCATTTGATATTTGTTTCAGGATACGTGGGTGCACCCAGAGTTTATGATTTGTGATTTGATTTGACGGTGACGTTGTATATGCCGTACACGTTATCCGGTTTGTTGCACACATTAGGTACCCTATGATGTGTGTATTTGTATCTGTTTTGTTCTGATCTCCCCCTCGTTGCTTCAGCCATAATTATTTTTAGATAAATGTTTCATTATAAACTTTCAAATATGAATATCTGTTTTCTGTTTTATAAACTGTATTCCAAATCCGTACTGGGCGATTGGCTCATGCCGTATTCTTTTTCTGGCAGGTGCTTAGGGGATCTGGGATTGTGTGATGGAGAGCCACCCCTTTATATCATTGATTAGGATTTGCAGACTTCTATCGTTATTTAGACTTGAATATCATTTTAGAGATTTTGGTTTTTCATGTTTATTGCTTTGAACCGTTTTGGAGGTTTAATATTATCTTGGAGATTATTAGACTGTTTATTTATTATTTAGAGATTATTTTAGTGCTCTGTTGGCAGGTTTAAGGTTTAATAAGTAGCCCCTCATTTTAGTTATAGATGGGGTGTTACAATAACCTTGAACTACAAAGGCACATGAAGTAACTTTAATAAATTCTTCAATCTCATTGCTTAATGGAGCACTTCCTGATACTATTAGACGAAGCCGGCCACCTAATCCAGCTCTCACATAAACCAAAGAAAATAAAAAACATAAAAAATATCAGAAAGATTGACCCCATATGTAAGAGTCACGTAAGGCTCCTGCCATAGACAACACATACATGTACATTAGAACTTCTCTGCACAAAAATAAAAAACATAGACAACCTTCAAATATATTTCACAGATATCTACACTAACCATGGAAATGTTATTCCTTCCTAGAACACCTTTTCTGTTTAGAAAAATGCTGCCAAAAAAAACAAACAAACTTGCAGTAAGATAATTAAGTACATGGAAGTACAAAAATAGAAATTAAGACATACTCCACTTCCTGTGGAGTGATAATGCATGACGATGTATCTATACCGTCCACTTGAGCTAGCTACAATCATCCCCTGTAAAAGAAACAAAACATTGGAGATAAAGTTTTTAAACTATAAGTAAAAGTAACAAGACCTATAAGTGAAAAAGAAAGCAGAACAAAGATTAAAACGCAATAGAACCAAATTCTTGGTGTCATAATAAACTAGATTAGCATGAAGTCATATTACGCTCGGAAACCACCACACCGTGTGATAAGTTGAAGCCTACCACAATGGTTCCTCTGAAACCATGCTTTTTCGCAAGCATTCTAACAGACAGTGTTGCGGCATCAGTTGAGAAGGAACTCAGAAGCACATGATAAATTACAAATAAAGTGAATCGTGCCCAAAATATATGAAACTAAAATCAGTAACCCCACTTCAAGAAAAAGATAAGACTTTCACTTGATCTAACAAAAACGGATAACAAAAATTAAGTCTTTACCTGTAAAATTGGAGACGGAGATATAACCCAAATCACTGCATCTTGAACAGACCGATTAGGGCATGTGGAAACAAATTAATTAAAGAAATTCAAAAGTCGTCGTGGGAGAGAGGTGGAGTTTTGCGATAGACAAGTGCGGCTATGCATACAGAAGGGAAGGTAGATAGAGAGATGGATTATTTTACTTTACGATGTTAATCTGAATCAGTTTACTTCTTAGTGGTACCCAACAAAATATAATTGCACAAAAGTAAATATAAGAAGAGGTATAAAAAGTTAATAATGATAATAAAATTTATTTTTGGGAAATCCAATTTATAACTTTATAATTTTTTTTATTTCTTTAAAATATTAATAAAATTATAAATTTTTGTGATTACATATTTAATTAGATGAATTGTTTTTGATATTATATGTAAAAAGTTTAAGACATGAATTTGATAGATTTAATTTAATATTTCTTCTAACTAAAACCTCAAAAATATCACGGGATATTCCACTTAGTAGCATAAAATACTAATATTATAAATCTATCTCTCTATCTATACTATGAATACTATTATATAATAGACGAAACATTAAAAGTTTGGTTGGTCGGTATGGTACATTGTGATTTTACTTAATTGCCCTTAATTAACTGTACTTCGTGTTTTTACTTAATTAACCTTACTTATTTATAGAAATATATTATTAAATAATAATATTACCTATTTATAACCAATTACCTTTTTCACCTAAAATACATTATTTTTTCTATTTTTTCCAACAAATTTCCCTACTTTTTCAAATATATCACGGAGAATTACCTTTTTTAACTAAAACATGTTTATTTTTCTATTTTTCTTTACTAAAATCCCTCCTTTTCCAAAAATATCACGGACAAACCTTTAGTTATTTATTTTTAAACCTATTTTAATATTATAATTATTTTTTAAAAGTTTACCTATTTTAACATGTCTACTTATTTTTCTTAACAAATGCAATTACTAAAAATATTAAAATATACATAATCAAATACCTATTTATAACCGATTATCTTTTCAGCTAAAACACATTATATATTTTTTCTAACAAAGTCCGTCCTTTTCTAAATATATCACGGAAAATTGCCTTTTACGGTTTACTTTTTCTATTTTCTCACTAAAATTCATTCTTTTTCCAAAAATATTACAGGAAACCATTTACTTATTTATTTTAAAACGTATTTAAATATTTTTAATTATTAAATTTTAAAATCTCATTTTCCAAAAATATCACGGACATTTACCTTTTTAAACTAAATATATGTTACATTTTTTATTTTTTCTTACTAAAACCCCTCATTTTCCAAAAATATAACGGACAAACCCATATTTATTTATTTTAAAATCTGTTTTAATGTTTTTAATTAATTAAAATTGTTTAGCTATTTTAACATGCCTACTTATTTTTTGCACAACTACAATTAATAAAATATTAAAAAAATAATAATAAAATAACAATTAACAATCTGTGCATCACATGGGTTTTAAGCTAGTATCTATTATATTGAGAATATTGGTAAAAAAGTTAATTTTATTTTATTTCACTCCTTTTACTTAATTAATGTAGGAAACGTTTGAATTCCATTTTTATTTTATAAAAAGTACAAAATTTGATATATATTTCTAAGGAACGTATTTAATATTTGATACTAGCTTATATCCCGTGCGATGCACGGTGTTCTTTAATATTTTATTAATAATATAAATAATTTAATTTAATAAATTATTGACGTAATCTTTAGTAGCATTTTAGATATTAAAATATAAAATATTTTTAAATAATAGATCTAACGGTCTGTATTTATTTGCTCTTAAAAAATTTAAATGTGACTAAAGTGCAAATAACAACATATGTGCTATGTAATGTACCGAGTTTCTTCTAACATAGCTATTACTTTTATTTTATTTTATTAATTATCTTATTTAAATTGTATGTTATAAAAAAATTATATTAAACCTGGATTTTATAAGTTTAATATAATAATATTGTCATTATATCTATATTTTGCCCGTGTTATTTTTAATTCGAATATGAGTTGTTTTACTTAAAAAATATATAACATACTTTAAAAAGACAGTTAGTTACTTATTAATAATTATATAAAATTATATTACATTTATATATATGTTGTCCATGTTACTTTTAGAAAATTAGTTGTTTAAATTAGAAAATATAAAATTATATTACCTTTTTATATACATGTTGCTCGTGTTACTTTTAGAAAGTTAGTTGTTTAATTTAGAAAAAAATAAAAAAGGTTACGTGTTTAGCTGAAAAAGGTAAGTGGTTATTTATTAATAATTATATATAACAATATTACCATTACATATTTATTTTCCATGTGTTATGTTTAGAAGATGAGTTGTTTTAGTTAGAAAATGTATAACAGACAATGTGTTTTTGCTGAAAAAGGTAATCAGTTATAAATATGTAATAATTTTACCATTTTATATATATGTTACCTATTTTATTTTTAGAAAATGAGTTGTTTGGTTAGAAATATATATAAAATAGGTAATGTGTTTTAGAAAAAATATAAAATTATATTACCTTTTTATATATGTTGCTCATGTTACTTTTAGAAAATTAGTTGTTTAAGTTAGAAAAAAAAGGTTATGTGTTTAGCTGAAAATGGTAAGTGGTTATTTATTAATAATTATATCTAACAATATTACCATTACATATTTTATTTCCATGCGTTCTGTTTAGAAGATGAGTTATTTTAGTTAGAAAATATAGAACAGGTAATGTGTTTTTGCTGAAAAAGGTAATCAGTTATAAATATGTAATAATATTACCATTATGTATATATATATATATATATATTACCTATGTTTTGGTTAGAAAAATATATAAAATAGGTAATGTGTTTTATCTGAAAAAAATAATTGGTTCTAAATAAATTGATTATAGATAGGCCCGATCCAAATTATAGATAGACCCGGCCCAAATACCGACCGACCAAAACTTTTAATGTTTGGTCTTAATAATAGTATAGATTGGTAAATATGAAATGTAATAAATTATAGTAAAATCATATTGACGTTCAGAAATAAAAGGCGTGCTTGTTGGTTTGTTGTTCTAGAATTTTAATATTAGTGCCATATTGACTTGTACTGGTCAGCGGGAGGGGAAGTTCTTTTTGTGTCGGGTGTGCACAAGACCGACGCTGTATCCACTCTTTTGCGTCGCAGTTTGTGCCAACCGACGCTTATGCATACTCTACTGCGTCGCACTTTCAAGCAACCGACGCTTATACTAATTTTCGGCGTCGGTTATTAAAGCACCGACGCTTATATATGTTTTATGCGTCGGTTATTTATGTCAACCGACGCCAAATCTATAAAATATACGTCGGTTAAGTAAATAGGCGACGCTTAATGTACTTTAAGCGTCAGTTTTTAAAATAACCGACGCTAAAAGTGCGACGCAGAAAGCTATTTCTGTACTATTGATTACGCAACGGTCAATAAGTGAAGAGAAGTCAAAAGTATATAAATGTGGTGGGGCAGTGTAGGTGGTGCGACCTCATAAGGCCCACGAGAATCGGGGGCCCAAAATTCTATTCATCCATGTGCCTAAGTATATGTAGATACGATGTATATGAACCTAATTTCAAATTTCAAATGCTGAAATTTCTCAAGTCCTTACATCAATATTCTGAAAAATATTGATATTGTGCTTAGGATCGATGACTATGCTTCTAAAAATGCAAGAATAAGTCATTTCAGATGCGATTGAATTTTACAATTCATATTTTTGTAGGTGCACTAATTCAAAACTATAAGATGAAGAAGACTGTAGAAGCATGATTTGCAACACTTTTTTTTGAATTCTGATTTGCAGCACATAATGGTGTACAAACTACTTCAATAACTTGTTTCTATATATTTAATGTGATTAGTACGATATACTTTTTTTCGTTTTATGTTCCAAACTATGTAAAAATTTTACTTTTAATTCTTTACTACTATAAGTGTTCTGAAACGGCCCAAAAAGAAAATTCGGCAGTAGACCCACTAAATCTCAGGACCGGCCCCATTGAGAATGACAATCCTCAAGTATAATTTTTTAAAGTACTAGCTTTATACATGCACCGGATGATTTATCAAAAAAAATTTACATTAGTTTAGTAATTTTATATATTTTTATTTTTATTTTTTGCTATAATTCTTGACTCATAATTTTACATTAATTTATTTATATATATACTTTTTACATAATTTAAAAATATTCATTTATAATGTTATAAATTTACAAATTGATTCATACAAAATATTTAAACTTTATGATGAATTTTTTTGAAAATATAAATTTTATTATATAATCTATTTAATTTGTTGGTTACTTTGAAAAGTCAATTTATGGAACAGAGTGAGTAATGCTTTTCCTCGAAATACTATCTATTTTATGTATATTTTAATATCAATATTTATCCTCGTTGTAATATGAAATTTTAATTTATTTATTTTCAATAATAATAATAAATATGTAATTTTTAATTGTACGTATGTAAAGATAATGGTGGGAAATATGGTACTTTCAAATAATAATTTATTTATGAAATCGATTTAGTACTATATTTTATTAATTTAATTTATATTGTATATTACTAATGAAATTTTATTTCTTTATTTTTTATGTTTTAATGTCTTCTTATGCTTTTCAATAAACTTGTTTACAACAGGTGTGTCGGGTGTTGTATCTCCCGCCATCTGATAGTTAAATTTCATGTATAATTGTTACCCTCATTCTTTTTCATGTTAACAATAATTAGTAATTAGTAATTTACAATGTTAACCCTCAAGACCATACCACTTAAACTCCCTTATACCAATTATATATATAGTTAAATTTCATGTATAATTGTTACGCTCTTTCTTTTTCATTTTAACAATAATTAGTAATTAGTAATTTACAATGTTAACCCTGAATACCATACCACCTAAACTCTATATATAGGATATATAATGACATTTGACTCCAAAAGATAATGTCAGCACCTTATCCATTCTTACATATGAGCTTTTATGACTAGATTCATAGTAGTGGTGTCTCTTAGGTGGAAACGGAAGAAATTCTAGAGCATGTATACCAATTTTCAAATTTTGCAAAGGCATAATAAGATACACACAACATACAAGTTCATATATAATAATGAGTATCATATTCCTCAGGTAATATTACCTTAGGGAGTTACATGAGATTATTCAAACTTTCAATACATGGGGGTATTATTATAATTTCAGAATGATTTACATATTTAAAAAATTGAATCACTTTTTTGTACTAAAAAAAGTCTTACCTAAAGTAATTTTTCCGAGGTAATCTTTTTTCTCATAATCATGTAAAAACACATATAAACGTAAATATCTCAATATTTGTGAACATATCAACATAATTGCATGTATGGACAAGATTCATGGTAGATATCACTACGCCATATATGGGCAATAACTACGCCTAAAAAAGTGTGCTTATAGCCCAAAAAGTGTGGCTAAAACAAGAAAAACAGGCTACGGTTACACTTTGACCAAATTTGAGGGTGTTACAAAAACGGCCGCAACCATAGACCCCTATGCTGACACTTTTTTGGTTTCTGGTGACACGAGTATATTTGTGTAGCTGTAGACCCCTATGCTTACACTTTTCTTTTCTGTGGCTACATCTTGAAACTTGTCGCCGTAGACCTATGCCAACACAATTATCAATATGGTAACACCATTAAAAGTATAGCCGTAGACCTATGCCTACACCTGTTTAGTACAACTGTAACATAATACTGTGAAACATTTTGATATTTTTGGCAACAAATTTATCACTATGGCTACACTTTTATCTTTAACAGTTTAATATTTTGCCTACACTTTATTATACTTTTGCCAACACTTTAAATACAAAAATGAAACATATGATATTGAAATATAAAGCTTCCCATTAAAAATATTGTCAAACATCCCAAAACACAAACAACCATCCAAATTACACAAGATTGTCAACAAACCATTCCAATACAACCAACCATCCAAATTTACTACAAAAACCAACAAACCATCCAAATTAACTAAACCAACATCCAAAAGTTGACTTAAATACCATCAAAAACTATCATAATTAAGTAGCGCTTAGAAGCTAAGTAATACCATCGCAATCCAAAGATATAACAGAAACTACTGAACACTTAGCATATGATAAAATAATCTAGTCAGTCATTTGATGAGAGACACTGTGATCATCATCAGACACTTGCACTGATTTCTCAGAGCCCTCAATGTTCAACTTCAAATCTGGGTTCTTGTCAGCCAACATTTTCATCATTTCTCGAACTTTTTGGTCCAGTTTCTCATCCATCTCTTTTTGCAATTGAGCCCTGATCTTAGTAGTTATGTCTGACACCAGCTGATCTGGAACGGAGGATGTACATGGTGATGCCGAGGACTTTGACTTTGGTTCCTTTTTTCGAATAAGCCTCCCAATTAGGTAAGATGGGCCGTGTTCCTTGCCACCATGAACCAACTTATTAGCAGCCTCAGCACCTTCATTTTGTAGAACTTTCTCAACATCAACCTGTAAAAAAAAAAGAATAGTGCATTTGATTGAGACACAAAATACAATAATAAAAAAATATCAGAGAAATGTCCATTTAATACTTACAACTTTATCCTTAACCGTTTTAAGCACCTCCGGAGGTAACTTGTACTCGCGGCCATCTTTTCGTTTGCGAGTCGCTACATATACATCAGCATCATAGACTTTAGCAAGCTCTTCACAATCAGCATCAGATTCAGCATCACCGTCGATAGGGGTTTTTTCAAGATTTTTAAGTTTCTCAAGTTTTTCAAGTCGCTGAATTCAATAAATAGAACATATAAAAACATCACTCATCCTGCTAATAAACTGCTAAACTACAAAAAAATTACAAAAAAAATTAT
This sequence comes from Heracleum sosnowskyi, assembly GCA_030848705.1. Taxonomy (NCBI): domain Eukaryota; kingdom Viridiplantae; phylum Streptophyta; class Magnoliopsida; order Apiales; family Apiaceae; genus Heracleum; species Heracleum sosnowskyi. The sequence goes on along the minus strand of CM061244.1, from coordinate 10,742,115 downwards.
GGTCAAATAAGCATTACCAGCTTGTGGGCAATTTGGGCGAAACTCGTGGCCCCAGTAGTATGGGTCTCCGTAATTTTATTCCGTGACTCTTGATTCTTTTTTGCAATTTCCTATATAAAAAGGGAACATTTAATAGTCACTTTTCATACTTAATTATACATAATAATGACATGAATTAACATTCATCAATTTCCAGTCCATAATCTAGTTAAATTAGAGCCTCGTTATATTGAACATTGAATTTAAATTCATTACCTGAACTTTTTCGTCACCCCAATACTTCAAAAGAATCCTCCAATCTGAAAGAGGAACCTCTTCGGGCCTGTGTGCCAACCTCTCATCATCTGTACTATAAGGTTTATAATGGTCTCTCTTGATTCGACCTTTGAAGCTCCTAAAGTGATCACTCATCGATTTATTAATCCACGGTACAGCGTCTTCTGGAATGATATACTTGTCCTGTATAAAATTACACAAAGTGCATAAACATGAATATATAAACCAAATGTTGCGAGATTTTCACATATTAGACATATTTTACCTGGACATACTCCAATAACAGCCCTTTTTCAGGAACTTGATGCCAACTCGCACAAGTAAGAGACACAAACTGCCTAACAGTTGTCCCCAAAAAATTGCTAAATTCAGATAATAACTTGCCATCATCCGCTACAGGCTGCTTGAGATAATTGAGGGTGATCCTTTTTTTCTCTCCTCTATTATGAACATGGTTCATTTTGGTCTTCCCTCTTTTTCTTTTTGGAGCTGCATCAACAGGTGCATCATCTGGAATATTGTAAATTTAATTGTTATGCCTTTTTCAACTTTTATATTTCAGTAAAAAAATTATATAAAAATGAATTGCAAAGTGAAAATGAATAATATAATTGTTTTATGTAATAGCATGTAAAAATGAATTGCAAAGTAAAAAAATCATATAAGAGCATGTAATACTCTAACATGCATGTGATCTAGTAAATTACCGGACTGTGACTGCAAATGTTGCGTTTGAGACTCTGCTCGCGGAATTTCCTTTTCAATTTGTTGTTTTTCCCGTAACTCCAAGTACAGAGCCATTGAACCAGGACCTTCTCTCAAACTTTTTAGCTTTTCTTTTAGAGAAACCACTGGTGCATTATTAACCTTCAAAGCAAGAATATTAAAATATAAAAAAAACTTCACAAACCTCAACTTCCGTAATATGGTAACAAGAAGAACTATTGTAAATACCTCCACAGGAAGTGAAGTTGCGCCCGCAGTTGCTTCCTTCTTTTCAGATGAACCTGGCAGTTTAGTAGCTTGCAAACGAGTTCTTGGACCAGCACCGATCTCAACTCTTTGTCTCTTGACCTTTTTTGTTCTCTACAAATTTTAGTATTTACCAATTACCAGCAGTACTATAAATTAAGTAAAATTAAGTTAATGCATAAATTAAATAAAAACATACCTTTGAAGTGACATTATCATCCTCACGATCACTTTGTTGTTCAGCTTCAACATCATTATTATCCGGGACATACTCACTTTCACTTGCATCTTCATTTGTTTCCTTGCATTTACCTTTGTCCTTTTGACAACTCTTAGCAGACTTACTTGGGACCAATCCAAGTTCTTTAAGTTTTGCTTTATTTTTCGCTACATTATCATTCCTTTTCATCTCATAGTCATTACATCCTTGCCCTTCAACGCATTTTCCCAATTCCTCACCAACTGTCTTTGCCTTTGGATCAGGCAATCCCGCACCAGCTTTTTTTGTCTTTGTATCACGCAATTCCTCACTGGCTTTCTTTGCCTTTATATCAGGCAATCCCGCACCAACTATCTTTGCCTTGGGATCAGGCAAACCCTCACCGGCTTTCTCTGCCTTTGTATCAGGTGACTCAAACCTTTTTATATAATCCGCCAGACCTATTAATTCCTCCTCATGAGTACTAACATCATCATTGAACTGTAGTTTTTTCCTTGTGCTAATTCTCCTTTCCTTATCATCATTCCTATCCTTCAGCTTTCGTTTTTTCTCAGCATTGATATTCTGTAGTGTCACAAAAGTTCGCTTCTCAGCCATCTTTTCTTTAGTTATAACAGGGCTTGATCTTGGCCTTACAACCACATGCGGTTGCACTTGTTTCACTGCTGGTATAGCTTTGTTGACAGTGCACTCAATGTAAAAGTCAAGCTCAGTTTTCTCTTGAGTAAATTGACGAAGAGTTTGATCATCTGACACTAGTTTCCAGCCATCATTATTAACAAATATGCCTCCAATCTCCTTGTATTTCATTTCTTTAACAAATTCCATCAGTACTGAGTAGGAAAACCTGTCAGGGTCTTCCTCAAATGTATCATGTGAGCCACCAATATACTTATTCTTTGTGAAGCGTCCCTTGTGGTGCAATCGAACAATCACAGTCTCATCCATCCTGTAACAAAATCCAATACTGGTCAGTCACATTACAATTAACTTAATTTAAAATTTAAGTACAATTTTCACAGGTAATGATTTTTGCTAACTTAATATAATTTATACAATTAATTTACCAAGTTTGATTGATGATCAGATTACATGACAAATAAGATGGTAGACATAACTAATTAAAAAATTCACGTATAAACAAGTCTAAATTTCACATAATCATGTATTAAAAAGTCTAACTTCAGGTCTAATCTATTTTACACTCCTAATCTAATTTATACAATTAATTTAATTTACCAAGTCTGATTCATGTCTCTCAGGCGATGGAATAGGAATTTCTATTGCAGGGATATCTTCTCTGAAACAACTAACTACACGATCATGTTCTTCTATTACAGAACGAAATATTGCGTCATTTGAAAATTGCCCGTTTATATCATCTTCAACTGCATTATCCCAGTCTTGAGTTTCATGGAACTCCGTTGATAGCCTCTTAATAGGAAATTTCATTTGTTTCTCAACGGGATCTTCAATGTAGAACACTTGCTGCACTTGCGTTGCCATGACAAAAGGATCGTCTTTTTGACAAACTCTATTGAAATTAACTCGAGTAAAACCAAAAGAATCCTTTTCATCTTTGTACCAGGTACACCTAAATAGAACAACACTAAAAGCTCCCCAGTAGTCAACTTCTAATATTTCTTCAATTGATCCATAGTAACCAACATTCCCAACTAATGGATTACAGTCCTTTGAACTTGCAAAACTAGTTGTTAAGGCTGTCAAAAACACACCACTATTCTGCGTTGTACACTTACGATCTCTTTGTTTTGTATGAAACCTAAATCCATTCACTACATACCCACTAAACCCCTTAGCCGCTCGTCGTGGACCTTTTGCTAAGGAAAGTAGTTCCCTTGAAGCCCCCATTTGTTGCCTAATTTCACTCCTGAACCACTCACATATTTCATCGGTATGTGTTTTTTCCTTTTTATACCGTTTGGACTTCACGTTATTGTCCAATAATGCACGATGTTTCCTGAAATTATACACAAGTAGAGTATATCAATGTACTGACTTAGATAAATTATTTTATTTACTTATTAATTAAATGTTCCGGACATTATTAAGGTTTAAAGACTTACTCAATTAGCTCTACCACTGCCTCATCATTGTAGTTAAATAAAATATATCGATGAGCTGCGATCCACATTTCTTCAGACAAGTGAATATCTTTCCCGTTTCTGTTTTTTCCCGAACCAATAGAATACCCACCAGTTTCTACATTTGGAGTTGCAGACTCATTTAACGACTTATCTTCGCCGTCATTTAGGAATCTTGCACAAAATGTCAAACATTCATCAGCAAGATACCCTTCTGCAATGGACCCTTCTGGTCTACTCTTATTGCGGACATATTTCTTTAATACACCAAGGTACCGCTCGATTGAATACATCCATCTTTGGTGGACAGGTCCACCGTATTCAATTTCCTTGCACAAATGTACGGGAAGGTGAACCATTATGTCAAAGAAGCAATTTGGAAATATCGTCTCAAGTTGACAGAGTATTTCGATAATCTCCTTCTGTAGCTTCTTTATTTCATGCATCTCAATAACTCGGCCACATATACCTCTTAAAAATTCACCAAGTCTGATTAAAGGAACTGCAACCTCGGGCTTTAATGTTGTTTTGACAGCAAATTGTAACAAGTATTGCATTATTACATGTGCATCATGACTCTTATATCCAACAACTTTCCTATCTTGAACGCATTTACTAATGTTAGAAGCAAAACCGTATGGGAACTTAGCATTTTTGAGCACCGAACAAAATATATCTTTTTCTTTGTTCGTCATGTCAAAGTTTGCTGCCCTAATTTCGACGTGCTTTCCATCAGCAGAGGGGATGGGATGAAGGGCCTTCCTAATGCCCAATTCTTGCAAATCATACCGAGCATTTAGATGGTCTTTCGTCTTACCACCAATATTCAACAAAGTGCCCAAAATACTATCACATATGTTCTTTTCTATGTGCATAACATCAAGGTTATGTCGAGTTAAGTTGTCCCTCCAATATGGCAGATCAAACAATATTGACTTCTTATTCCAAGGGTTGACATCACAACTTACTTTTCGTTTTTTCCCCACGCCACCAAAATCATTCTCGTAACCAGTCAACAGTATTTCAATTTGCCTTCCAGTTAACGTTGGGGCACTTGTTCCAGCCTCAACATTACCATCAAATCTTCTTTTATCAGATCGCCATTTGTGGTTGGGGTCTAAGAATTTCCGATGGTTCATGTAGCAAACTTTCTTGCTATGCTTCAAATACATTGATGATGTCTCATAATGACATATTGGACACGCAAGTTTCCCTTTTGTGCTCCACCCCGACAACATTGCATAGCCAGGGAAGTCACTAATGGTCCATAGGACACTTGCACGTAACATGAAGGTTTGATCAGTGTAAGCATCATACGTTTCTGCTCCCGCATTCCACAACCCTTTCAGCTCCTCGATCAGCGGTTGCATGTAGACATCAATATTATTTCCCGGATCATTTGGACCAGGTATAAGGGTTGAAAGGATCAGGTTTTCTGGTTTCATGTTTAGCCAAGGAGGTAGATTGTAGTTTACGACTACAATTGGCCATGTGCTGTGTGTGGTACTCATTGTGCGAAATGGATTGAACCCGTCAGAAGCTAACCCCAATCTCACATTGCGATAATCCGACGAAAATTGCGGATACATGGCATCCATCGTCTTCCAGGCTTCACCATCAGCCGGATGCCGTAACTTCCCATCTTTTGTTCTTTCCACTGCATGCCACAACATTTGTTTGGCAAAATCTTTACACATATACATGCGTTGGAGCCTTGGCGTCAACGGAAAATACCTCATCACTTTGGCAGGAATTCTATTATTGCCATTGTCCGATTCTTGTGCCACGCTTTTCCACCTTGAAGCACTACAAGTTTTGCAAGAAACTGCCTTTTCATTCTCACGCCAATACAACATGCAGTCATTTGGACATGCATGTATTTTCTTATAGTCAAGACCTAAATTCTTGATGATCTTTTTGGCGGAATTGAAAGAGGCAGGCACATTAATATCGGGAACAACCTCTTTAATCAGCTGTAATATCTCACCGAACGCAGACTCGGTTACACCATGAATGCACTTCCAATGGTAAAGCCTAACTAAAAAACTTAAACGGGAAAATTTCTTACAACCAGGATAGAGGGGTTGTTTTCCTTCCTCGACGAGCTGATAAAATCTCCTTGCATCTTCATTTGGTCCCACCTTGCCATACATAACGTTCAACATCTCGTCAAAATTATCTTGAAATCCCGTATCTAGTTCAGGATCCATGATATTAGGATCCATGATATTACTGTCTTTTAATGACGTAACATGATAAATCCATTCTACAAAGGTTACACAAGGTCCGTGGCAAATGAGGTGGTCACGAACCGTGCCGGGACTCCGCCAAAAACGATTCTCACACTTATCACAAGGACACTGTATTTCGTTTCCATCGGCAAATTTGGCTATCGCAATTTTCACAAACAAATCGACTCCCTCGGTGTAATCTTTGGTATACTTGGGAAGATTTAACCAAGTATAACCTTTATCACTCATGACTACAGTAAAAAACAACAACTACGATTAGCCGCAAATTCTACTTAATCTAACTATGTGTTTAGGTTATTCAGTTTTAGTAACTAAATAAAAATACCTACAGTTAGTAGATAGTCTCATTGCTACATCTTTATTAAAGTTACAATAATTCCTAAATAGATACTTTTTACAGAGCATACAAAACACAATAAACAGATTAAACACAATAAACAGAACTATCCAAGTTCAGTCTTGGAAAAGAAAAATCAGCATGCTTAAACACAATAAACAGGAAAAGAAAACACTGAGGATAAAAGATCCACAAAGTCTACTTAATCTAACTATGTGTTCAGGTTTTACATATTCAAGAACCGGCCAAGACAATATCTAGTTTTAGTACCTAAAATATTAACAACTTGTAGATAGTCTCATTTTTAAACAAATACTCTAGTATTTAAAACAAATATTAGTAAGCTAATTAAGCCTTCAGAACCACAGTTAAACCAACCAACAACGGCCACATACAAATAAATTGAGCTCAAGCTGTTAATCAAAACTAACATAAATTGAGCTCAAGCTGTTAAACCAACCATAATCAAGTTGTTAAGCTCCAAAACATCTTCCAAAACCGTAACTAAAATCGAAACAAAAAAAATACAAAAAAAAAACAATCGAAACAATTATTACCATGTTTATAAGCATGTTATACACAAACAAACATTCGTAATCTACAAGCCCCAATTCAACCCGAAAGGAACCCCTAATTTACAAACCCCAATTGAACCCGAATTGAACCCAAATAAACATGTTATACACAAATAAGAAGAACAAGATGAATACCTGAATCGAACAAGAAGCTGAATTGAACTTGAATTGAACCTGAATCGAACCCTATATAACCCGAAATAAAGCCCTAATTGAGCCGCTAATCTACAAGCCCTAATTGCAGAGAACCTGTAGAGAGAGAACCTCTGAAGAAACCTTAATCTACAAGCCCTAATTGTGTAATTGAAATTTGGTTGAGAGAGTTGAGAGAGATTTGAGAGAGCTGTAGAGAGAGATTTGTGTAATTGTGTTTGGTGAGTGAGAGAAATAACCCGCTTATCTGAAAATAAAAAACATAGAGGGAAATATTTGGGCAAATATTTGTCTGAAAATTAACCCGCTTGAATGAAATATTTGGGTTGGCCGCCTGTTTTTTATTGTCTCATTTTAGACAAATATTTTTTTTGATTTTTAAAGACCAACGGTTACACTTTTATTAAAGACCAACGACTACACCAACTTTGGCGTTAGCATAGATACTGAATCACGTCTACCGTAACACTAATTTATAGAAATGCTAACATAGAAAAAAAGTGTAGGCGTAGATTCGTTTTAAGGCATATATAGTTACACTTTTGATTTTTACTCTGGAAAAAGCGTAGCTATTGCCCACATATGGCGTAGTGTATACTAGTGTCGAAGCCACATCAAAACTTTATGTATATTGAAAAATTAGAAATAATAAAGGGAGGACTTTGAAAAGGCTTAAAGGCTAAACTCGTATTAAACTAAAAGATATTTTTGTGAAGTCTAAATTCATTCAGTTTCCATTTAAAACGAATTTAATACAACTTTTACGAGAAATATGAATCCACATAACTCAAACATATAAATTTATAACAATGACATGAAAATAAAAAGGACGTGTACCTTAATATCTTTTTAAGAATCTTTTAGTTTAAAACATGTATAGCAAAGAAGCTGAGGCAATGAACAACTCGTGATTTACCGTGGAAGAAAACCATGAAAAATTAAACACTTGCACTTGGACACAATAAAACCTTCAAAAATAAAATTTTTAAACCTTGAACTTCTAGAATGAAATCCCCCCTCACACGTGAAAAAACAAGTTGTGTTCATCGTGCTATAAATATATTATGAAAATATAGTATAAGGTAGAGAGAGTTTGAGGGAAAGAGAGATAATATTTGATTTAATATTTTGGTTATTTTGGTGTGTTCTTCTCAAGCATAGTCAAAGCCTTTATATGGGTTACAATGAAAGTTACAAGTGCAAAGAAAAGTCAAAGTTCTCCGGAGTTAAAAGTAAGGTGAAGCCAAGAGTCTAGATATTAGAAAGGAAAATAACATCCATTCATATATTACATATAATATCAATATAACTTATTACAACATCATTCTCTCCTGTTTCAACACTTGATAACACTTGATGATATATCACTTGGTTTTTTATGGGTAACCCCTTTGTACTTTATTGCAACACTTTTTTTGAACACTTTTCATATTTTGGCAACATATTTTCTTATTTTTTAGAGCACATGCAATATATATTAATTTGGTGGTAATAATTTTATAACATCTGAATCATAATTGCAACATCTCAAACTTAAATATAATTTTAAGTAAAACAAAAATTGTCAAACATAGAGTCCTCTCTGTTATTTTACATCAACCACAAAGGTTCCGAATCATTTTCAAAAACTAGGACATCATTCCGAATCATTTTCAAAAACTAGGACATCATTGTACTTGGACATAACCAAACTTGTCAAAAGCTAAGAAATATAACTTAGTACCATCCATTTCTTGATCTTTTTTGTGAACTTTCTCATCCATCTCTTAGTTAGCTTGACGATTAGGTTGACTTTCAATATCCCAATTGACAACCTTAAAAATAAAAATGGAAATAATGTATTTAAATAAAAAGGTTTATAATTAATGATACGGATATTTAGAAAATGAAAAGGTTCAAAAAGAGTTTATAATGCAACATGAAGAAAATAAATATACCTTGGTATGGTAATGACTACCCGCTATACCGTTCCCTGCTTGTAGCCCTCAAGTATACCCTGTAAACATAAATTTATTTACCTATAGAAATTAGAATAAAGACATCAGAAGCATCATAAAGTAACTGACTGAAATCATACACAACCTCTCCTTTGACACAATAAACCAACTTTGTACCATCTTGGAGCCCCTTAGGCAAAAACAATAACATGTGTAAATCATTGCTCCTGTCTCACCATAAAAGGAATTGGTAAGATTACAATAGAAACACATGACTCGGATAAGAAACCTTTCAAAAAGCTAACACATAAAAATGGAAGGTAATGAAGGTCACAAGAAAAAAGAAGACACTCAATACCTCACCTTTTCTTAGTGCGGCCTACATTGTTTCTTTTTTCTTTTTCAACTGAACCAGAAAAATAAGGCCTTACCCTGCAAAGAGAAATTAGATCAGTTAAAGCAGATAATAACCGTGAATGATAAATAGACATGACAATATGGATGGTAAAGGCCAACAAAGGAAACATTTCAGGACACAAAAGTGGATTAGTAAACAATGTGATGCATTTTCTCAGCAACTTTCTGGTAGATATCATTTAAATCTGGAAAATACATATCCTTCATAGTCTTAATCTGCAAGAAGCCATAAGGTTTTTATATGATTACAGAGAAGAGATTACTGAATACCATAAGAAGGAAACTACCACACATCTTCTGCTAATAGATTACAACAATGTGACTGACCAATTCTAAATGTAGATATATTGAAAAAACCTAGCTTTACAAAAATTATTTATTTTCAAGTTCCAAATTCCTTTTCACTTTTTCACATTTCAGCAATTCAACCATTAACTTCCAAAGGTATTCAAGTTTCGATCTCAGTCTAACCAACTCCCAGTCATTTTGTGGGGAGTTTGATATTTAATAAGTAAATAAATTCACTTATTTCTTATGTAGCGTAAATTGAACCGTACATAATACCATACTAATGTTCTCATTCACTCATGTGTATGACTGTGGGTTCACCACGAACAACATCACATCTATACATTACCTTTTGAAATGTCTCCTCCTGCCAATCTCTGCCATAGGCATTTCCGATCCGAGCTGTGGAATCCAGAGAAGCTACAGATTGGTAAATAAAAATATATCAATATCCATAAACATTCTGGGAAACTAAAGTGACTTCATATGAAAAAGCAAGAGTATGCATATGTGATCTTTTCTAGAAAAGAAGGAACAATATTAAGACACCAGCCATACACATTACTCAATACTTATGACACAAATTAGAAAACAACCAGAAAAATATAATACTTTGCATACATTTAATAAATATAAAACAATATTACATGCAACCAGAAAAATAAATACGAAATACGATAAAACATAATATGGAATATTTTGCATATATTTGATATATATAAGAGAACATTACCTAGGTGAACATAATATATTTCTGGAGCAGTTTCTTCATTGTTTGCTGCAAATATTTTATAAAAAGAAAAGAAAAATAAAATGAGAATTTTGAAATCAAATGTTTCAAATCAAATAGAAAATTTTACAAATAATTGATGATATATAAGGGGAAGAACCTAGATTATATAGATAAAATTTTACTACTATCAACTAAATTTGTGAATCCTTGTCCATCTAGATCTAAAAATAACCAAAACTCTAATATTTAATTTGAATTGGTATCTTGATTTAATTGTATTTAATGTGAAATTTTGATGTAAACCTACTTGATCTAAAACCTGGGTTCAAATCAGATACAATTGTCAGAACTTTCGCACTAGTTTTTTTGTTACGGTCTCCTCAAGTTTATTCAGTTGTTGAATTTGTAAATGCTGAATTTGTAAATGTTAGAAGAAGGAAAAAAAGGTTCTCCTATAAGTACCTATAGTAGATCCAGTATGAAACACACTTGCAAACATCAATATTTAGGGATCATAAAAAAAGTAAATCTGAAAAATATAATCCACCATGAAGAATGTATGAACTAATTCATATAAAATTCCCAGCGACACATATAAAAAAAATCAGATTTCAATTAATGCGTAAAGGGGATGACTTACCATTTGGCCTACACAGATTGTGATACATACTCACCTGAGATTGAGATTGAGATTAGAGAAAAAAACACAAACACCACTCTATCTGTATCAGTTCTTTAAGAGGAGAGAAGAAAAAACTCAAGATACAAGAGTTTTAGGGTGAATTCTTTATTAAGCTATGATTAAGCTATGAGGAGAGAAAAAGAAAATACAAAAGCTATGAGGAGAGAAAAAGAAAATACAAGGGAGGGGCAGCCGTACCAAGTGAAGGATAAAGAGAATATATATATAAGATAATATCTACGGAAGGTTCTGGAAGTTCTCCAGGTGTGGATGGAGAATATATTTATAAGATAATATTTACCTAAGGTTCTTGATCATACTTGGACCTTCTAGAAGAGTCCTGGAATAGATAAAAAAATATCTTGTTTATATTTTTAATTCTCTCTTTTTTTAATTCTTTTATTGTTGACTAGTGGGGAAAAGGAAAAAAATGATATCTCGTCTTTAATTTTTAATTCTCTCTTTTTTTCAACATTTTCTTCTTTTGTCTTTATTCTTTTATTAAGATATATTATCTGCTTTTAGTTTAAAATGCTTGCTTATACATAAAAATATTGCAATCTTGCTATTGATTTTTTAAAAATATTTTTTGTTATTTAATTTACTTGTAATGGATAAAAGTGTTGTAGGTATATAATTTGTTAGTAATTTTTTTAGTTTTTATCTTAGAATTTTTTTAAATTTGTTAGTTCTTTTTAATATATTTTAATTATTATTTTCAGTTATATAATTTTTTGTATTCTTTAGTTATTATTTTGTGGTGTAAATATTTTTGTTTGAAATACTTGTTCTTTTGTATTTTTTTTGTTTTCCGGTTTTTTTAAGTTATTTTAGATTTTTTATAGCTTTTGTAAAATATTTAGATTTTTTTACATTTTTTTGTGTTTCACAAGTTGCTCATGGTGGTGTATTTTTGTTTTTTTAAGTTCTTTTGGTTAACTATTCAATATGACTAAATGTATCCACTTATGACATACTAAACTTATTAACTAAGATTGCGCCATTAGTCAATACAAAATATTATAATAAATTATAAAATTATAGCAAAAAATATTAAATCAGCAATGTTAAAGATGTAAAAATTAATAATCCCTACCTAGGTGACCATGTTTGTAATCATATTAGAAATTAATAAATTATATTAGATAGTTATAGAGCGTGCAAAACTCATGCATATTCTAATTCTTATAATTATTCATACCATATGAATTTATTGATGATAGTCCCATAAAAGTGGTGTTATACACAATTGAAGTCCTTTGTTATATCTTTTTAAAACTCTCCGTTTTAGCAATAGGGTGGGTTGACCCAATTTATAGATTTGCTCTGGTTTAAGTTATTTGCTCAAATTATTTATTTATTGCTTGAAAACTAGTGATTAGGCCTTATTTTAGTACCACTAAATGGGAATCAAAGGTAATTTTTACACCCAAAATTCAGCAGGGAGTTATTATACACATCTAAGATATGACCTATCTTATTCGAGTTAGCTAGATATTGTCATTAATTTACTAGTTTGAGGTCATATCCTAGTCGTGTCCTCCTTTGGGACCTTATTGATGCAGATTTTATCTATCATGCTTGTTCTTTTCATTCAATTTTATGAATATATTTTAGGCGGGAGCTGCACCTTCCTTTTCTCTTGAAACAATTTTATGAATATATTTTAGGACGGAGTTGCACCTTCCTTTTCTCTAAGCTTATTTGAAAGGACTTTGAATGAGGAAGCCTCCTCTGGGGCAAATTAGCACAAGAAGCTTATTTGAAAGGACTATTAATGAGGAAGCCTCCTCACCTGGGGCACTTCCTCTGTGCCCAATTATACATGTGGCCTAATTACTGATTGATCTTGTTTGAAATACTAAGAATCTCATGAAGATAATTTTTTGAAGCCATGAACTTATCTCTTTGGGTTTTTACGTCGGTTAAACTGGCCTTTTACGTTGTCTAAATAGCGACGTAGGGGGGGGGTCGTATAAAATAAACAGTTCTATACGTCGGTTAAAAAGACGGCGTATAATAGAGTACCAAAACACCGACATAAATGACTGAAAACTGTCATAAATTATATATGAATGCCGACGTATAAAATATTTTTAGCCGATATAAAAGCCATAAGACCGACGTATATTGGTTATCCTTTTACGTTGGTTACTTTAAAAAATGACATATATCTTGATTCTTATATGTCTCTTCTTTGTAGTTTATATATCGCCTTTTACCAATAAAAATCAACGTATATTATTAAAAAAAAATAACATGCCCACCGTTGTTTCTCTCCCTATAACCAAAGTTCATGTTATATATACGAACAGTTAATCTGATGTAACTAAACATTTTGGAAACCAAAATTTTCAACACAATGATAGACAAAATAAAATAATTATTATCACACATTTGAAAACATGTCCATAAACGTTTATACAAGGTTATGAGTTCGACTCCAGCATAACGCAAAAGGGTATTTTGTAATAAAAAAATTTGAGTTAGCAATGTTTCATTGCGGCCGCAGCAATGACACATTGCTTGGGTCATTCTTTGTGACTGTTGGATTCCTTTCCATTGGTCCAGATTTGTTGGCTGCACAAAAATAGCCAACCAGATGTGGTTGTGGACCGAAACCCCTATATATATATATATATATATATATATATATATATATATATATATATAGGACAATACTTGTTCAGCCATGATTGATTTGAAGTTGAGCCATGATTGATTTGAAGTTGAAGGAGATACAAATTGAGAAGAGGGTTTGGAGGCGGAAGTTGCTGTGTGTGTGTCTAAACCATGAATAAACTGAACAAGCTCCAAGCTCCAAGTTACGCTAACAAATCAAAAAATTACGATAATTCAAATCGAACAAATGGAGATAATCGAAATAATATTGAAAGGGGGTTGAACGAGTATTGTGTAAATTGAAAGAGGATTGATAGAATCGAACAATTGATAGTAATTTGAGATAATTGACGCTTTTAGTTGAAAAGAGCGGGTTGGGGTTCTTGAAGAACGGGGAGAGGGGGAGGTGGGTTTTTATATTTTTATGTTTTTGATTTTCATAAACGTAACAGGGGGTTTAGTATTTTTTTTATTAGGAATATATGTTTTTGATTTACATATATTAGTATTTCTAATACAAGAGAGGGGGAGGTGAATTTGATTAAGGGGGGAATATTTTGCAAAGGGGGAAATGAAATGAGGAACGCGGGTTTAGTTTTTAAAAAAGGAGCCTAAGACATTGTTTATACAAGTAAGGGATGTGGAGATTACTCTTAGCTAGACATCGATTTTAGTTGTCCCAATGTAAGAGAGTTTTAACATCAGTGGCTTATCTAACCGATATCTAAATTGTGATGTCTAATCTAGTTTTTCTAGTAGGGCGACATGAGAGTAGCTGATGGATTAACAACAAAACAAAGAAATTACGTTTAACAATTCTCAAGCTACGGTTTCCAATTCTAGTTATTAGTATAATTATACATTTAGAAAGCAGTAGTGTTGGTGAGAACTTACACAGTATAAACTATATCTATAGTTGCTACATATAGTATTTTCTCGAGGGCACCAGCTGGTCCCTAATAATCGATGGTTGGAAAACCTATCCGAGGATAGGGTGACATATTCCCCTTTATTCACATCAATTTTTAATGTTAAACCTATCCACATAAATTTTTAACCGATAGATGGTTATTACATGCGATTGTCAGGGAGCACGACCCTTCGTGGAGATATGTGTTAGGACTGATGAGATATATAGATACTTCGATCAGTATCTATATGGAACTGTTTATTTAAATATTTGATGAAGTACTTAGATGCAATATATGTTTAAAACTTGGTGACGAAAAGTCATGGTGGTCTGATAATCAAATACTACATTTCCTTGTCAAGGAGATACAAATGTTGAAACAACCAATTTTAGTCCAGGAGAGTTGCTCAGTCGGGTGCACCGCATACCTCTCAAATATCTCGTCCATGCAAGTAATTCCAAAATGTCTAGCAAGTAATGGTTCTGTTACAGCTCAGAGTATTTTGGCTATAAACTTGCCACTGATTTGCTTTCCCCAGACTTTATTATCTCATCTTCATCGTGCATGTCCCAATCAATTTCAAAGGTCTCGAGTCTATCGATACGAAATGAACTCTCACATTCGATTATTGCCACCAATTGATACAACAGTAAATTGAACGATTTGACGTCTTCCTCATGAAGTAAACCCTTGTGCAACAAACATTAATGTTGTTAACTTGGATCTTATGTCTACTTGTTAGATTTTGAATTAGTCGTAATTAATTAAAGCATCATTATTTGTACCTCAGCCAACATGTCTTGAAGCGATTTTGTGAGTAATTCGTAAACGCAATAGTCTAAACTGGGGGTATTTCCGATGAGTGTTAAGACCATCGGCCCACTACTAGAAATACATCAATAGACATCGGCTATTACCCGATGTCTTTCTAAACAACCAACCGATGTATACACGTGTGTTGTTAAATGTGTGAGTGTTTAGACATCGGTTTTTCACTGATGTCTATTAGATAAAACCACATCGTTTACATAACAAATTCTGATGTCATTGGCACAAATTCATCACAAACGTATATTATTAACACTTCAATATTTCTATGTTATCAAGGTTAGATCCTCTTGAACAAACGACACACAAGTTAAAAAGAAACATTGACATCGAATGCTGTGCAAAAAACGATGTCTAATATAAGGGATGATTATTAAAAATACATGTGTGTACAAGAAAAATCCTAAAATATCAGGAAAAATATGATAAAACGTGAGGGAAATTATTAAAATATTTCCTTGATAATATGAACAACAATGAATGCTTGAGTTTTATAATGAGCTCTATACAAGTGTAGATTTATAGATTTGCAGTTTAAGTTATTTACCCAAATTATTTATTTATTGCTTGAAAACTAGTGATTTGGCCTTATTTTAGTACCACTAAATGGGAATAAAAAATAACAATAGAAGTACATGGAGAACAATGATCTCCGGGCTTACATGACGATGAGAATGAATTACTAACATATTTTCAATATTATAAAGAATTGAGTGATAATTTTTACACCAAAAATTCAGCAAGGAGTTATTATACACATGTATGATATGACCTATGCTTATTCGAGTTAGCTAGCTGTTGTCATTAATTTACTAGTTTGAGGTCATATCCTACTCTCAAGTAGTGTCCTCCTTTGGGACCTTATTGATGCAGATTTTATCTATCAAGCTTGTTCTTTTCATTCAATTTTATGAATATATTTTAGGCGGGAGCATCAACTTCCTTTTCTCTTGAAACAATTTTATGAATATATTTTAGGACGGAGCTGCACCTTCCTTTTCTCTTGAAGTGCCCAGTTGGTCAAATTACCACCAGAAGTTTATTTGAAAGGACTATGAGTGAGGATGCGTCGTCACCTAGGGCACTTCCTCTCTGCCTAATTCTGCATGTGGCATAATTACTGATTGATCTTGTTTGAGACAACGTGCCCTATGAGCTTTCTAAATTAAGGAAACTCTTTTCTAACATGAACATATTACTGAAAAGGACGTAGATATTATTTGAAGATTATTGTTAGAGTTGTCAAATGCACACATGAATACTTTTCCATCACCTTCCTCTTATATATGGCGCGTCTAGCTTCATGCGAGAGCTTTAGGATTATATGGGTTGAAGGTCCAGTTTTGTGTTCGCGTGGCTGTAGATTATCCTCATCGGGGAGTTTTAGCGTATTTTATATCGATATATTATTGGGATTTAATTTAAACATGTTTATTTATTTGTTTTGTTATTAACATGTTATCTTAGTTTCTTGTCTTGGTCTCCAGAGTCTGGAAACTAGCTAGTAGAATTAGTCTACAGGTGGTGGAGAGTTTTTAGGATCTTGGAAATCTATCAAAACCATGTGTCTAGCTATCAAAACTAGCTGGTTTTTAGCAACGTTCATCTAAACCATTTCTTTTATATTTGTATTAGTAGAAGTTTTGAAGAAATAAGAAGTGAGACACGTTCAGTGCATCTATCTTGCTTTCTCAGTTTATACACATATACTTAGTCATTACACAATAATCTGGTATCAGAGCGAGGTTACCTGTGGATGCCCAAGTACATGCCAAAGATGAGTACGACAGAGTTAAGCAAAGTAAAGGAATGTGCAGTCAGTTTGAGTTACCCCATGTTGACAAGAGAGAATTACACAACATGGTCTCTCAAAATAAAGGTGTATATGCAGGCACATGGTGTATAGGAAGCTGTACAACCCAGTGATGACAAGGCGAAGATCGAGGACAAAACTGATAAGCAAACGGGGTACGCCAAGAAAATTTTGGAGAAATCAGGGCTAGCAGAATACAACCTAACTAAGTATCCCATGGATCCAAAGGAAAATTTGAGCAAAGATGATGGCGGGAAGCCTGTGAATACCACTCAGTTTAAAAGTTTAGTAGGGGGTTACGCTATCTCGTCCACACGAGACCTGACATTGCATATTCAGTCGGTATAGTGAGTAGATTTATGGAAAGGCCTACTGTGATGCACTTGAATGCAGCTAAGAGAATCTTACGATATGTAAAAGGCACTCTTGATTTTGGTCTTATATACACAAAGGATGGTGGTAAAAATGTGTTAACTGGATATTCAGACAGTGATATGGGTGGTCTTGTGGATGATAGACGAAGTACTGGTGGTATGGTGTTTTATTTGAATGAATGCTTAGTGACTTGGGTATCTCAGAAACAGAGGTGTGTTGCCATATCGTCGTGTGAGGTGGAGTTCATGGCGGCTACTGCGACTGCTTGTCAAGCTATCTAGCTGCGTAACTTGTTAAGCCATGTGACAAATGAGCGGATTGCTCCTATAGTAATTTATATTGACAAAAAGTCAGCCACATATTTGGCAAAAAATTCTGTATTCCATGGTCGAAGAAAGCATATCGACATCCGTTACCATTTCATACGAGAATGCATCAAAAGGGGAGAGATTGTTGTCAACCATGTGAGCACAGACAATCAACGAGCAGATATTCTGACAAAAGCCCTCACCACTGTCAAGTTTGAAAGAATGCGAAAACTGCTAGGAGAGAAGGAGATAGTATAAACGTCGCCAAAATACCGACATAAATGACTGAAAAAATGACATAAATTATATATGAATGCTGACGTATAAAATATTTTTAGTCGATGTAAAAGCCATAAGACTAACGTATATTGGCTATCCTTTTAAGTCAGTTACTTTAAAAAATGACATATATCTTGATTCTTATATTTCTCTTCTTTGTAGAGCCGACGTATAAAACTACTATTTATATGTCTCCTTTTACCAATAAAAACTGACGTATATTATTAAACAAAATTACATGCCCACTATTGTTTCTCTCCTTATAACCAAAGTTCATGTTATATATACGAACAATTAATCTGATGTAACTAAACATTTTGGAAATCAAAATTTTCAACACAATGATAGACAAAATAAAATAATTATTATTACACGTTTGAAAACATGTCCACAAACGTTTATACCAGGTTATGAGTTCGACTCCAGCATAACGCAAAAGGGTATTTTTGAAATAAAAAAATATGAGTTAGCAATGTTTCATTGAGGCCGCAACAATGACACATTGCTTGGGTCGTTCTTTGTAACTGTTCGATTCCTTTCCAATGGTCCAGATTTGTTGGCTGCACAAAAATAGGCAACCAGCTGTGGTTGTGGATCGAAACCCCTATATATATATAAGGGACAATACTTGTTCAACCATGATTGATTTGAAGTTGAATGAGATACAAATTGAGAAGAGGGCTTGGAGGCGGAAGCTGCTGTCTGTCTAAACCATGGACAAACTGAACAAGTTCCAAGCTCCAAGTTACGCTCCAGATCTGCTAAACAAATCAAAAAATTACGATAATTCAAATCGAACAAATGGAGATAATCGAACTAATAATGAAAGGGGGTTGAACGAGTATTGTATAAATTGAAAGAGGATTGATACGTGGGCAATTTTGCTTCTACCAACATGGTCCTGCCAGCTTCAATAAGAGTTCTGTTCGTTCTTTCCTCCACTCCATTTTGCTGAGGTGTGCCTGGAGCAAAAAATTGTTGCACAATTCCTTTTGATTTATAGAAGTCTTCCATTATTGAGTTCTTGAACTCGGTTCCATTATTACTTCTTAGAACCTTCACCTTATTGCTAGATTCATTTTCCAGTAGAGTAACATGACTCATCAATATATCTGGAGTTTCATCCTTTTTGAACAGAAAGTATACCCACGTGAATCTGGTATATTAATTAACTATCAAAATAGTGTATCTTTTCTTATTAATTGACATTACATTCATAGGGCCAAAGAGATCTATATGAAGTAAGTGATATGGACCATCAATCGAGGATTCTATCTTGCTTTTGAAGCAGGTTCTCCTTTGCTTGGCCTTTTGACATAAATCAAAGAGACCATCAGGAGTGTACATTGCTTCTGGTAATTCTCTCACAAGATCTTTTCTCACTAACTCATTTATGTTGTTGAAATTCAAATGAGATAATTTCTTGTGCCAGTTCCAACTTTCATCTTCTGAAGCTTTTGTCAGAAGACATGTCATCTTCCCATCAGTAGCTGAATGTAAGTTGGCTTCGTATATGTGTCCTGAACATCCACTATCCAAGACTAGAACGTTTTTCTTCTTATCCTGCAATTAGTCAAGCAATCAATTAGGATTTTTAAGAACCAAACTTGTTTGGTCCTATTTTTCAATTTCTTGTTAAGTAATGCAGCGGAAAGTTTCTTTCTAAAATCATTCTCAACATAATTAGATTCAGTTGAAGTAGATTTATCAGAGTTTTTCTTAACATACACTTGTCTAACTGAAAAACTTGATTTATTATCAGAATTTGCACCTTTATTGAACTTAGCCAAATGAACATAATTGTCATGATACAAATTGTGATAACTAGTACATGTGTAAACATAATGCTATCTACCTCCACAGTGGGAACATGGATTTTATGGCCTATTACTAACTTTTCTATTCCTAACATGAGATGTAGGAATTTCAGACCTCTTCTTTTTATTCTTCGTGCAGTCAATAGCAAGATGATTATTATTACCACAGTTATGACAAGTCTTCCTAAGTGCATTAGGATCATACTTATAGTTGTTAGACTTGTTTATTCCATGTTTTCCATTTTTGTTTCTTTTAGGTGTTTTCTTCTTAGTTGTGCCAGTTAGAAGACAACAAACCTATGTTTTTCTACTTTTTAACATTCTTTGCACTTTGCTTAACTTTTGTGTCACCAGATGTTCTAGTGTTAGAAGTTGATCATTTTTCAAAGATAGAATTAACTCTAATTTCACTAGCTGGAACAAATTTCAGAGGTGTAGAAATGATTATGTTTTCATCTTCTTTTCTTTGTTAACGACATACCCTAAACATTCTTTCCAATTCTTATTTCAGTTTAGTGAATGAGTCTTTTCACCTAAATGCGTCCACACTCTTATTTGTTCTCTCTCCTTCTCAAGTTCTTTTTCTAATGCTTCAATTTTAGGCATTTGTTGAATCTCTATCTCTTTAAACTTTTCACATAAGTTCTGAGTTTCTATCAGGACAATTAACTCAGCTTCTAAGTGATCATTTCTTTTCTTAAGCACGGTCATTTCTTCAATGATTCCAACATTCTCTTTAGACTGATTTTTTATAACTCATATGCATTGATCTAAGAAATGATTTTAGTTCACACATGTTATTAGTCTCTTCTTTAATGTTGTCCATTAAAGCATAGTTGGCTTCTTCTTCTTCAAAATCAGATGGGTCCATCCAGTCCTTGTTAGAAGCAACAAGTACCTTTCCAGGAGCTTTTCCAGATTTGGGTTTCTTGTAGTCAGTTGCATAGTGTCCCATTCCATCACAGTTGTAGCATTTGACCTTTGAAAGATCAGTCTTTCTGGACTTTAAATTTTTCTTCTTGAACTTATCTTTCCTTTCAGAATAGTCATTCTTTCTTGAAGAGTTTCCACTTTTCCTGAATTTGCCATACTTCATCATTCTGAAGCCTTTTACTAACATGGCCATCATCTGTACCAACTCTTTGTCAGATGAATCATCATCAGTATTACCATTAGTACTTGCATCAAAATTAGAATTAGTGTCTGATTCATCGGTAATTGATGCCTTTCCTTTGCCTTTGTTATGACTAGAATGCCTTCCTTTAGTCACAACATTTCTTGCCTCTACATTCAAAACAACATGCTTTGTTTTGCTTTTCTTGTTCTTCTTTTGCTGAATCTCAAGATCATGAGTTTTCAACATGCCATAAATTTCATCAAGAGAGACCTGATTCATCTTGTAGGTATATCTCGGAAGAGATTGCCGATTAGTCCATTCCTCAGGAAGAGATCTTAAGAATTTGATATTTTAGTCTTCAACCTCATATTCTTTTCCCACAAGAGATAATTCATTGAGCAGAGTAAGAAATCTGTCATAGATTTATGTCAAATCTTCATCTGCTTTTGCTTTGAATTGCTCATATTCTTGAATAAGAATAGCTCTTCTGTTCTTCTTGATTTCCTTTGTCCCTTGACATTGGACTTCCAAAGCATCCCAGATTTCCTTTGCTCTTTTACAGGCTATGAATCTTTTTGATAAAACAACATCTAAACTATTATGCAAAATATTTCTCACCTTTGCATCTTTTATCATTTCAGCTTTGTCCTCAACAATCCATTTTTTCTTCTCCTTTAGAACAGTCGTCTCAGGAGTTGTAGCAGTAACATCCACAGTTTTGGTTGGAATGAATGGACCATTGGTTATTCTGTCAATGTACTCTGAGTCGGTAGCCTCCAAGTACATCCTCATTTTAATTTTACATGTTGAATATTCTAACTTCTTCAAAATTTGGATCTTCATGCCCTGTTTCTAGACATTTTGATCATATCTGATATGTATATCCGAGAACTTTAGGATTATATCAATTGATGGTCCAGCTTTGCGTTCTTGTGGATTATCCTCACTGGGGAGTTTTAGGGTATTTTATATAAATATACTTGGGACATCTGATTTTTCATATTTTGGTAGTTCATCCTCATCTTCAAGAAATGGCGCACCTTATATTGGATAAGTCATGTCTATAGGTGGAGTTATGAATCAAGGGAATATCGGGTAGGTAAATAGGTGTGTTCATAGTAATAGGAAATATTACATGTATCACTCTTTAACTATAAATTAGAACTTACAATAAACTTTTAGCAGAATATGCCCCTAAACGTCAACCAGTGAACAAAACTCAAAATAATATGAATGAGACTATAGGGGTGCTTGGTAATGTCACACCAGAAACCATTCATAACTTTATGAACTTACTACAAGAGACTAAATAGACTCTGGTTGAGAATTAGAATCCTTATGTCTAATTCTTTAGGTATATGATCTGAGGTGGTTATGAGATGGAATCACTATAGTTCTTTCGATACACATTTTATATTACGCAAAGGTCAATAAGTGAAGGGAAGTCAAAAGTATATAAATGTGGTGGGGCAGTGTAGGTGGTGTGACCTCATAAGGCCCATGACAATCGGGAGCCCAAAATTCTATTCATCCATGTGCCTAAGTACGTATATGTAGATACGATGCATATGAACCTAATTTCAAATTTCAAATTCTGAAATTTCTCAAGTCCTTACATCAATATTCTGAAAAATATTGATATTGAGCTTAGGATCGATGACTATGCTTCTAAAAATGCAAGAATAAGTCATTTCAGATGCGATTGAATTTTACAAGTCATATTTTTGTAGGTGCACTAATTCAAAACTATAAGATGAAGAAGACTGTAGAAGCATGATTTGCAACAATTTTTTTTTGAATTCTGATTTGCAGCACATAATGGTGTACAAACTACTTCAATAACTTGTTTCTATATATTTAATGTGATTAGTACGATATACTTTTTTTCGTTTTATGTTCTAAACTATGTAAAAAATTTACTTTTAATTCTTTACTACTATATAAGTGTTCTGAAAGGGCCAAAAAGAAATTCGGCAGTAGACCCACTAAATCTCACGACCGACCCCATTGAGAATGACAATCCTCAAGTATAATTTTTTAAAGTACTAGCTTTATACATGCAGAGGATGATTTATCAAAAAAAAATTACATTAGTTTATTAATTTTAAATATTTTTATTTTTATTTTTTGCTATAATTCTTGACTCATAATTTTACATTAATTTATTTATATATATACTTTTTACATAATTTAAAAATATTCATTTATAATTTTATAAATTTACAAATTGATTCATACAAAATATTTAAACTTTATGATGAAATTTTTTGAAAATATAAATTTTATTATATAATCTATTTAATTTGATGATTACTTTGAAAAGTCAATTTATGAAACAGAGTGAGTAATGCTTTTCCTCGAAATACTATCTATTTTATGTATATTTTAATAGCAATATTTATCTTTGTTGTAATATGAAATTTTAATTTATTTATTTTCAATAATAATAATAAATATGTAATTTTTAATTGTATGTATGTTAAGATAATGGTGGGAAATATGGTACTTTCAAATAATAATTTATTTATGAAATCGATGTAGTACTATATTTTATTAATTTAATTTATATTGTATATTACTAATGAAATTTTATTTCTTTGTTTTTTATGTTTTAATGTCTTCTTATGCTTTTCAATAAACTTGTTTACAACAGGTGTGTCGGGTGTTGTATCCCGGGCATCTGATAGTTAAATTTCATGTATAATTGTTAGGCTCTTTCTTTTTCATTTTAACAATAATTAGTAATTAGTAATTTACAATGTTAACCCTGAAGACCATACACCTAAAGCCCCTTATACCAATTATATATACAGTTAAATTTCATGTATAATTGTTACGCTCTTTCTTTTTCATTTTAACAATAATTAGTAATTAGTAATTTACAATGTTAACCTGAAGACCATACCACCTAAACTCCCTTATCCCAATTATATATCCCAATTATATATAGGATATATAATGACATTTGACTCCAAAAGATAATGTCAGCACCTTATCCATTCTTACATATGAGCTTTTAGCGCTTATGACTAGATTCATAGTAGTGGTGTCTCTTAGGTGGAAACGGAAGAAATTCTAGAGCATGTATACCAATTTTCAAATTTTGCAAAGGCATAATGAGATACACACAACATACAAGTTCTTATATAATAATGAGTATCATATTCCTCACGTAATATTACCTTAGGGAGTTACATGAGATTATTCAAACTTTCAATACATGGGGGTATTATTATAATTTCAGAATGATTTACATATTTAAAAAATTGAATCACTTTTTTGTACTAAAAAAGGTCTTACCTAAAGTAATTTTCCCGAGGTAACCTCCGGATCTTTTTTCTCATAATCATGTAAAAACACATATAAACGTAAAGATCTCAATATTTGTGAACATATCAACATAATTGCATGTATGGACAAGATTCATGGTAGATATACTAGTGTCGAAGCCACACCAAAACTTTATGTATATTTTAAAATTAGAAATAATAAAGGGAGGACTTTGAAAAGGCTTAAAGGCTAAACTCGTATTAAACTAAAAGATATTTTTGTGAAGTCTAAATTCATTCAGTTTCCATTTAAAACGAATTTAATACAACTTTTACGAGAAATATGAATCCACATAACTCAAACATATAAATTTATAACAATGACATGAAAATAAAAAGGACGTGTACCTTAATATCTTTTTAAGAATCTTTTAGTTTAAAACATGTATAGCAAAGAAGCCAATGAACAACTCGTGATTTACCGTGGAAGAAAACCATGAAAAATTAAGCACTTGCACTTGGACACAGTAAAACCTTCAAAAATAAAAATTTTAATCCTTGAACTTCTAGAATGAAATCCCCCCTCACACGTGAAAAAACAAGTTGTGCTCATCGTGCCATAAATATATTATGAAAATATAGTATAAGGTAGAGAGAGTTTGAGGAAAAGAGAGATAATATTTAATTTCATATTTTGGTGTGTTCTTCTCAAGCATAGTCAAAGCCTTTATCTGGGTTACAATGAAAGTTACAAGTGCAAAGAAAAGTCAAATTCTCCAGAGTTAAAAGTAAGGTGAAGCCAAGAGTCTAGATATTAGAAAGGAAAATAACTTCCACTCATATATTACATATAATATATCACTTGGTAACATCTGAATCATAACTTCCAACATATTTTCTTATTTTTTAGAGCACATGCAATATATATTAATTTGGTGGTAATACATTTATAACATCTGAATCATAATTGCAACATCTCAAACTTAAATATAATTTTAACTAAAACAAAAATTGTCAAACATAGAGTCCTCTCTGTTATTTTACATCAACCACAAAGGTTCCGAATCATTTTCAAAAACTAGGACATCATTGTACTTCGACATAACCAAACTTGTCAAAAGCTAAGAAATATAACTTAGTACCATCCATTTCTTGATCTTTTTTGTGAACTTTCTCATCCATCTCTTAGTTAGCTTGACGATTAGGTTGACTTTCAATATCCCAATTGACAACCTTAAAAATAAAAATGGAAATAATGTATTTAAATAAAAAGTTTTATAATTAATGATACGGATATTTAGAAAATGAAAAGGTTCAAAAAGAGTTTATAATGCGACATGAAGAAAATAAATATACCTTGGTATGGAAATGACTACCCGCTATACCAGTTCCCTGCTTGTAGCCCTCAAGTATACCCTGTAAACATAAATTTATTTAGCTATAGAAATTAGAAGCATCATAAAGTAACTGACTGAAATCATACACAACCTCTCCTTTGACACAATAAACCAACTTTGTACCATCTTGGAGCCCCTTAGGCAAAAACAATAACATGTGTAAATCATTGCTCCTGTCTCACCATAAAAGGAATTGGTAAGATTACAATAGAAACACATGACTCGGATAAGAAACCTTTCAAAAATCTAACACATAAAAATGGAAGGTAATGAAGGTCACAAGAAAAAAGAACACACTCAATACCTCACCTTTTCTTAGTCCGGCCTACATTGTTTCTTTTTTCTTTTTCAACTGAACTAGAAAAATAAGGCCTTACCCTGCAAAGAGAAATTAGATCACTTAAAGCAGATAATAACCGTGAATGATAAATAGACATGAAAATATGGATGGTAAAGGCCAACAAAGGAAACATGTCAGGACACAAAAGTGGATTAGTAAACAATGTGATGCATTTTCTCAGCAACTTTTTGGTAGATCTCATTTAAATCTGGAAAATACATATCCTTCATAGTCTTAATCTGCAAGAAGCCATAAGGTTTTTATATGATTACAGAGAAGAGATTACTGAATACCATAAGAAGGAAACTACCACACATCTTCTGCTAATAGATTACAACAATGTGACTGACCAATTCTAAATGTCGATAATTTTCTACACCTAGCTTTACAAAAATTATTTATTTTCAAGTTCCAAATTCCTTTTCACTTTTTCACATTTCAGCAATTCAACCATTAACTTCCAAAGGTATTCAAGTTTCGATCTCAGTCTAACCAACTCCCAGTCATTTTGTGGGCAGTTTGATATTTAATAAGTAAATAAATTCACTTATTTCTTATGTAGCCTAAATTGAACCGTACATAATACCATACTAATGTTCTCATTCACTTATGTGTATGACTGTGGGTTCACCACGAACAACATCACATCTATACATTACCTTTTGAAATGTCTCCTCCTGCCAATCTCTGCCATAGGCATTTCCGATCCGAGCTGTGGAATCCAGAGAAGCTACAGATTGGTAAATAAAAATATATCAATATCCATAAACATTCTGGGAAACTAAAGTGACTTCATATGAAAAAGCAAGAGTATGCATATGTGATCTTTTCTAGAAAAGAAGGAACAATATTAAGACACCAGCCATACACATTACTCAATACTTATGACACAAATTAGAAAACAACCAGAAAAATATAATACTTTGCATACATTTAATAAATATAAAACAATATTACATGCAACCAGAAAAATAAATACGAAATATGATAAAACATAATATTGAATATTTTGCATATATTTGATATATATAAGAGAACATTACCTAGGTGAACATAATATATTTCTGGAGCAGTTTCTTCATTGTTTGCTTCAAATATTTCATAAAAAGAAAAGAAAAATAAAATGAGAATTTTGAAATCAAATGTTTCAAATCAAATAGAAAATTTTACAAATAATTGATGATATATAAGGGGAAGAACCTAGATTATATAGATAAAATTTTACTACTATCAACTAAATTTGTGAATCCTTGTCCATCTAGATCTAAAAATAACCAAAACTGTAATATTTAATTTGAATTGGTATCTTGATTTAATTGTATTTAATGTGAAATTTTGATGTAAACCTACTTGATCTAAAACCTGGGTTCAAATCAGATACAATTGTCAAAACTTTCGCACTAGTTTTTTTGTTACGGTCTCCTCAAGTTTATTCAGTTGTTGAATTTGTAAATGTTGAATTTGTAAATGTTAGAAGAAGGAAAAAAAAGGTTCTCCTATAAGTACGTATAGTAGATCCAGTATGAAACACACTTGCAAACATCAATATTTAGGGATCATAAAAAAAGTAAATCTGAAAAATATAATCCACCATGAAGAATGTATGAACTAATTAAAAAAAATCAGATTTCAATTAATGCGTAAAGGGGATGACTTACCATTTGGCCTACACAGATTGTGATACATACACACCTGAGATTGAGATTAGAGAAAAAAACACAAACACCACTCTATCTGTATCAGTTCTTTAAGAGGAGAGAAGAAAAAACTCAAGATACAAGAGTTTTAGGGTGAGTTCTTTATTAAGCTATGAGGAGAGAAAAAGAAAATACAAAAGCTATGAGGAGAGAAAAAGAAAATACAAGGGAGGGGCAGCCGTACTAAGTGAAGGATAGAGAGAATATATTTATAAGATAATATCTACTGAAGGTTCTGGAAGGTTCTCCAGGTGTGGATGGAGAATATATTTATAAGATAATATTTACCTAAGGTTGTTGATCATACTAGGACCTTCTAGAAGAGTCTTGGAATAGAAAAAAAATATCTTGTTTATATTTTTAATTCTCTCTTTTTTTAATTCTTTTCTTCTTTTGTCTTTATTCTTTTATCAAGATATTTTAAATTTTATAAACTAATATCTACTGAAGGTTTTAGATACCCAACGGGACCTTGTGGACTAGTGGGGAAAAGGAAAAAAAAATGATATCTTGTCTTTAATTTTTAATTCTCTCTTTTTTTCAACATTTTCTTCTTTTGTCTTTATTCTTTTATTAAGATATATTATCTGTTTTTAGTTTAAAATGCTTACTTGTACATAAAAATATTGCAATCTTGCTATTGATTTTTTAAAAATATTTTTTGTTATTTAATTTACTTGTAATGGATAAAATTGTTGTAGGTATATAATTTGTTAGTAATTTTTTTAGTTTTTATCTTAGAATTTTTTTAAATTTGTTAGTTCTTTTTAATATATTTTAATTATTATTTTCAGTTATATAATTTTTTGTATTCTTTAGTTATTATTTTGTGGTGTAAATATTTTTGTTTGAAATACTTGTTCTTTTGTATTTTTTTTGTTTTCCGGTATTTTTAAGTTATTTTAGATTTTTAATAGCTTTTGTAAAATATTTAGATTTTTTTACATTTTTTTGTGTTTCACAAGTTGCTCATGGTGGTGTATTTTTGTTTTTTAAGTTCTTTTGGTTAACTATTCAATATGACTAAATGTATCCACTTATGACATACTAAACTTATTAACTAAGATTGCACCATTAGTCAATACAAAATATTATAATAAATTATAAAATTATAGCAAAAAATATTAAATCAGCAATGTTAAAGATGTAAAAATTAATAATCCCTACCTAGGTGACATGTTTGTAATCATATTAGAAATTCATAAATTATATTAGATAGTTATAGAGCGTGCAAAACTCATGCATATTCTAATCATTAGTATACTTAATCCTGAGGTCTATATATGACGTCATAAGTCTGAATAGTTCTAACCTAAATGAAATGACGTAACTCCCACACCAACTAATCATTACAAAACTCCTCAAACACCAACTAATCATTACAATCAATCCTTCAAACAGTCATCTACAAACTTATTAACAGATCCAGCCTATTAATAACTCATAAACACATTTTGCCTGTAAAATATTTAGCACATTTTAGTAAAGTTTTAACAACTCACACATAAATACACCTTTAAAATTTACAATACAAAGTTTCATTCAAAACAATTGTTACAAGTACAATTATTTTTCTTAATTATCAACACTTTAGATAGATTCCAACTATTTAACATATTCTCACTGCATAAATTATAACTTTTTAATATGAATTATTCCACCTTTTAGTGTGAGTTTTTTTTTTTTTTGAAGAATTTAGTGTGAGTTTTTAATAATTATCATTAACTAATTAATTTTTCTAAACTAAACCTAATTAATACAACATTTACTTTTACTAATATGAGATTAACACTTTATATTTTGTAAAATTTACATACTAACATCTGAAACTTAATAACTTTATATTTTGAAAAGATTCTACTAATTTTTTAAGACAAATGAAAAAAAAATGCATTATTCCATCTTTTAGTGTGAGCTTTTAATAATTATCATTAACTAATTTTTTTCTAAACTAAATCTAAGTAATACAACATTTACTTTTACTACTATAATATTATCAATTTATATTTTGTAAAATTTACATACTAATATCTTAAACTTAACACATTTCTATTTTAAATAGATTCTACTAATTTTTTAAGAAAAAGTGAAACAAAATAAACTAATGTTATCAATTAAATATATCTTATATTTTTTTGTATTTATGTACTCTTTTTGAAAGATTGAGTTTATATATTTACTCGAACAAAAGTTCATAAACAACTTTGTGTTAAAGCGTAATATAAATTAAAACAGTATATTATTTAATAGTTTGTTGTCCTTAAATTACAATTTTTTATATGAAAATGTTTATGTATAAATATCTTAAACACCAACTACTAAATCATATTTTGAAAAGTCTAATTACAAACATCTGCAGTAATTATTATATAACAATTTTGTGTACAAAATTATTTTTATAATTTTAACAATTCTTATTATAATTTTTTCTAAAAAAATTACTCAAAACAAAACTATTATATAGGATCAGCTAAACTTAATATACTATTGTATTATAATAAAGTGTAAATTATATTATGTTTTTACACTAATATAAATTTTAAAAAGCATCTTTTGTAATCACGTACTGCTTTGTACCATGAAAACCCTAATTAGGTTTAAAAATTGTCTCTTACTAACACACATAAGTCTTCCCTATACCCATACTAAAATTTATTAAATTTATTAAATTCACCTTCAGTATTAATGGAAATGCATGTGCATGTCTAACTCAATAAATTGGTTTGAGAAGTTAACTCCAAAACTCATCTTAATAAAACAAAAAATTCAAATAATCCCTTACATATTTTGGATATTCAGACAGTGATATGGGTGGTCTTGTGGATGATAGACGAAGTACTGGTGGTATGGTGTTTTATTTGAATGAATGCTTAGTGACTTGGGTATCTCAGAAACAGAGGTGTGTTGCCATATCGTCGTGTGAGGTGGAGTTCATGGCGGCTACTGCGACTGCTTGTCAAGCTATCTAGCTGCGTAACTTGTTAAGCCATGTGACAAATGAGCGGATTGCTCCTATGGTAATTTATATTGACAAAAAGTCAGCCACATATTTGGCAAAAAATTCTGTATTCCATGGTCGAAGAAAGCATATCGACATCCGTTACCATTTCATACGAGAATGCATCAAAAGGGGAGAGATTGTTGTCAACCATGTGAGCACAGACAATCAACGAGCAGATATTCTGACAAAAGCCCTCACCACTGTCAAGTTCGAAAGAATGCGAAAACTGCTACGAGAGAAGGAGATAGTATAAACGTCGCCAAAACACCGACATAAATGACTGAAAAAATGACATAAATTATATATGAATGCTGACGTATAAAATATTTTTAGTCGATGTAAAAGCCATAAGACTAACGTATATTGGCTATCCTTTTAAGTCAGTTACTTTAAAAAATGACATATATCTTGATTCTTATATTTCTCTTCTTTGTAGAGCCGACGTATAAAACTACTATTTATATGTCTCCTTTTACCAATAAAAACTGACGTATATTATTAAACAAAATTACATGCCCACTATTGTTTCTCTCCTTATAACCAAAGTTCATGTTATATATACGAACAATTAATCTGATGTAACTAAACATTTTGGAAATCAAAATTTTCAACACAATGATAGACAAAATAAAATAATTATTATTACACGTTTGAAAACATGTCCACAAACGTTTATACCAGGTTATGAGTTCGACTCCAGCATAACGCAAAAGGGTATTTTTGAAATAAAAAAATATGAGTTAGCAATGTTTCATTGAGGCCGCAACAATGACACATTGCTTGGGTCGTTCTTTGTGACTGTTCGATTCCTTTCCAATGGTCCAGATTTGTTGGCTGCACAAAAATAGGCAACCAGCTGTGGTTGTGGATCGAAACCCCTATATATATATATATAAGGGACAATACTTGTTCAACCATGATTGATTTGAAGTTGAATGAGATACAAATTGAGAAGAGGGCTTTGAGGCGGAAGCTGCTGTCTGTCTAAACCATGGACAAACTGAACAAGTTCCAAGCTCCAAGTTACGCTCCAGATCTGCTAAACAAATCAAAAAATTACGATAATTCAAATCGAACAAATGGAGATAATCGAACTAATAATGAAAGGGGGTTGAACGAGTATTGTATAAATTGAAAGAGGATTGATACGTGGGCAATTTTGCTTCTACCAACATGGTCCTGCCAGCTTCAATAAGAGTTCTGTTCGTTCTTTCCTCCACTCCATTTTGCTGAGGTGTGCCTGGAGCAAAAAATTGTTGCACAATTCCTTTTGATTTATAGAAGTCTTCCATTATTGAGTTCTTGAACTCGGTTCCATTATTACTTCTTAGAACCTTCACCTTATTGCTAGATTCATTTTCCAGTAGAGTAACATGACTCATCAATATATCTGGAGTTTCATCCTTTTTGAACAGAAAGTATACCCACGTGAATCTGGTATATTAATTAACTATCAAAATAGTGTATCTTTTCTTATTAATTGACATTACATTCATAGGGCCAAAGAGATCTATATGAAGTAAGTGATATGGACCATCAATCGAGGATTCTATCTTGCTTTTGAAGCAGGTTCTCCTTTGCTTGGCCTTTTGACATAAATCAAAGAGACCATCAGGAGTGTACATTGCTTCTGGTAATTCTCTCACAAGATCTTTTCTCACTAACTCATTTATGTTGTTGAAATTCAAATGAGATAATTTCTTGTGCCAGTTCCAACTTTCATCTTCTGAAGCTTTTGTCAGAAGACATGTCATCTTCCCATCAGTAGCTGAATGTAAGTTGGCTTCGTATATGTGTCCTGAACATCCACTATCCAAGACTAGAACGTTTTTCCTCTTATCCTGCAATTAGTCAAGCAATCAATTAGGATTTTTAAGAACCAAACTTGTTTGGTCCTATTTTTCAATTTCTTGTTAAGTAATGCAGCGGAAAGTTTCTTTCTAAAATCATTCTCAACATAATTAGATTCAGTTGAAGTAGATTTATCAGAGTTTTTCTTAACATACACTTGTCTAACTGAAAAACTTGATTTATTATCAGAATTTGCACCTTTATTGAACTTAGCCAAATGAACAAAATTGTCATGATACAAATTGTGATAACTAGTACATGTGTAAACATAATCCTATCTACCTCCACAGTGGGAACATGGATTTTATGGCCTATTACTAACTTTTCTATTCCTAACATGAGATGTAGGAATTTCAGACCTCTTCTTTTTATTCTTCGTGCAGTCAATAGCAAGATGATTATTATTACCACAGTTATGACAAGTCTTCCTAAGTGCATTAGGATCATACTTATAGTTGTTAGACTTGTTTATTCCATGTTTTCCATTTTTGTTTCTTTTAGGTGTTTTCTTCTTAGTTGTGCCAGTTAGAAGACAACAAACCTATGTTTTTCTACTTTTTAACATTCTTTGCACTTTGCTTAACTTTTGTGTCACCAGATGTTCTAGTGTTAGAAGTTGATCATTTTTCAAAGATAGAATTAACTCTAATTTCACTAGCTGGAACAAATTTCAGAGGTGTAGAAATGATTATGTTTTCATCTTCTTTTCTTTGTTAACGACATACCCTAAACATTCTTTCCAATTCTTATTTCAGTTTAGTGAATGAGTCTTTTCACCTAAATGCGTCCACACTCTTATTTGTTCTCTCTCCTTCTCAAGTTCTTTTTCTAATGCTTCAATTTTAGGCATTTGTTGAATCTCTATATCTTTAAACTTTTCACATAAGTTCTGAGTTTCTATCAGGACAATTAACTCAGCTTCTAAGTGATCATTTCTTTTCTTAAGCACGGTCATTTCTTCAATGATTCTAACATTCTCTTTAGACTGATTTTTTATAACTCATATGCATTGATCTAAGAAATGATTTTAGTTCACACATGTTATTAGTCTCTTCTTTAATGTTGTCCATTAAAGCATAGTTGGCTTCTTCTTCTTCAAAATTAGATGGGTCCATCCAGTCCTTGTTAGAAGCAACAAGTACCTTTCCAGGAGCTTTTCCAGATTTGGGTTTCTTGTAGTCAGTTGCATAGTGTCCCATTCCATCACAGTTGTAGCATTTGACCTTTGAAAGATCAGTCTTTCTGGACTTTAACTTTTTCTTCTTGAACTTATCTTTCCTTTCAGAATAGGCATTCTTTCTTGAAGAGTTTCCACTTTTCCTGAATTTGCCATACTTCATCATTCTGAAGCCTTTTACTAACATGGCCATCATCTGTACCAACTCTTTGTCAGATGAATCATCATCAGTATTACCATTAGTACTTGCATCAAAATTAGAATTAGTGTCTGATTCATCGGTAATTGATGCCTTTCCTTTGCCTTTGTTATGACTAGAATGCCTTCCTTTAGTCACAACATTTCTTTCCTCTACATTCAAAACAACATGCTTTGTTTTGCTTTTCTTGTTCTTCTTTTGCTGAATCTCAAGATCATGAGTTTTCAACATGCCATAAATTTCATCAAGAGAGACCTGATTCATCTTGTAGGTATATCTCGGAAGAGATTGCCGATTAGTCCATTCCTCAGGAAGAGATCTTAAGAATTTGACATTTTAGTCTTCAACCTCATATTCTTTTCCCACAAGAGATAATTCATTGAGCAGAGTAAGAAATCTGTCATAGATTTATGTCAAATCTTCATCTGCTTTTGCTTTGAATTGCTCATATTCTTGAATAAGAATAGCTCTTCTGTTCTTCTTGATTTCCTTTGTCCCTTGACATTGGACTTCCAAAGCATCCCAGATTTCCTTTGCTCTTTTACAGGCTATGAATCTTTTTGATAAAACATCTAAACTATTATGCAAAATATTTCTCACCTTTGCATCTTTTATCATTTCAGCTTTGTCCTCAACAATCCATTTTTTCTTCTCCTTTAGAACAGTCGTCTCAGGAGTTGTAGCAGTAACATCCACAGTTTTGGTTGGAATGAATGGACCATTGGTTATTCTGTCAATGTACTCTGAGTCGGTAGCCTCCAAGTACATCCTCATTTTAATTTTACATGTTGAATATTCTAACTTCTTCAAAATTTGGATCTTCATGCCCTGTTTCTAGACATTTTGATCATATCTGATATGTATATCCGAGAACTTTAGGATTATATCAATTGATGGTCCAGCTTTGCGTTCTTGTGGATTATCCTCACTGGGGAGTTTTAGGGTATTTTATATAAATATACTTGGGATATTGATTTTTCATATTTTGGTAGTTCATCCTCATCTTCAAGAAATGGCGCACCTTATATTGGATAAGTCATGTCTATAGGTGGAGTTATGAATCAAGGGAATATCGGGTAGGTAAATAGGTGTGTTCATAGTAATAGGAAATATTACATGTATCACTCTTTAACTATAAATTAGAACTTACAATAAACTTTTAGCAGAATATGCCCCTAAACGTCAACGAGTGAACAAAACTCAAAATAATATGAATGAGACTATAGGGGTGCTTGGTAATGTCACACCAGAAACCATTCATAACTTTATGAACTTACTACAAGAGACTAAATAGACTCTGGTTGAGAATTAGAATCCTTATGTCTAATTCTTTAGGTATATGATCTGAGGTGGTTATGAGATGGAATCACTATAGTTCTTTCGATACACATTTTATATTAGGCAAAGGTCAATAAGTGAAGGGAGTGGTGTGACCTCATAAGGCCCATGACAATCGGGGGCCCAAAATTCTATTCATCCATGTGCCTAAGTACGTATATGTAGATACGATGCATTTGAACCTAATTTCAAATTTCAAATTCTGAAATTTCTCAAGTCCTTACATCAATATTCTGAAAAATATTGATATTGAGCTTAGGATCGATGACTATGCTTCTAAAAATGCAAGAATAAGTCATTTCAGATGCGATTGAATTTTACAAGTCATATTTTTGTAGGTGCACTAATTCAAAACTATAAGATGAAGAAGACTGTAGAAGCATGATTTGCAACAATTTTTTTTTGAATTCTGATTTGCAGCACATAATGGTGTACAAACTACTTCAATAACTTGTTTCTATATATTTAATGTGATTAGTACGATATACTTTTTTTCGTTTTATGTTCTAAACTATGTAAAAATTTTACTTTTAATTCTTTACTACTATATAAGTGTTCTGAAAGGGCCAAAAAGAAATTCGGCAGTAGACCCACTAAATCTCACGACCGACCCCATTGAGAATGACAATCCTCAAGTATAATTTTTTAAAGTACTAGCTTTATACATGCACAGGATGATTTATCAAAAAAAAATTACATTAGTTTATTAATTTTAAATATTTTTATTTTTATTTTTTGCTATAATTCTTGACTCATAATTTTACATTAATTTATTTATATATATACTTTTTACATAATTTAAAAATATTCATTTATAATTTTATAAATTTACAAATTGATTCATACAAAATATTTAAACTTTATGATGAAATTTTTTGAAAATATAAATTTTATTATATAATCTATTTAATTTGATGATTACTTTGAAAAGTCAATTTATGAAACAGAGTGAGTAATGCTTTTCCTCGAAATACTATCTATTTTATGTATATTTTAATAGAAATATTTATCTTCGTTGTAATATGAAATTTTAATTTATTTATTTTCAATAATAATAATAAATATGTAATTTTTAATTGTATGTATGTTAAGATAATGGTGGGAAATATGGTACTTTCAAATAATAATTTATTTATGAAATCGATTTAGTACTATATTTTATTAATTTAATTTATATTGTATATTACTAATGAAATTTTATTTCTTTGTTTTTTATGTTTTAATGTCTTCTTATGCTTTTCAATAAACTTGTTTACAACAGGTGTGTCGGGTGTTGTATCCGGGCATCTGATAGTTAAATTTCATGTATAATTGTTAGGCTCTTTCTTTTTCATTTTAACAATAATTAGTAATTAGTAATTTACAATGTTAACCCTGAAGACCATACCACCTAAACCCCCTTATACCAATTATATATATAGTTAAATTTCATGTATAATTGTTACGCTCTTTCTTTTTCATTTTAACAATAATTAGTAATTAGTAATTTACAATGTTAACCTGAAGACCATACCACCTAAACTCCCTTATCCCAATTATATATCCCAATTATATATAGGATATATAATGACATTTGACTCCAAAAGATAATGTCAGCACCTTATCCATTCTTACATATGAGCTTTTAGCGCTTATGACTAGATTCATAGTAGTGGTGTCTCTTAGGTGGAAACGGAAGAAATTCTAGAGCATGTATACCAATTTTCAAATTTTGCAAAGGCATAATAAGATACACACAACATACAAGTTCTTATATAATAATGAGTATCATATTCCTCACGTAATCTTACCTTAGGGAGTTACATGGGATTATTCAAACTTTCAATACATGGGGGTATTATTATAATTTCAGAATGATTTACATATTTAAAAAATTGAATCACTTTTTTGTACTAAAAAAGGTCTTACCTAAAGTAATTTTCCCGAGGTAACCTCCGGATCTTTTTTCTCATAATCATGTAAAAACACATATAAACGTAAAGATCTCAATATTTGTGAACATATCAACATAATTGCATGTATGGACAAGATTCATGGTAGATATACTAGTGTCGAAGCCACACCAAAACTTTATGTATATTTTAAAATTAGAAATAATAAAGGGAGGACTTTGAAAAGGCTTAAAGGCTAAACTCGTATTAAACTAAAAGATATTTTTGTGAAGTCTAAATTCATTCAGTTTCCATTTAAAACGAATTTAATACAACTTTTACGAGAAATATGAATCCACATAACTCAAACATATAAATTTATAACAATGACATGAAAATAAAAAGGACGTGTACCTTAATATCTTTTTAAGAATCTTTTAGTTTAAAACATGTATAGCAAAGAAGCCAATGAACAACTCGTGATTTACCGTGGAAGAAAACCATGAAAAATTAAGCACTTGCACTTGGACACAGTAAAACCTTCAAAAATAAAAATTTTAAACCTTGAACTTCTAGAATGAAATCCCCCCTCACACGTGAAAAAACAAGTTGTGCTCATCGTGCCATAAATATATTATGAAAATATAGTATAAGGTAGAGAGAGTTTGAGGAAAAGAGAGATAATATTTAATTTCATATTTTGG
Organism: Heracleum sosnowskyi; assembly: GCA_030848705.1. Lineage (NCBI taxonomy): Eukaryota > Viridiplantae > Streptophyta > Magnoliopsida > Apiales > Apiaceae > Heracleum > Heracleum sosnowskyi. The sequence goes on along the minus strand of CM061244.1, from coordinate 10,704,254 downwards.
TGTGTTCTTCTCAAGCATAGTCAAAGCCTTTATCTGGGTTACAATGAAAGTTACAAGTGCAAATAAAAGTCAAAGTTCTCCAGAGTTAAAAGTAAGGTGAAGCCAAGAGTCTAGATATTAGAAAGGAAAATAACTTCCACTCATATATTACATATAATATATCACTTGGTAACATCTGAATCATAACTTCCAACATATTTTCTTATTTTTTAGAGCACATGCAATATATATTAATTTGGTGGTAATACATTTATAACATCTGAATCATAATTGCAACATCTCAAACTTAAATATAATTTTAACTAAAACAAAAATTGTCAAACATAGAGTCCTCTCTGTTATTTTACATCAACCACAAAGGTTCCGAATCATTTTCAAAAACTAGGACATCATTGTACTTCGACATAACCAAACTTGTCAAAAGCTAAGAAATATAACTTAGTACCATCCATTTCTTGATCTTTTTTGTGAACTTTCTCTTCCATCTCTTAGTTAGCTTGACGATTAGGTTGACTTTCAATATCCCAATTGACAACCTTAAAAATAAAAATGGAAATAATGTATTTAAATAAAAAGTTTTATAATTAATGATACGGATATTTAGAAAATGAAAAGGTTCAAAAAGAGTTTATAATGCGACATGAAGAAAATAAATATACCTTGGTATGGAAATGACTACCCGCTATACCAGTTCCCTGCTTGTAGCCCTCAAGTATACCCTGTAAACATAAATTTATTTAGCTATAGAAATTAGAAGCATCATAAAGTAACTGACTGAAATCATACACAACCTCTCCTTTGACACAATAAACCAACTTTGTACCATCTTGGAGCCCCTTAGGCAAAAACAATAACATGTGTAAATCATTGCTCCTGTCTCACCATAAAAGGAATTGGTAAGATTACAATAGAAACACATGACTCGGATAAGAAACCTTTCAAAAATCTAACACATAAAAATGGAAGGTAATGAAGGTCACAAGAAAAAAGAACACACTCAATACCTCACCTTTTCTTAGTGCGGCCTACATTGTTTCTTTTTTCTTTTTCAACTGAACTAGAAAAATAAGGCCTTACCCTGCAAAGAGAAATTAGATCACTTAAAGCAGATAATAACCGTGAATGATAAATAGACATGAAAATATGGATGGTAAAGGCCAACAAAGGAAACATGTCAGGACACAAAAGTGGATTAGTAAACAATGTGATGCATTTTCTCAGCAACTTTTTGGTAGATCTCATTTAAATCTGGAAAATACATATCCTTCATAGTCTTAATCTGCAAGAAGCCATAAGGTTTTTATATGATTACAGAGAAGAGATTACTGAATACCATAAGAAGGAAACTACCACACATCTTCTGCTAATAGATTACAACAATGTGACTGACCAATTCTAAATGTAGATATATTGAAAAAACCTAGCTTTACAAAAATTATTTATTTTCAAGTTCCAAATTCCTTTTCACTTTTTCACATTTCAGCAATTCAACCATTAACTTCCAAAGGTATTCAAGTTTCGATCTCAGTCTAACCAACTCCCAGTCATTTTGTGGGGAGTTTGATATTTAATAAGTAAATAAATTCACTTATTTCTTATGTAGGGTAAATTGAACCGTACATAATACCATACTAATGTTCTCATTCACTTATGTGTATGACTGTGGGTTCACCACGAACAACATCACATCTATACATTACCTTTTGAAATGTCTCCTCCTGCCAATCTCTGCCATAGGCATTTCCGATCCGAGCTGTGGAATCCAGAGAAGCTACAGATTGGTAAATAAAAATATATCAATATCCATAAACATTGTGGGAAACTAAAGTGACTTCATATGAAAAAGCAAGAGTATGCATATGTGATCTTTTCTAGAAAAGAAGGAACAATATTAAGACACCAGCCATACACATTACTCAATACTTATGACACAAATTAGAAAACAACCAGAAAAATATAATACTTTGCATACATTTAATAAATATAAAACAATATTACATGCAACCAGAAAAATAAATACGAAATATGATAAAACATAATATTGAATATTTTGCATATATTTGATATATATAAGAGAACATTACCTAGGTGAACATAATATATTTCTGGAGCAGTTTCTTCATTGTTTGCTTCAAATATTTCATAAAAAGAAAAGAAAAATAAAATGAGAATTTTGAAATCAAATGTTTCAAATCAAATAGAAAATTTTACAAATAATTGATGATATATAAGGGGAAGAACCTAGATTATATAGATAAAATTTTACTACTATCAACTAAATTTGTGAATCCTTGTCCATCTAGATCTAAAAATAACCAAAACTGTAATATTTAATTTGAATTGGTATCTTGATTTAATTGTATTTAATGTGAAATTTTGATGTAAACCTACTTGATCTAAAACCTGGGTTCAAATCAGATACAATTGTCAGAACTTTGGCACTAGTTTTTTTGTTACGGTCTCCTCAAGTTTATTCAGTTGTTTAATTTGTAAATGTTGAATTTGTAAATGTTAGAAGAAGGAAAAAAAAGGTTCTCCTATAAGTACGTATAGTAGATCCAGTATGAAACACACTTGCAAACATCAATATTTAGGGATCATAAAAAAAGTAAATCTGAAAAATATAATCCACCATGAAGAATGTATGAACTAATTAAAAAAAATCAGATTTCAATTAATGCGTAAAGGGGATGACTTACCATTTGGCCTACACAGATTGTGATACATACACACCTGAGATTGAGATTAGAGAAAAAAACACAAGCACCACTCTATCTGTATCAGTTCTTTAAGAGGAGAGAAGAAAAAACTCAAGATACAAGAGTTTTAGGGTGAGTTCTTTATTAAGCTATGAGGAGAGAAAAAGAAAATACAAAAGCTATGAGGAGAGAAAAAGAAAATACAAGGGAGGGGCAGCCGTACTAAGTGAAGGATAGAGAGAATATATTTATAAGATAATTGTTATGGCCAAAAATAAACCTCGCCTTCAGTAATGACGTTATCATATGGTGGATTCTGGAAGCATACCCGTTTACTATTTATTGGGTCTAGCCTACGCTCATACGAAGCCTAGCCCACTAGTTGACGACATGCCGATATTGGGTCTAGCCTACGCTCATACGAAGCCTAGCCCATTAGTTGACGAAATGAAGATATTGGGTCTAACCTAGGCTTATACGAAGCCTAGCCCAATAGTTGACGAAATTACTGGCCCATTACTGATGTTGGGGATATCCTAGGTTCATATGAAGCCTAGCCCATTGGGTGACAATCAAAGTATCGAGCTTAACCTAGGTTCATACGAAGCCTCGCCTTCTTGGAAACCTAGGTTACAGATAAAAATGGATGACTAGTGTAAGTAAGGAATGTGCCATTTTTGGCTTATTCTGAGGTATAAACTAACTTATTTACCTCATCACTTAAATATAGGAACCTCGTCTTCTAAAAGATGAAGGTTCCTTAACTTTTATTGATTTATTGAAAATTAACCTATTAACGCTGAAAAACTTCGCCTTGCGAGAAGCCTCGCCCTTTTGAGATTCATAAGAGCCTGTCTTTCCTTATTTTCCATGGATCGAGATAAGCATTGGCTCCGATAAATCCGGGTCAATGAATTATCTGATAAGTCCCAAGAAAATAGTGAAACCATGACAGCTCATAATGACATATCAAAGGTGGTGATCCCGGTCTTTCCGCTCTTTAAAGAAGGAAACTCGGCCCATGGGTTACTTGCTCCCCAAGAACTACGTATGGCTTGATCCCTATAAATAGGGTACGTAGGCACATTGTATGGTACGATGCAAACTTGCAAACAAGAGAGAATTCAATATTCAATCTCAATTGCGACCTATTCTCACATACAATCTCAGCCATCCCTAAATCATAAACCCTAATCCTTGCAACCTACGTTACATATCATCCTCGGTTTCCACCACAATTCCAGCAACCCTCCCCGAAATTTGTTATCACCAAATTCCTCCGTTAACAATTGGCGCTAGAAGGAGGGGGATTGACATCTCTGGAGGAAGGATGTCGCATCATACCGAAGAACTAGTTGATTAAGGTAATCACGTAGACGAGGTTGTGGTTCCCATATGGATCTACCTCCACCACCACCAAGACAACCAAATCTGAGAGACACTTGGGATCTGAGAGATAACCATGTCCTCCCCTAGAGAAGGAGCATACCCACAGTGGGAGCCTATGCCTCAACAACGGAGACCTACAATTCAGCAGCTGGAGCCTACGCCTCTGCAACAAGGACCTATACCCCAGCCACAAGGACTGAACATGACTATTTTTGTGGAGATGGTTAAGAGGGAGAAGTTAAGGGAACATTGTCAAAATTGGAAGGATTGGTTGAAAATCGAAGAACGCCATCTACCCAACAGAAAGAAGCCTCGGCTTGGTGTCGGCAACCAGCGTCGCCCGTTGGGAGATCGACAACAACTTTGGCATCCGCCTCTCAGTGAGACGCCTATGTTTGAGATACTCCATCGAGGTTCCATCTGATCTTGTATTTATTTACACTTATTTGCATCATATATTCATTCGTAGCATTGCATATTCTTAGATTTGTGGTTATATCTGTTCGAAATTCGTTCTTTAAATATATTATTCATGGATTGCTCTAGAGGACGATGTCCTCCTTTTAGGAGGGTCTCCCTTAGTCTACTCTCTTAGTCTACTCTGGAAGATGTGTATCTCCTTTAACCCATAGTCAGTTGTGACTTCTTTCGGGGTAATCTTGTTTTGAAGGCCCTTCAGCAGAAGATGATCCTAGATTTTGTGGTTGTCTCCCCCGAAATTTGGTTATCAAGAAGACTATCTTTGGAAGACCCCTCAGCAGAAGATTCTTAGGAATACGACTTCCTTAGGGAGCGTAAGTCCACTAAACGAATGAAGCTTGGAATCTATCTCTTACAAAACCTTGGTAAACCCGTACTTCCGGGGTGCTTATCCGTACTTCCGGAAAGCTCACCAAGAAGAGAGTTCTAGATCTTAAGAAGGCGAGGTTACTCTTCCCTTTTCTTAAACTCTGCTTAGCATAGAGTGTATAAGAAGGCGAGGTTACTCTTCCCTTTTCTTAAACTCTGCTTAGCATAGAGTGTATAAGAAGGCGAGGTTACTCTTCTCTTTTCTTAAACTCTGCTTTTGCATAGAGTGTATAAGAAGGCGATGATACTCTTCCCTTTGCTTAAACTCTGCTTTGCATAGAGTGTATAAGAAGGCGAGGTTACTCTTCCCTTTTCTTAAACTCTGCTTAGCATAGAGTGTATAAGAAGGCGAGGTTACTCTTCCCTTTTCTTAAACTCTGCTTAGCATAGAGTGTATAAGAAGGCGAGGTTACTTTTCCCTTTTCTTAAACTCTGCTTTGCATAGAGTGTATAAGAAGGCGAGGATACTCTTCCCTTTTCTTAAACTCTGTTTTGCATTGTGTATAAGAAGGCGAGGTTACTCTTCCCTTTTCTTAAACTCCGCTTAGCATACAGTGTATAAGAAGGCGAGGTTACTCTTCCTTTTTCTTAAACTCTGCTTTGCATAGAGTGTATAAGAAGGCGAGGTTACTCTTCCCTTTTCTTAAACTCTGCTTTGCATAGAGTGTATAAGAAGGCGAGGTTACTCTTCCCTTTTCTTAAACTCTGCTTTGCATAGAGTGTATAAGAAGGCGAGGTTGCTCTTCACTTTTCTTAAGCTCTGATTTTGTATAGAGTGTATAAGTAGATAAGTAGGCGAGGTTGTCTCTTCCGCCTTGGGCGAGTTTGTCTTTTCCGCCTAGGGCGAGGTTGTCTCTTCAGCCTAAGGCGAGGTTGTCTATTCCGCCTAGGGAGAGGTTGTCTTTTCCGCCTAGGGCGAGGTTGTCTCTTCCGCCTAGGGCGAGGGTGTCTCTTCCGCCTATGGAGAGGCTGTCGCTTCCGCCTAGGGCGAGGTTGTCTCTTCCGCCTAAGGCGAGGTTGTCTCTTCCGCCTAAGGCGACGTTGTCTCTTCCGCCTAAGGCGAGGTTGTCTCTTCAGCCTAAGGCGAGGTTGCCTATTCCGCCTAGGGCGAGGTTGTCTCTTCCGCCTAGGGCGAGGTTGTCTCTTCCTCCTAGGGCGAGGTTGTCTCTTCCGCCTAAGGCGAGGTTGTCTCTTCCGCCTAGGGCGAGGTTGTCTCTTCCGCCCAGGGCGAGGTTATCTCTTCCCCCTAAGGAGAGGATGTCTTTTTCGCCTAGGGCGAGGTTGTCTCTTACCTCAGTCTTCTTCGCTTCGTCCTTAGCCTGGGCTTTCAGCTTAGCTTCGATATTCTTTTGGAGATCCTTCTTCGCCTCCTCAATTGCCTGGATGTTTGTTGCCTTGAATGTTGCCATGTATTCAGAAGTTGAGGGGGCGAAATGCTTTGACCAGTCGTTGTCAGGATCAGCTGCAAGGAAGTTTTGAAGATAACCAAGGAAGCCAAGGCTATAAGCATCACTCATCTCCTTGTCCATGCCTCCTTTAAGCTCGTTCAATTCTTTCTGCAGCCTCTCATTGTCCATCTTCAGAGCCTCACCCCTGGCTTTGGAATATGTAGAAAGTTCATTAAACTCGCCCTGAAGTTTCTCAAGCTGGCCTTGCTTTGCCTTGGATGCTTAATCAAGCCTTTTCTGGGTATCTGATAACTGAGCTTTGAGCGAAGAAGCCTCGGCTTTCCATTTCTTCACAGTCTTTTCTTGATCATGAATGATGGTATTCTTCTCAGAAAGGATGTTGAGACCATGGTAGAAAGCCTCGCCCAGACCCATCTTGAAAGAAAACTCGGCATCAGTGCTATCTCTCTTCATAAATAGCCTCTTGTCATCATCTGAATAATGGCTTGCAACAAGAGAACCAAGGGTAATGATAAATATCAGTCTCTCTTTAGACAGAGGCGTCTCCCTCTGATGGGCCAAAACTAGAAGACCTCTTGATAACGAGTCTAAAAAACAAGGAAATCTATATCAGAATATATGCTTCAAACTAGGTGAGGCTTTCTATGCAGGTGAAGATTTCAGAATCATTAACTCTAGTTCCTTTTATAAACAATTATTGCAAGGAATTTGGGGGTGGTTATTATACCCCAACAGGCCTCACTTTATCTAAAGGCGTCGTCTCTACAACTGAAAGAAGAAGTTTTTTAAAGGTAGGTGACGTCTTCCCGGAGGATGACGCTTACGAAGAAAATATTTGTAGTAAGAAGGCCCTAAGGGGTGATTGTCTTTGAAGGCCCTTCAGGGTGGTTTTTCTTGGAAGACCCATCTAGGGTGATCTTTCAGCATAGGCCATCAATAGTGATCCTACGTCAGAAGAAAATTGAAGGGATACTAACTACCAAGATTTCTTAGAGAGAGATAGGCCTATCATTTTTTCAGAAGATCAAGAAAATGTCACTACAATCCAAATGATCACCAACCTCTCTTGACTATCAAAGTTTTTGAAGGAGAATAGATTTTGAAGATAGTGTGCAGACTTCAATTTGAAAAATTTAGAAGATGTGTTTATGCCTATTTGTCAACCAACGTCTTTGCTTTCTACTGAAGCGGCCTCGCCCTCTTAAGGCCTAGTTCAGAATATATGTTAGAATTGTTAATTGAAGACTACAGTGAGATATTGAAGATGATGTCTTGTGCCTCTTTATCAACTGAAGACATCTCCTACTTATCAGCAGCCTACGCTACTAGTGAAACCTCACACTCTACAAAAGTCCTCTTCTTCTCTTTGTATCTTCGCCCCCTACCTAGGATCTTACCAGGAGGCATCTCACCTATAGGATTAAGATACACACATAAATATTATTAATGGAAAAATTAAGATATCAAGGGTCTCGCATCTCCAATGACACCTCTTACTTCAATGGCGTCGATGTCTTCCAATGAAGGTCGAGGTCATGAAGACTATTAGCACATGAAGATATCTTATTAGGGGACCTCGCCTATACCTACCTCAACATCGAAAAGTTTCAGAATTACTTTGAAGAAAATGAGAAGAATAAGCATACGACGCATATGTCGAGTAACTCAAGAACATATTCAGATAGACGTCAACCTCCATTTACTTTCTTGAAGATGATTCATATCAAAAGACTTATCAACTCCAACGGAGACCTCGCCTACCTGAGAAGGTTATGCCACCTACCGAAGAAGGCATGAAGGATGTTTACTTTGGCAATTTGTTAAAGGAACCGCTAGAAAAAGCTTAAATATCAACTGGAACTCTCGTTGAAATCTTTATCTCGGGTCAAGAAGAAATTACATCAATAGCATGGAGTGACACCAAGGGTACGGCTCGCCTTTGGGATTTTTTCTGGATATCAAGACTTAGTTTCTTTTACAAATACTTGTTGCAAGAAACTGGGGGTAGTTGTTATGGCCAAAAATAAACCTCGCCTTCAGTAATGACGTTATCATATGGTGGATTCTGGAAGCATACCCGTTTACTATTTATTGGGTCTAGCCTACGCTCATACGAAGCCTAGCCCACTAGTTGACGACATGCCGATATTGGGTCTAGCCTACGCTCATACGAAGCCTAGCCCATTAGTTGACGAAATGAAGATATTGGGTCTAACCTAGGCTTATACGAAGCCTAGCCCAATAGTTGACGAAATTACTGGCCCATTACTGATGTTGGGCATATCCTAGGTTCATATGAAGCCTAGCCCATTGGGTGACAATCAAAGTATCGGGCTTAACCTAGGTTCATACGAAGCCTCGCCTTCTTGGAAACCTAGGTTACAGATAAAAATGGATGACTAGTGTAAGTAAGGAATGTGCCATTTTTGGCTTATTCTGAGGTATAAACTACCTTATTTACCTCATCACTTAAATATAGGAACCTCGTCTTCTAAAAGATGAAGGTTCCTTAACTTTTATTGATTTATTGAAAATTAACCTATTAACGCTGAGAAACTTCGCCTTGCGAGAAGCCTCGCCCTTGTGAGATTCATAAGAGCCTGTCTTTCGTTATTTTCCATGGATCGAGATAAGCATTGGCTCCGATAAATCCGGGTCAATGAATTATCTGATAAGTCCCAAGAAAATAGTGAAACCATGACAGCTCATAATGACATATCAAAGGCGGTGATCCCGGTCTTTCCGCTCTTTAAAGAAGGAAACTCGGCCCATGGGTTACTTGCTCCCCAAGAACTACATATGGCTTGATCCCTATAAATAGGGTACGTAGGCACATTGTATGGTACGATGCAAACTTGCAAACAAGAGAGAATTCAATATTCAATCTCAATTGCGACCTATTCTCACATACAATCTCAGCCATCCCTAAATCATAAACCCTAATCCTTGCAACCTACGTTACATATCATCCTCGGTTTCCACCACAATTCCAGCAACCCTCCCCGAAATTTGTTATCACCAAATTCCTCCGTTAACAATAATATCTACTGAAGGTTCTGGAAGGTTCTCCAGGTGTGGATGGAGAATATATTTATAAGATAATATTTACCTAAGGTTGTTGATCATACTAGGACCTTCTAGAAGAGTCTTGGAATAGAAAAAAAATATCTTGTTTATATTTTTAATTCTCTCTTTTTTTAATTCTTTTCTTCTTTTGTCTTTATTCTTTTATCAAGATATTTTAAATTTTATAAACTAATATCTACTGAAGGTTTTAGATACCCAACGGGACCTTGTGGATTAGTGGGGAAAAGGAAAAAAAAATGATATCTTGTCTTTAATTTTTAATTCTCTCTTTTTTTCAACATTTTCTTCTTTTGTCTTTATTCTTTTATTAAGATATATTATCTGTTTTTAGTTTAAAATGCTTGCTTATACATAAAAATATTGCAATCTTGCTATTGATTTTTTAAAAATATTTTTTGTTATTTAATTTACTTGTAATGGATAAAATTGTTGTAGGTATATAATTTGTTAGTAATTTTTTTAGTTTTTATCTTAGAATTTTTTTAAATTTGTTAGTTCTTTTTAATATATTTTAATTATTATTTTCAGTTATATAATTTTTTGTATTCTTTAGTTATTATTTTGTGGTGTAAATATTTTTGTTTGAAATACTTGTTCTTTTGTATTTTTTTTGTTTTCCGGTATTTTTAAGTTATTTTAGATTTTTAATAGCTTTTGTAAAATATTTAGATTTTTTTACATTTTTTTGTGTTTCACAAGTTGCTCATGGTGGTGTATTTTTGTTTTTTAAGTTCTTTTGGTTAACTATTCAATATGACTAAATGTATCCACTTTATTAACTAAGATTGCACCATTAGTCAATACAAAATATTATAATAAATTATAAAATTATAGCAAAAAATATTAAATCAGCAATGTTAAAGATGTAAAAATTAATAATCCCTACCTAGGTGACATGTTTGTAATCATATTAGAAATTCATAAATTATATTAGATAGTTATAGAGCGTGCAAAACTCATGCATATTCTAATCATTAGTATACTTAATCCTGAGGTCTATATATGACGTCATAAGTCTGAATAGTTCTAACCTAAATGAAATGACGTAACTCCCACACCAACTAATCATCACCAACTAATCATTACAATCAATCCTTCAAACAGTCATCTACAAACTTAACAGATCCAGCCTATTAATAACTCATAAACACATTTTGCCTGTAAAATATTTAGCACATTTTAGTAAAGTTTTAACAACTCACACATAAATACACCTTTAAAATTTAGAATACAAAGTTTCATTCAAAACAATTGTTACAAGTACAATTATTTTTCTTAATTATCAACACTTTAGATAGATTCCAACTATTTAACATATTCTCACTGCATAAATTATAACTTTTTAATATGAATTATTCCACCTTTTAGTGTGAGTTTTTTTTTTGAAGAATTTAGTGTGAGTTTTTAATAATTATCATTAACTAATTAATTTTTCTAAACTAAACCTAATTAATACAACATTTACTTTTACTAATATGAGATTAACACTTTATATTTTGTAAAATTTACATACTAACATCTGAAACTTAATAACTTTATATTTTGAAAAGATTCTACTAATTTTTTAAGACAAATGAAAAAAAAATGCATTATTCCATCTTTTAGTGTGAGCTTTTAATAATTATCATTAACTAATTTTTTTCTAAACTAAATCTAAGTAATACAACATTTACTTTTACTACTATAATATTATCAATTTATATTTTGTAAAATTTACATACTAATATCTTAAACTTAACACATTTCTATTTTAAATAGATTCTACTAATTTTTTAAGAAAAAATGAAACAAAATAAACTAATGTTATCAATTAAATATATCTTATATTTTTTTGTATTTATGTACTCTTTTTGAAAGATTGAGTTTATATATTTACTCGAACAAAAGTTCATAAACAACTTTGTGTTAAAGCGTAATATAAATTAAAACAGTATATTATTTAATAGTTTGTTGTCCTTAAATTACAATTTTTTATATGAAAATGTTTATGTATAAATATCTTAAACACCAACTACTAAATCATATTTTGAAAAGTCTAATTACAAACATCTGCAGTAATTATTATATAACAATTTTGTGTACAAAATTATTTTTATAATTTTAACAATTCTTATTATAATTTTTTCTAAAAAAATTACTCAAAACAAAACTATTATATAGGATCAGCTAAACTTAATATACTATTGTATTATAATAAAGTGTAAATTATAATATGTTTTTACACTAATATAAATTTTAAAAAGCATAATCACGTACTGCTTTGTACCATGAAAACCCTAATTAGGTTTAAAAATTGTCTCTTACTAACACACATAAGTCTTCCCTATACCCATACTAAAATTTATTAAATTTATTAAATTCACCTTCAGTATTAATGGAAATGCATGTGCATGTCTAACTCAATAAATTGGTTTGAGAAGTTAACTCCAAAACTCATCTTAATAAAACAAAAAATTCAAATAATCCCTTACATATTTTTTTATCTTAAAAGAAAAAGAAAACATTTTTAAGTACATAATTATTTTACAATGTTATTTCAAGAGAAACCAAAACACTAATATTACCATCTTTTAAAAAAAATTAAAACTAAATAATAAGCTTAGAATATGAAATATGGTTACAATACAAATTAAAAATACAAAAAAATACTTAAAATTATGGCTTCTGAAACGAGTCCAACTAAAAATATGCACCGTTATAGTTTCCACCTAATATATTAACATTGTATTTCCTCATGTCATGTCATGCACTTAATCTAATGGTTATACATTGTATTTCATGTCATTTGATATAATGACTCTTTTTTTATGTTTGTAATTAGTGCTTATACAATAACAATTGTTCTTAAAAAATAGTAAAACCACATGTACACACAACTATAAACTATAAACTGTTATACAATACATAAACTACCTTTAAATTCACTTAATACAAAAAAAAAATTTAACTTATGCAAGTTTGTATATAATTTTTCATGTGGTAACTAATTAAAAATTACATGTGTGTTGCAGTAAACCCTCTAATTTTTAAAATATATGTCATGTTAATTAAACAAGTCAACTCAATTCTAAATTGTTACAATACATAAACTACCTTTAGAATTCACTCTATACAAAAAAATAACTTATGCAACTTTTTATATAATTTTTCATGTGATAAATAATTAAAAATTACAAGTCGTGTTGCTAAACCCTCTCATTCTAAAATATATGTCATGTTAATTAAACAAGTCAACTCATTTACACATACAAGCTTATAATCAAAAAACTATTATTACCATCTTTTAAAAAAAATAAAAAAAAATAATTAAATTAGAAGATGAAAAATGGTTACAATACAAATTAAAAAAGAAACAAAAAAATACTTAAAATTGTGGCTTCGAGTCCAAACAAAAAAAACATGCAGTCTTATAATTACCACATAATATACTAACATTAAAAGTATGAATAAAGTTATGTAACCTATATTAATTTTAATATTATACGTTAATTATTATATGCAGATTTAAATATTTTGAGGAATGACATGTTTATTTCAAAACAAAAAAATAATGGCATGTTAAAAAAAATCCCAAAAATGAGGTCATAATAGTTTAGAAAAATATACAACATAACATAGTACTGGATGTATCTATTCACAAATATAATCTTCACATGTTTTACCTTAAAAAATCAACTATGACTATTCAAAAAAGTTTAAACAGATCAATTATGTCTATTCAAAAAATTTTAAATGTGACCATTATACATCAATGGTACAGTTATTTTTATTTACTTTTGAAGTAAAATTTGTTCTATTCTCAAAAAAAAAATCATATGCAACCACATACACATTTCCTACACATTCCTTACCAATCATCACAAAAAAAAAACTTCTTTGCAGGAACCTTTCCTCCATAAATATGACAAGATTTGATTCAATTTCTACACTCATAGCAGTAGATCTAATTGGAAAATTAAAGTAAGGGTGATCTGTATGTGGGATACATATATACCACCCATGAAACAATTCAGAGGCAGCAATTTAATTTTACTGGATGATAACGTAAGTGTACTGGATTCTATGTTAAAAAAATTCTTTTTATTGTATCTATCATTAACATTTTTTCCAATTCGTAAATACTCTAAACATGTCTATGATGGTGCAGCATTCTCTAATCCATGCCTTCATATATTCAAGTAATGTTGTTGAGAATCTGGCCAGACAATTTGAAGAAGAAAGGAATGTGTATATCATTCAAAATTTCTACATATCCAAACGGCTATCCGGTGCCTTCCAAACGAGAAACAAATAACTCTAACAGACAATACCAGAGTCACACAACAAGATGATGATGGCCTTATAGAAGAAAATGTTTTTGACCTATATGATCTGTCTGCCAGACTAGGTAAACTTTACTACAACTCAACTGATTACACAAATAATTCTCATATATAATATTATTATCACTAACCATTAAATGTGTCTTCTTTGCAACATTGTGGGTGTGGTGAGGGATGTCCAACCTTTATACCATTTCACAAACAGGCACGACCATGATCAGTCTAAGATAAAATTCAAAGTCACGGATGGAAGCTAATATTTATTTGTTCTATAATACCAAAATTATTTTTATAATTTTAACAATTCTTATTATAATTTTTTCTAAAAAAATTACTCAAAACAAAACTATTATATAGGATCAGCTAAACTTAATATACTATTGTATTATAATAAAGTGTAAATTATATTATGTTTTTACACTAATATAAATTTTAAAAATCATCTTTTGTAATCACAAGAAATAAAATATTATTGCAATAAGTACAAAATAAAATAAAAATGTTATACTTTGAGATATAAATTTTCACTTTTAATAATAATCCTTAAAATTGTTACACATATTAAACCTTAAACTAAATTTAAGCATATAACTTTAATTTACTAATCTAAATTATAACTTTGTATATAACTATGGTAAAGATAATACACTTTCATGGGTTCCAAGTGGTAGATTTTATCCAAACATATTTATTTAGGTAAAAACTAAAAATATTTTTTAGAAATAACTTAAGAGAAAACGTACACAAGTATAAATTTACGCAATTGATGATAAGTGCTTATTTCTAACCAATTTTAATCTTAATTACAACAATAAACATTTATTTCACCAATTAAAAATGTTTCATAAAAAAATAAGTACTAATTATTTTTTTAATTTTTTTACCATTTAATTTTCAATTAATATATTATAATATAGTATTAAACTAATTAAAAATATAGAAAAAGTTATTATAGAGAAAATTAACTTTGCATTTTTCTTTAAAAATTTACAAAATCCGGGCGAAGCCGGGGCAAACAAGTACTAGTTCTTATAATTATTCATACCATATGAATTTATTGATGATAGTCCCATAAGAGTGGTGTTATACACAATTGAAGTCCCTTGTTATATCTTTTTAAAACTCTCCGTTTTAGCAATACGGTGGGTTGACCCAATTTATAGATTTGCTCCGGTTTAAGTTATTTGCTCAAATTATTTATTTATTGCTTCAAAACTAGTGATTAGGCCTTAATTTAGTACCACGGAATCAAAGGTAATTTTTACACCCAAAATTCAGCAGGGAGTTATTATACACATCTAAGATATGACCTATGCTTATTCCAGTTAGCTAGATATTGTCATTAATTTACTAGTTTGAGGTCATATCCTAGTCGTGTCCTCCTTTGGGACCTTATTGATGCACATTTTATCTATGATGCTTGTTCTTTTCATTCAATTTTATGAATATATTTTAGGCGGGAGCTGCACCTTCCTTTTCTCTTGAAACAATTTTATGAATATATTTTAGGATGGAGTTGCACCTTCCTTTTCTCTTGAAGCGCCCACTTGGTCAAATTAGCACAAGAAGCTTATTTGAAAGGACTTTGAATGAGGAAGCCTCCTCACCTGGGCACTTCCTTTGTGCCTAATTATGAATGGTCAAATTAGCACAAGAAGCTTATTTGAAAGGACTATGAATGAGGAAGCCTCCTCACCTGGGGCACTTCCTCTGTGCCCAATTATACATGTGGCCTAATTACTGATTGATCTTGTTTGAAATACTAAGAATCTCACGAAGATAATTTTTTGAAGCCATGAACTTATCTCTTTGAGACAACCTACCCTATCAGGTTTCTAAATTAAGGAAACTCTTTTCTAAACACCTACATGCTACCTTACATGAACATATTACTGAAAAGGACGAAGATATTATTTGAAGATTATTGTTAGAGTTGTCAAATGCAAACATGAATACTTTTCCATCACCTTCCTCTTATATATGGCGCGTATGGCCTCATGCGAGAGCTTTAGGATTATATGGGTTGAAGGTCCAGTTTTGTGTTCGCGTGGATGTAGATTATCCTCATCGGGGAGTTTTAGCGTATTTTATATTGGATAAGTAGCCAAATGGGTGTGTTCATGTGATATGGGCTGAAATATAACCCTAGAAATAAATAATGATATATTAATTAGACCTAGTTTGGTCCAAGAATTAGGCCCGACAAAAGGCCCGAAACAAATATTACGATGAGTCACAGCACTTATCAGATGAGGATAATACTTGTCTGCCAAGAAAAACACTCCTTATCAGTTATCAATAACGAGACTTATTCATTAAGTCTCCTAAACACACTCTAAATACAAGGCTCCTGACGCCTATATAAGGACCCTCGTCCTTCATCCAAGAACTACGTTTTATTGGCTTGATTCTCTATACAGCAGAGATACGTAGGCATCTTGTGAGGACCGATTTAGTCCCGAAACGCAACCATGGCAGTCACACGAAGAACAAATCAAACTTCTAAAGGAACTCCTGCTGCCTCCGAGGCCGGTGCTCAAGGAGCTCAACCACCACCAGTTACTAGCACTGAAGGGACGAATATCCCCACCAACACTCAAGGACCGGAGATCCCAATTGAAGGGACGAATCCCCCGCAGGTGGTCATTCATGGATCTAATCCACAAGAGACCACTCACCAGCAAATGATCACTACCTCCCCACTGCTCGTGAATGCCCCGAGAAGCCTTCAACTCCATACTACTGAACTCCCTCAATATGTGAATCAGACCCTTGGGATGCCTACCCATAGCAGGCCCCCTCGCCCTCCGGTGGGCGGCAGTGGTACCAATCTGGGTACGTCCAAGGTTTGGAACCCCTGAACCGACAAACCCAAACTCATCAGATGTTTCGAGACGATTTCTCTGGTCCTCACACTGAGGATGAAAATTACAATACTGATGATGACTATCCCCCGCGAAGGAGACGTTCTGCAAACAAGGAGCCAACCACTCAGGAAAGGATTGCAGCCCATGAGGCAGAGGTTGCAAAACTCAAAAAGAAGTTAGAGGAAGAAGAGGCTGCAAGAGCAGCCGGGAAGACTCCAGTAATTAATCTGGATCCTACTCCTCCGAGATCCAGAAGGGTTGAAACCCCAAGAGGAGATCCTACTGTATTATTACCCTTAGGAGATCTTGACGATCCTACGCCACCCTTCACTCAAGAGATAATGAAGGCCAGTATATCCAGGAAGTTTAAAATGCCAACCATCAAAACTTATGATGGAACGGGAGATCCCGTAAATCATGTAAGAACCTTCTCAAACGCACTGTTGTTGCAGCCTGCCAATGACGCTGCAAAGTGTAGGGCGTTTCCACAAACCCTAGCGGGTATGGCTCAACGTTGGTATAGTCGCCTTCCACCCAATTCTATTGGATCCTTCAAAGAGCTGAGTAAGGCATTCATCAATCAATTTGTTAGTGGGAAGATACATGAGAAACGTTCCGCCTCTCTTATGGGGATTCGACAAGGCAAGAATGAAACATTGAGAGAATACTTGAGTAGATTCACTAAGAAGGCTATAAAAGTCCCAGATTTGGAAGATAAAGTGGCTATGATAGCCCTACAGCAAGGAACTACCGATGACCACTTCAGGAGGTCTTTGGCTAAACATCCCCCCGTAAACATGTTGTCACTACAAGATAGAGCTGGAAAATACATCAAGGCTGAGGAGAGCATGAGAAAGTATGAGCCCGTTGCTACTGGCAATGGAAATTCAAAGAAGAGAAAGGATGCTCCAGAGTATGATGCAAGGGAGAAGTATCCTAGGACATCAAAGGATTCTGATTCACCACCCAAGAAGAACAATTTTGGGCCTAAGTTTACGGAGTATGCAAGATTGAATGCTCCTAGGAGCCAAATTCTGATGGAGATTGCAAAGGAAGAAGACCTTAAATGGCCGAAGCCTATGAGGGCCGATGTGTCAAAAAGAAATCAAAACCAATACTGCCGGTTTCATAAAGAAGTTGGCCACGAGATAGATGACTGCAGGCAACTGAAAGATGAAATTGAGTTCTTGATTCGAAGAGGAAAGCTTGGTAACCCCGACAAGATCAAGGCAATCCTAGACATGGAACCACCTTAGTCTGTTAAGGATGTGCAGAAACTGACAGGAAGAGTTGCAGCTTTGGGAAGGTTCATCTCCAAGTCAGGAGAAAAGTGCTTACCTTTCTTCAAGGCACTCAAAAATGTGAAAAATTTCGAGTCGACACCTGAAAGCCAAGAAGCCTTTGAGGCCCTGAAGAAATACATGGCTGAAGCACCACTGTTGGCAAAAGCAAAGCCAGGAGAGATACTCTATCTATACTTGGCAGTCTCCGACACTGCCCTTGGAGCTGTTTTGGTAAAGGAAGAATTGAAGGTTCAGAAACCCATCTACTATGTGAGTAAGATTCTGCATGGGGCAGAAATAAACTACTCTACCATAGAGAAGTTTGCCTTAGCCTTGATAATGGCCTCAAGAAAGCTACGTCCGTACTTCCAGGCGCACAAGATAGAGATTTGACTAATCAACCTCTAAGGAACATTCTACACAGCCCTCAGGTTAGTGGAAGATTGATCAAATGGGCTATTGAGTTGGGGGAATTTGATATCAAGTATAAGCCTCGTACGACCATTAAAGCTCAAGCACTCGCTGACTTCATGGTTGAATGTACCATTGACAACCAAGAAGTCGGGGGGCAGGAGGTAGTAGTGGAAGACAGCAAAGATGAAGACATGGTGTCCAAGGAATGTTGGGTGCTCTATTTTGATGGAGCATCAAAAACAAAATCAAGTGGAGCTGGTTTAGTGCTGCAAAGTCCTGATGGATTCATAATAGAGTATGCACTAAAACTTGACTTCCCAACGACAAACAATGAGGCTGAGTATGAAGCTTTGATTGCTGGCTTAGGGCTGGCTGCAGCCCTGAGGGTCAAAACTCTGAAAGTCTGTGGAGACTCAAGGTTAGTTGTTTCTCAAGTAAATGGAGAGTTCGAAGCCAGAGATGAAGTCATGGCTAAGTATCTGAAACTTGTTAAAGCCATCATGACTCAGTTCGATGAATGCTATGTGGAGCACGTTCTGAGGGAAGAAAACATGAAGGCAGACGCCCTGTCTAAGTTTGCCTCTTCTGAAATCGAGAATTATGCAGGAAGTGTATACTTCCAAGTCTTGAAAACCCCGAGCATCAATGGAAAACTGATAGCACCTATTGGTGTTGCTAGTTGCTGGATAGACCCCATCAAAGCTCATTTGGAAACTGGGTGGCTACCTAATGACACCTCAAAAGCACGAAAGCTATACGTCAGAGCACTAAGGTATGCCCTAATTGAGGAAATTCTATATAAGAAATCTTTTGTTATTCCATACCTGAAGTGTTTGAGACCTCAAGAGGCAGAATTGGCCCTGAAAGAAGTTCATGAAGGGATTTGTGGACAGCACTTGGGGGGCAGAGCTTTGGCCCATAAAGTTACTCGTCTAGGTTTCTATTGGCCAAGTATGCTTGCTAATGCAAAAAGTTATGTGAAGAAATATGAATGGTGCCAGAAGCATACACCAGTGGTTAGACAACTACCTAAGATGTTGACATCCGTAAACTCACCTATCCCTTTTGCTATGTGGGGAATGGATATACTTGGGCCATTTCCAATGGCAAGTGCACAGAGAAAATTTCTGATAGTAGCAATTGACTACTTCACTAAGTGGATTGAGGCTAAACCTTTGGCCAAGATAACCACCAAGCAAGTGATGCACTTCTTTTGGGAAAATGTGATATGCAGATATGGAATTCCACGAATCCTGGTAACGGACAATGGAACTCAATTCAACAATGACGAGTTCAAGAAGTATTGTGATGAGAATGATATCAAGTTGCGCTTCACTTCTGTTGCCCATCCTCAAGCAAATGGGCAAGCTGAGGTTGCAAATCGAATTATCCTAGATGGACTAAAGAAAAGAGTTGAACGCTCCAGAAATACTTGGGTAGATGAATTGCTTCCCATACTATGGGCTTATCGTACTACTTGTAAAGTCACCACTGGAGCTACCCCCTTCTTGCTAGCATATGGGGCCGAGGCAGTGGTTCCAGTGGAGATTACTCACACATCTCCAAGAGTTGAGGCTTATGAACCAGAAGTAAATGAAGAAGGCTTGAGGCTAGCCTTGGATCTAATTGACGAAATTAGAGATGAGGCGAATGCCAAGATAGTTGAACATCAGAAACGAGCATCTTTCTACTACAACCTAAGGGTTAAAGAGAGATTCTTTCGTCAAGGGGACTTGGTCCTTAGAAAAATTGAAGCATCTGGAGTTGGACAAAAGGGAAAGTTAGCCCCAAACTGGGAAGGGCCCTATCGGGTCAAGAATGTGTATGGACGAGGCTCATACAAGTTGGAAACTATGGAAGGGATTGAAGTGCCTAGAACTTGGCATGCTGCAAACTTGAAAGTTTACTATGTTTAAGTGTATCCTAATTGGACTCACTATTAGGACAAGTAGAAATAAGGTCGATGAAACCAATCCAAGTTTTTGAACTTGAGGTAGAAGTAGCAAACTATGTAAGGGTTGAACCCATTTCTTCAAGTTATGAATTTATTCAGCAATTTCCAAAATATTCTACAAAGCATTGCATATTGATGTTCATAAGATTCAAAGTACGAATTAAGTACGCAAACACGAGAAATTAAAAGGCATGAAGAAAATAAGTTAAATAACTTTCAATAAAGTTAAAGTCATGCCCGAAGGCAGAATTACATAAAATAAATAAATGCTACAAACAACTATGCCTCCTCAGGGCCAGACTCCTCTTCAGAATCCTCTCCCTCCTCAGACTCCTCCTCCTCACCGGACTCCTCCTCACCGGAGCTGGATTCCTCAGACTCTTCCCCAGGCTGAGAGGCATGTTCAGGATTGAGAATCCTGTCATCCTCATCCATATCATCCCCTCCGGCCAAGGCCTTCTCCAACTGGTTAGGAGGATGGGGGCTGGGAAGTCAGAAATAGTAAGAGATCCAGGAAGTCTCCTCGAGACCTCAGCCAAAGCCTCATCCAATCCTTTAGTGAACTGGACGGGGAAAAGGAGATCATCGTGCTGAGTAATAATCTCCTGGTACTCGGCAGAGTCAAAGTACTCATCAATAATGCGATCTTTCCCCTTCCTGAGCTCCACCAGCTCCGCTTGAGCATCAATCAGATCCTTCTCCCTCTGGTCCAAAGAAGCCCTAAGAGAACCCACCTCCAGCTGGGCCTTATCAAACTTAGCCTTGTTGGCCTCCGAGGATGCACACCAAGCTTTGGCTTGGAATAAAGCCCCTTGAAAGCTGGCATTAGCCTACAAACAGATCACAAGTTAGTATGATAACTTAATATATATTAAGGACTACAAATAAAAAGGGAATAAAGACTTACAGCAGCAAAAGCTTGAGAGCCCGCGCTTTCAGCTCCCTCAATGGTAGAGTTAGCCACAAAATCCTTGTAGTCACAAGGAGTTAAGGAATGATGTGACCACTCAACAGCATTCTGGGCCACCCCAACTATGGTGTCCTTCTTCCTAATCCCCCAGTTGGGGCGCCAAACTGAGCTCTTAACTGAGGAAGAGCCCTCGACTTCCTCAACCTCGGCAACATGAGGCCTCAGAATAGAAGGGCCTTTAGCAGCCAGCCTAGGGTCCTTCAAGCAAGCCCTCTTGATTCTGGCTGTCTCCCCGCCTTCCGGCTCATTTTGCTTGTTAATAAACTCAGCAGCTGCAAACAAAAGTCAAGGAAAACAATCGGTATAAGGCAATCTTAATACAAATATAAGAAAATAGAGGAAAGGGAATTACCCTGATCAGAAACTTTTGAAAGTTTCAGAGACTTAAGTACAAACTCGTCCAGGAGCTCCCAAGCCATGGTGGCATAATCATCCTTGATGAGTTCAGCATAAGCATGAGCCTCCTCTTCAGTCAGGACTATGTCATCTGGGCTACCATCTGACACTCCACTGAACGAGCTCTGAAAAAGGGTGCCCCAATCCCCCTCATCCCACATCAAATACATAAACTCATCCTTCCACTTGGGGTTATTGTCAGGGATGGATTTTGGATGGAAAATGGGGGGTGTCGAAGAACGGTGACTAATGTACACCCAACCCAAGGTTTGACAAGAGCTATTCTTAAATTGAAATATCTTTCTAAAAAGGGCGACAGAAAGAGGGAATTTGTTTTTTAAACACAAAACAATAAAACACATAATCAACCTCCAAGCATTTGGAGGTAGCTGACAGGGATTAATTCCTACGTCGGCTAAAAGTAGGGGAATGAAAGAATGGAATGGGAATCGAACTCCCGCAGCAAAGACCCCCTTATAAATGCAAAGAGCATTTGGGCGCCAATGGCAGGAACGATCCCCAGGACCAGCTACGACTAACCTATAAGGTGGCCTAATTTTATACATATTCTTATAATTAGCAATTGCATCAGCATCATGAAATCTATTGCTATGGTTGAAGGAATCTAAATGCCATACAGAGGGATATTCTTCACTACGCTCTAATATCATATCTTGTAAAGACATAGTGGGAGAACGGATGACGATACCTCTCTTAGAAGCTTGATTCATTTTCTGCAAACGTTGAGCAGAACGATCAGCCATATTCAAATCTTCAAAGAAAATGCAGAAAATCTTCAACAAAAACTCAGAAAACCTTCAAGGGATGAAGGTGAAAGCCCAGAAACCCAGAAAATCTTCAAGCTATGAAGATTAAAACCCAGAAACCTTCTTGGGAAGGAGATTTGAACCCAGAAAAATAAGAACACCACCATGAAAGCTCGCCGGAAATCGCCTTACTACGGAGAAAAAGAGAGAAAAATGAAGAAAGACAGAGAGATTTAAGGAAAGTAATTTTTTGGAAAGTTTTGAGTGAAGAGTAAGAAATGAAATCTCACTCTTTTATAGGCAAAGTGACTGGAAACTCAACCGGTTAGGGAAGTCTAACCGGTTACAGTCAGTCAAAGCCCACAATTACTCTTTGGGCTGCTGGAATTAAAGCCCAAAAAGAATTATGATCAATAAAAGTCAAGGCCCAAGGCCCAAATAAAAGAGGAGGCTCAAGAATTAAACCTAAGAGGGTTCAAGGACTCATAAGAACTTAGGGCCCAAAAAATTCAAGGCCCAAAGTCTAAAAGGAAGGCTCAATCTCAATAGAGCCCAACAGAATACGAAGGCCCAATATAAAGGCCCAAAAGGTTGAAAGCTTGAGAAAATATTATCTCAAAATTTAGAAATAATTCTAACACAATAAAGCGAATTCAAGATCGAAAATATGCTGAAAGTAAGTTCGAGAAATCAAGTTCGAAATTACCTATTTGACTAAACGACTTGAAACCTATTTGAGGTCGAAAAACAACTACGAAATCGAGCTCGAAATTACCAAAAATCGAGATCGGAAAAGTGAGTTCGAAAATAAACTGAAAAAAGAAATCTAATTATTCGACCTTGTGGCAATTTGAGGTCAAATTTGAATTGAAAAATTGAGGTAAAAAAAGACCCAAGTTGAGCTTGGAAAATTCGAGTTCGAAAAACACCTCAAAATTTCTGATCAAAATTATTAAGCTGAGCTCGAATCTAAATAAATTGAAGTCGAAAAACCCTGTTCGAAATTCAATTAAAAGTTGAGGTCGACATGTTCGACCTCGACACGGTCCTGGTCGAAGTTTTTGCTCGCAAATACACTAGACCCTGGCCAAAACTTCTGTTCGAAATTGGACTAAAAATCGTGGTCGAAAGACACTGGAAATCGAGTTCGAAGAAATGAGGTCGAATTTACATTAGAAATCAAAGTCGACATGTTCGACCTCGTCTTACTTCCTAGTCGAAAACAACTGTGAAAATGACCTAGAATTCTGGTCGAAAATAGCCTGGATTCCTGGTCGAAAAATCCTGGTCGAATTTATACTAAAATTCCTGGTCGAACTATTCGACCTCATCCCAGTCCTGGTCGAAAATGACCTAGAATTCTGGTCGAAAATGACCTAGAATTCTGGTCGAAAATAGCCTGGATTCTTGGTCGAAAAATCCTGGTCGAATTTATACTAAAATTCCTAGTCGAACTATTCGACCTCATCCCAGTCCTGGTCGAAAATGACCTAGAATTCTGGTCGAAAATGCTCTGGAAAAAATGGAAAAATTCAGGAAAAAATGTGATAACTTCTACAAAAATCCCAAGGGTATTTTCCCAGAAGTTGGGGGGCAAATGATATGGGCTGAATTATAACCCTAGAAATAATTAATGATATATTCATTAGACCTAGTTTGGTCCAAGAATTAGGCCCGACAAAAGGCCCGAAACCCTAATTATTTATTAATTTCGTAATTAATAAATAAAGGAAAATACACAGCTCATAAAAGAGTCCAAATGTGATAATATCTTCATAAAAGGATCCAGAATCCCAATCAAATATTACGATGAGTCACAGCACTTATCAGATGAGGATAATACTTGTCTGCCAAGCAAAACACTCCTTATCAGTTATCAATAACGAGACTTATTCATTAAGTCTCCTAAACATACTCTAAATACAAGGCTCCTGCCGCCTATATAAGGACCCTCGTCCTTCATCCAAGAACTACGTTTTATTGGCTTGATTCTCTATACAGCAGAGATACGTAGGCATCTTGTGAGGACCGATTTAGTCCCGAAACGCAAGAGCAACCATTAAAGCTTGAACGCTCACAAACCCTAGCATTTAATTCACAAAGCACGTGTTTTAATCCATAACATCATGGTGATATGAAATGTTGCATGTATCGTTCTTTAACTATAACTAGAACTTACAACAGATTTCTAGTATAATATGTTGCTAAACATCAATGACTTGAACAAAACTTAAAATAAATGATTGAGACTCTATGTATGCTTCGTAATGTTACACGAGAAACCATTCACAACTTCAACAACTTACTAAAAGAGACTATAAAATTATGGTTGAGAATTAGAATCCTCATGTCTAATTTTTTGAGATATATGATCTAGGGTCGTTATAGAGATGGAATCACTATAGTTATAATTTTAGGATCCACCAACTAGGAAATATTATAAACGATACCATAAGCTTATAAACCTATAATCTCATCATTAGTTAGTTCTTCTATACACATTTTATACTAGCTAAATGTCAACAAGTGAATAGAAGTCAAAAGAATAAAGATGAGACTATAGGTGCTCCACATGGAGAATGACAATCTTGCAAGTGTTGACTCCAATAGATAATGTCATCACCTTATCCATGGTCACAAATGAGCTTGAAGTGCTTGTGACTAGATTCATAGCAGTGGTGTCTCTTAGGTCAATTTTAACTGATGAAATCTTAGCCCATGTATAACAATTTTAAAAATCGTCTAAGCCATCATAATCATACACACAAAATACAAGTTCATATCTAATAACTTAATAATCATTTAAAAACACATACAAATATAAAATTCTCAAAATTTGTGAACATACCAACATAATTGCATGTATGGACAAGATTCATAGTTGATGTATTAGTGTCGAAGCCACACCAATACTTTATGCATATTGGAAGATTTGAAATAATACAGGGAGGACTTTGAAAAGGCTTAAAGGCTAAAGTCGTATTTAACTAAAAGATATTTCCGGGAAGTCTAAATTTATTCGCTTCCCATACAAAGTGAATTGAATATATATGACTTTTCTCATAAATATGAATACACCTAAGTCAAACATATAAATTTATTACAATTCCATGAAAAAAAGGATGTGCACCACAATATCTTAAAGTGTAATAGTTAGTTCTCAATAGTTTTAGATTCCTCTTTTTAAGCATCTTTAGTTTAAAACATGTATAGCAAATGACCCGAGGCAATGGATAACTCGTGATTTACGGTGGAAGAAAACCATAATAAATTAAGCACTTGGACACAATCAAACCTTCAAAATAAAATTTTAAACCTTGAACGTCTTAAATGAAATCC
Source organism: Heracleum sosnowskyi (assembly GCA_030848705.1). NCBI lineage: Eukaryota > Viridiplantae > Streptophyta > Magnoliopsida > Apiales > Apiaceae > Heracleum > Heracleum sosnowskyi. Next base: position 10,678,509 of record CM061244.1, on the reverse strand, counting down.
ACCATCACACTAGTGATGCGAAAGAATAACTCGTGATAATAACTTATTATAATTATATTGTTAAATATACTATAAGGTAGTTTGAGGGAAAGAGAGATAATATTTGATTCCATATTTTGGTGTGTTCTTCTCCAATGAAAGTTACAAGAGTAAAGGAAAATTCAAAGGTTTCAGAGTTACAAGTAAGGTAAAGCCAAGAGTGTAGATATTGGAAAGACAAAGAATATCCACACATATGTTACCTATTCATAATGTCAAAATAACTTATTACAACATCATTCTCTCCTGCTTCAACACTAGATGATATATCACTTGGTTTTTTTTTTTTAAATTAGAAACACTGTTCTACTTTATTGCAACACTTTTTTTGAACACTTTTCATATTTTGACAACATATTTTCTTGTTTATTAAAACACATACAATATATTATTTTGGTGGCAATACTTTTAGAACATCTGAATCATAATTGCAATATCTCAAACTTAAATATAATTTCAACTAAAACTATAATTGTCAAACATAGATCCCTATACATTATATTAGATCAACAAAACAGGATCCAAATCATCACCCTCATAAACTAGTACATCGTTGTACTTCGACATAAACAAACTTGTCAATAACTACAAGACATAACTTAGTACATTAGTACAAAACTGGGTTTTTACGTCGGTTAAACTGGCCTTTTACGTTGTCTAAATAGCGACGTATGGAGGGGGGTCGTATAAAATAAACAGTTCTATACGTCGGTTAAAAAGCCGGCGTATGATATAGTACCAAAACACCGACATAAATGATTGAAAACTGTCATAAATTATATATGAATGCCGACGTATAAAATATTTTTAGCCGATGTAAAAGCCATAAGACCGATGTATATTGGTTATCCTTTTACGTTAGTTACTTTAAAAAATGACATATATCTTGATTCGTATATGTCTCTTCTTTGTAGTTTATATATCGCCTTTTACCAATAAAAATCAACGTATATTATTAAAAAAAACTAACATGCCCACCGTTGTTTCTCTCCCTATAACCAAAGTTCATGTTATATATACGAACAGTTAATCTGATGTAACTAAACATTTTGGAAACCAAAATTTTCAACACAATGATAGACAAAATAAAATAATTATTATTACACATTTGAAAACATGTCCACAAACGTTTATACAAGGTTATGAGTTCGACTCCAGCATAACGCAAAAGGGTATTTTGTAATAAAAAATATGAGTTAACAATGTTTCATTGCGGCCGCAGCAATGACACATTGCTTGGGTCGTTCTTTGTGACTGTTGGATTCCTTTCCATTGGTCCAGATTTGTTGGCTCCCATGTATTATTTATAACTTACCAAGTCACTAAATTTAACCATATTTCAAATAATAATCTAGAAGGCTAAAGAAGCCTCAAATTCATCATATCATTACATAATAAAATCATGGAAGATGAACTATGAGCAAATTCATCGTTACATACTAAGCATACACTTAATAAGTAACACATATACATCTTCAAGAACTAGCATATTCTCATAAAAATGTTACAGTCAAATTTACAAATTTAAAAGTAATATATATAGATCATTCGTATCACAATAAAGAAATCATATCAAAACTAGACACAAAGGAACGAGAATTTCTTAAATCGAACTTCTAACCTCCTTCTTGAAGTAAAATCTGCAGGCACTATATGGATTGTTTTAGTAAAGATAGTTGTGAGATTTGATATGCAAAAACGAATTAAAATTAAAGTTAAAATAAGAACAGAACAGACTTGCAGTCACATATGAACAGACTTTTAAAATTAAATTAAAAGGTTATTCAATTTAAGAACAGAACTCGCATTTTATCACACCCAAAACTAACATTTTATTACACAAAAAACTCACATGTTATCAATAATTCGCATTACCAGTTAAACAGAAACATACAACTATAAATAAATCATACAAAACAAAACAAGAATACATGCAAAATCAAAGAAAAGATCCAGTTAAAGTAAACAAACATACAAAACATAAAAGTATACATTTAACAAAAAACAACGAAATCAAAATCAAAAAACAAAAAACATCGCTTAACAGAGCTGTAAGTACACATATAAAATCAAAGATTCTTACATCGAAAGTCAAAGCCACCTCTAAGCTCCAGATGATGTGTAGAAAAAGAAATTAACCCGATTAACCCAATTAAAAATCAGAAATTGAAAAAGAAATTAACCCAATTAGGTCGATTCCTTTTTACCTTGGTTCGGTTCTTCAATTAGGGTTTCAATTTATGGATTAAGGTTTCAATTTTTGGATTAGGGTATCAATTTGTGGTTACAGAGATAGTGAGTGATGGAGAGAGACGGCTCGGAGAGAGAGTGAGGAGTGAGTGAAAAGTGAGAGAGGGTGAGTGTTGATGGTGTGGGAAAAGGGGGAAAATTGGGGGGAATATAAATTTGGCTAAGGGGGGCGGGGGAATATTTTGGGAAATAAGAGGGAACATATTTTATTAAGGGGGAAAGTGTGACGCCCTCCAAACCCGGGGTACAGATTTGGGGAGTCACTCGACCAACGAAACACAATATACCTGGATATAACACATGCATAATATAATAATGACATAAAACACCCCTTAACCAAGACCGCATCCAGATTATGGCATTGAACAAGCTTCTAAGTCATATTATTACAAACCAGTTTTCAGAGTTATTACACAACTTAAAGTCAAAGCTAGACATCTAGTCTAACTATCAAAATAAACAACTACCCTCCCAATGACAACCACTCTTGGTGATCTCCTAGCTGCGGGAGAACTATCGCTCGCGTTGTGTCTGCTCATACTCTCGCTTAACTGGAATAGGGTTAGAAACAAAACAAGTATGAGCCACAAGTGCTCAGTAAGCATAATATATATCAATCACGGTTCCATAATGAAAGGAAGGATCACAGTTATCTGAATCAACAATATACAAGTCAAACATATGTTTTTAACAATCTTTATTGAAGAAAGAGGGATTAGAATTGGACTTCTACATTTTTCAAATAAAAAGGTTGAGCTGCTGATCAGTCACGCATCAACCCCGGACTAGCTTATAGCAAAGTCCTCAACTAGGATCCATGGCCATCTGGGCCTTAATTTATTTCGACCATAAATATGGCCCGACCATTATTGGTCTCATTTTAAAACATGCCAATTCTATCACAGAGTATAAGCAATTACATGCATAAGAAGATAAGTACACAATGATATGGTGCAATAGTTGCAAAAGAGCTTCAACTGCTCAATATCAAATGAAGTTCGAGAAATAGATTTGGAATGGTTTCAACGGTACGTAAGTACACAATGACAAGGTATAATAGTTGCAAAAGAGCTTCAACTGCTCAATATCAAATGAAGTCCGAGAAATAGATTCGGAATGGTTTCAACGGTACATAAGTACACATTTAAGAAGGTCAACAATGATTATAGTCAATACAAATGAATTGAAATGAAGATTTCTGATATTCAACACGATTGTGGATTTAATCAAGAATTTAGGAATATTCAAGGAAATAGCATCAGTTGCTCAAATATGGGGTGAAGATTGAATAATCTGAATCGTTCTGATGGTAACATACATATAATCATTAAGAACAATAACAATTGAATCAACTAGCCCTCATATAATAAACAACTCATTACAGTAAGTCTAACTATCCTCGTTCTATCCTCGATATACACTCATAACCATTTTCAAATTTAAACCAGTAATCGGGTACCTATCGAATACCCGATCTAATTTACGATACTTAAAACTCAGAAACTAGCCCTCGTACGGGCATTTACGAACTATAAAACACATTATTCAACTCATATAAACCATATAGCACTTATAAATATTTTTAGAACAATATTCGAGGCTTATTTGAATTTAAATAAGTCACAAACAATTTTTAAATCAAAAATCGGATTTTTAATCCCAATATAAGTAGTTAAAAACAATTAAATCAATTCATAAAAATTAATTGACACTTTTCAAACACTCTAACTATTTTGAAATAATTAAATCAAGCTAGAAATAATTAAACCTAATTTAAATTAATTAAATCTAATTAATAATTAATTATTAAGAATTAACTGATTAAAAGAATTAATCAATTAATTAAATTAATTAATTATTAATTAAAAATAATTAAAATAATTAAATTTAAATCAGTTTTCAAATTTAAATAAATAATTATAATTTTTCAGAATTTTCTGAATTTAAAAATGTATTTTCAAAATAAAAATATGATTTTTATAAAAATTTAAACTATTTTCGAATTAAATTTAAAAATAAAATCCAAAAACAGTTTTCTGAAAATGAATTAGGGTTTCGAAGATTGAAACGGGTCAACAATTCGGGTAAACGGGTCGGGAAGAACAAAAACGGGTCGGGAAGAACTTGCCGGAAATTTTCCAGATTCCGGTGGGTTTTCCAGAATCCGGCGACTCAAAAACACCTCAGAATTTGGGGCTTTTTATACCAAAACATTCCTTACAAACTCAGCTATTCATTCCGATCAAAACAAACCAAAAACACAGCCGGAATCCCAATCCCGATCAAATTCCGGCGACCTTATACAAATTTTCCGATCTACCAAAATCTAACATGAAACTCTACGTTCTTTATGTTAAAATGAAGCTAAGAACACATACAATGAAAGCCCTCTACCAAAAACAATGTCAGTCATTCATATGAACGGACTATTCAAAAGAAAAATCGGGCAAAAACCCTAGAATCGAAATTCTCAAAACTGGACATAAACATGAAATTAAAGCATGGATTCCTACTCAATAGAACCCTAGGAACATGTTAGAAGCAATCAATTGAACGGAGAATCAACAGAATGAAAATCCCTAATTCGAACAAGAACCCTAATTTAATTCAAATATTGAAAAATTCATATAAAATCGAACAATTACTAGATGATGATATGGTTGGAAGATTCTAAAACTAGAGCTCAAGATCTTTGATTTGAGTACTTGAACTTGAGATTTGGATTTTAATAACACCTTCAAAATTGATTTTGATTTTCAAGAACACGAAGAACACGGTTCGGGGATTTTTATATTTTTTTGTATTTATATATGTATTATACATATAATAATGTACGATTCGCCTTTTTATACTTAGTGGAAAATAATACCCCAAACGACATTTTTGGATCGATATAGATCCATTGGATCGCTTTAAATCTTTAATAAAGTAAAGTACACGTTTTACGAGGTGATAATTATCCAAAAGAACTGATAATTATCCATATCAATACATATCATTTATATAACGAATGCTCAAGAATACTGGGGTTATAACAGGTGCATTATTGATATGAACGATATATCAATCGCCCTAAACAATTAGGGTACGGAATAATTTTCACCTTTCTGAATAAAACAGATAATATTGATAGTATCGGATAATAAGGGATATAATGATACGAAGAAATCCTCCGATATTGATTCGGACACGAATGACAAAGGAATAATAATGATGTACAAAATTTCAACGGGGCCCTTGAATTTTCAAAACGGGGCTCAAAATTGAAGATATTTTCAAATGACAAGATATTTGAAAGGGGCTTCCGACACACCAATTTAGCACATAATCACTCATCAACCTTAATCATTAAAACTCAAAATACTCCAAAATAATTATTCTACACATATAATACAATTTATATCATTAATAAAGTTCACGGATCTTACAGAAAGTGTGGTATATGGGAATTTTTTAATTTTTTGAAAATAAGAATCCACACCGGCTATTATTTGAACCAATGTCTAAAACGCGCTTTAACATCGCTTTAGAAGATACCGATGTTGAATCTACTTTTTCTAGTAGTGGCCGCCCATCAGGAATCATTTCTACTCATCTCATGCGTAAAAAAGTTGTTAAATCTTTTCTAAATTGATTGAAGTATGCTTCATAAACACCAGGTGGACCATCTTTTGCCAAGTAGACATTTCCTTTGTTACTATCCAACAGTTTCTCAGGAATCTGCGTTAAAGTTTTGTTAGTCTAGATATAATATATTGTAATTTTTTAATTTTTTTTTCATTTAATCCAACATAACTACCTGAGAGATCCAGTGAATACTATATGAAGAATGAACAAAGTGAATGCTGTTACTAGGGAAAAGTCAGGAATAGAAAGAAACTGGCACTCGTGATATAAAACAATTTACAGATTTTTCATGGCCTTTCTCATTTTCAAGCTTTGCATAAAATGGTGGCTCCCTTCTAAAAAGTGCGTTGAATCATTATTTGGAAGATCGTTCATGAAGACTTGAAACTCATTAGGTGCTTTCAGATTTTTCTCCTGGCATAGTGCACGAATACTGTTAATTTTATTTGTAACAGACAAGAAGGCGGTAGGTCCAGAGGAGCAGCCCAAATCAGCTAGCTTAGAGCATTCGGAGAACCCATGGGTACCAAAATCCTTGATGGTGTCTTCCAAAACTTTTCTGGACTTCAATATCACATTTTTCTGAAGATCACGAAATGGTTCAATAGTCTTTTAGATATCACGAAATGCTGTGTGTGTGTGTGTGAGAGAGAGAGAGAGACCTGAAGGGTGGAGTTGTCGGCATAGCTACATTGGTGATTGCCTGCAGCATTCATGTGTAAACCATTTACCAAACTCATGTTTACAGGTCTTTCTTTTTCATACTCTCCTGCAGTCCGACTCTTTCACTGCTTCTTGATGTGTTTCTTGTATGGAATCCATGCTACTGCTAGCTATACAAAAAAGATAGCCTGCTAAACATGACTTTATTTTCTTAGAAGATAACAAGTGTTGTATATGAAGCGCATCAACTACCAAAAATTTCGATCTTTTAGATGATAAATATAGTGGTTTAGTCTATGGGAGCTCAGTCATTTGGATTTTATTCCAACTTGTAAAATCTGAAGGACGTTGCTGAAAGCCTAAAGCGGTTGCTCTTAATTGTAGACCCTTAGTCACGGACTCACTATAAAGTGTTGCAGGACTTGGAAATTGATTGCTTGGTGCAGCAGGTACAAGTAGTTAGCTAACAAACAATACTTAGGTTATTTTATTACTAAAAATGTTTCTAAAAAATGTGACTGCTTTTCATGTTTTCAGTGGAGGCCTGTGTGTTGTGCAGTAGGAAGTGTACTAAGATTGTCAATATTAAGAATGAAAATGATGTTTCAACGTCTAACTAGCTAGATTTAGATTAAATTATTATATATCTTGTAGATCAATTGTAGATTCTACGACAGAATTTTTCTTCCAATAAAAATTTGTCACCTATTGTCCGAAGCAAAACCTGATTCCAGCAGATAGCTAGTTACATATTCGGGGAGTTCTGATATATGGTTTAATACTTGAGTAGTTTACTTTCCGGTTTTCAAATATATACCAAGCACATCTCTAGCTAATAGGGTGTTTGGTTCATGGCTCATTCCCATGTATTAGTATTTTGTCAAAGAATTTATAACCTGGTTACAATGAGAAGTGAAAACCTCATTTCCATTGACAATGAGAAGTGAAAATCTCATTTCCATTATCAGAGTACCTCATCTTTATTTACCCCATGGGATTCCAAACATTTCCATTTTCAAAATTAAAAGGGTAGGTTATGGACCCTCCCCAAATTCACCATGCCAAGACCAAAGATGTGGGCTAAAGGAATGATACAATGATAGAGAGGTAAATTATAAAAGAAGGTTCCTATGGGCGGGGCGCGGGCCACGGGCCAGGTGGGTATTGTAGAAACTTTTTCTTAAATAGATATTATATATGTTTTCTGTGTTTTAAATTATTTTTATTTTTCAAGTTTTTTTTAAAAACATTTAGTGATACTTTTTCACCAAATGCGTATTTATGATGTTCATATCTTAAATGTGTTTTAAATTTGTAGCTAAAAATTTCATAATGGTTATTATTTTTAATTAACATAAAAAATATATGAATTTGGCCAACAATTATTATTTGTATAATAAATGAAAATAGTAACTTATAGTTAAATAGTGAGAAGTATAAATATTTATACAAGTGTTGTTACCATGGCATGTAGCTTTTAAAATCTAGACAAGTATGAACGTAATAATTTAGAACAATTTTGAAGGAATTGCAAAATCTAGGGCCGTTCACGAACCGAGCTGTTTGCGAACAAGCTCGAGCGGGCCTCTTTAAGGGCTCGACTCGGCTCGATTCATTAAGAACTCGAGCTCGAACACAGAAAAAGTGTTTGTTAAGAAAACGAGCTCGAGCCGAGCTTTTAGTGAGCTCGACTCGAGATCGTTCGGCTCGAGCTTGGCTCAATAAAGCTCGAAAAAATTAAGTTATATCATGTATATTTTTATATTAGTTGGGATATTTTCTAACATTTTATATAAATTTATAATTAAAATTCTTAGATTTACTTAAAATTAGTTCGGGAATTGGGTTGAACTTGAACTAAAAATGTTTTAGTTTGTTGGGATAAGAAATATTGTGTTTTTTTGTATAAAAATATTAAGCCTTAACAAGCTCGGCTCAGCTCGGCTCGGCTCGGTTCGTTTTTGTTCGATAAAAGCTCGTGCTCGGCTCGTAGACTCGAGCTCGAACACATATTTTGTGCGATAAGAAAGCTCGTTTCGGCTCGGTTCGTTAGAAAAAATATAAAGCTCAGCTCGTTTAAATCAAAACTCGGCTCGGCTCGGTTCGTGAACAACCCTGGCAGAATCCGAGTTTCGGAGACTAAAAAACAGATACTATAGGCCAGAGTCTACAATGTGTTATCAAAGACCGGAAATTCGAAAGTTTTAGACAGGAATACACACGAAGATTTACAGAATATGCAAAGTGCTAAGAAATAAGATCGTGAATTCGAAAAATATAGAAAGGAGTGCACATGAAGAAAATGATCAAACAATTAGAGAAAACTAAGGAATTGTCCGTCATTACTTTTTGGAGATGAGTGTTGAACCTTGGATAAGGGGCTAAGTGCATTATCAACTTTTGCTTACTCTATTCTTGCTAGAATATGTTTGGTGCTTGTAACATTGATGATCTTGTGTTATTAATTAATTAACAAATAATACGGAATAGAAATAACACAAGTAATCACTTTAAATCTAATATATTTTATTAGATTAAATTTTTTTTCTACAATCTGTGAACACAAAATGTATTCTTAGCCTTTTGGTTTTTCTCAAGGAGAACTCTAGATATTTTCTTGAAAATCTTAGCGACTAGGGAAAAAGGTTTGTGCACTAATATGAACTGTGCACAACTCACCCTTTTACATATTAGGTTGTTTTTTGTATAAGACAATTAGAATATAAAACTTGTCTATAAGTATACGTTGATACTAGAAATATACTCTTTATTGTTGATCATGTTTCGTTAACTGTTTTTTCTTGAATTTCTCATCTGACATCGTTGTAGGCTTATCATATGTAAATGGTTTTCTTTTTTCTTTGTTAGTATGCTACCTATGACCGAGCTATTCCTAATCTTTCTTTGTTGAAGAAAACACAACCATTTTGACAACTAAAGGTGCATATGGCTTGTTAATCTTTGTTTTTGAAAATCTTTACAACAATATGTCTGTTTTTTATTTGAAATTTGTTAAAGTCCTTGATTGATAACTCTATGAAATATCTGATTGAGATGTAGACTTCTTGAATGGCTTCGATGACTAATCGAATCAACTATTTTTAAACTTTATGTGTAGGTAAACCTACTATATTGACACGTAACAAATTTTACCGAGCAATTAAAAATTGGTAGCTATTGGTAATTGTAAAAAGGTTAGTAAATAAATAGTCTTTATTTACACATATCTATATTGGTAGGTAAATATTCAGGGTCCTATAAAATTGTGACTCACCAATGAGAGTCATAATTGATGATCCATGAAGTGCCTTCTCATTGATCATGTGGCTCATTGTGATCATCCATTTGGCACATTGTCATTGTACACGTGGTGCCTTGTCATCACTTTGTCTGCGACGACCACGTGTTGCTTTGTCATCGACTACGTGTCGCTTTATCATTGACGATCACATGGTACTTTATCATCAGACACAAGCCACCTTGTCATGGACCACGAGGCATCTTGTCATCGCCTATGTGAAATGCTTATAAATAACAACGTTGAGTTTTCGTGAAAGTAGGTATAATTAATTACAATTATGCGTAATATTTTTCTTAGTGTTGTTAGTTTATCAATTTTTTATGCTTTATTCTTTGCAAATAAGGATGTAAAAATAAGAAATGGATGCATAAATTTCTTGAATATGTTATTAAAAAAGTGATATAATAATCCATACAAACCAATGATAAAATAAAACATAAGAATGTCTAAGTCATCCTAATTTTTTTTATTCAGCATATTTTCAATTTTCACCCCACATTTTTTAAACTACTTTTAGTCTTAGCCTTCCACCCATATTCCTACCCTATATCTAGTCCAACTTACTACCAGTCACCTACCTTCTCACATTAGTGTATATATTTCTGATCATTCTCTGGCCACCTCACTTCCTCTCAAATTTGCTCCCTCCCTCCATCACAAAATATATGTACATTCATCTATCCACATCACTTCTCTTTCATCTTTGCTAGTGATTCTTCTATGCCTCATCTATGATAACCTCGCATCAAATAGCATTTTCATATAAAATTATTGATGTGGTTAGGAGTTGACTAGTTATTATTGTAAGAAAATCGTTACTTGTCATAGCTCTACATGTTAAACTTCTACATGTCCTTCTGAATGTTATTTATTGTGTTAACACTATATATTTTGAATTTCAGTTAAAACTAATCTAAGATTTGACAATCTATTGGGTTACCATATATACTATTGTCTATTATTGTATAATCATTTATTTTTAGGTTGATAAAACTTAGTATTGTGCCCTACATGTTAAAACCTAGCAAGAGTAAAATCCTATGGGAAAAAACTCAAGCAGGAAAAAGAGCGTGCCCTACATGTTTACAAAAAGACTAAAGATAAATATTAGTATTGACTTATACCCCAGATCTTCCTTCCATCCCCTATCTTGTGCTTTTAACCATCCAAAACTCCATAAAGTACTTTATGGTCATTTAACTATAACAAAACTCCAACAACACCGAAAAAGAAAACTATCAAGCACCGAAAAACACAAATATTACCGAGGACATTTAGACAATAATACTTTAAAGTCCGAAAAGAAAACATTTAGTATGTCACCTCGCCTGAAATCAACAACAAAAATGAACAAAATTAGTCTCAAAATATTAATTACAAAATTCTTTACATAATATAAAAATAACTAATATAAATCTAACCAAAGGGAGTCCCTTTCATTAGATAACTAATAATATAAATTTATAAGTATACATATATATAAGAATCTTGAAACTCTAACCTCCACTGCCAATGAAATATATGTAATCATCATTATTAACTTAATAAAATATTAAGTATATATAGTTGTGATCATATATGACACAAAATTATCTCTTAAAGATACAAACATGTCATCATTAATCACCTCCAAAAATGGTACAAACTTGCCCACATTAATGGCATCCAATAATGGTACAAAATGCCATCATAAGAGAAAAATATAAACTCTTCTATAGAAATTCAAAGCATTAATATTTTTAAGAAATAACCAGTGCTCTTACTGGAACACAAAATCACCTATGTTCCAGATATTATTAAGAAATACTACTGAATTGAAATACTATCCAAGGAAAAAGAACTGATTTAATTTAAGTTAGAGAATCGTTAGTGTGAAAGCTACGAAGATATGCTATTAGTTTAAATATAATTACCCAATTAAATTTATAACACATATTTCTAATAATTTACTACATTGTTGAAGCACAAAATTTACTATTAATTTAATATTCTAAAAGTATCTTAAATTTAAATTATACAATATACATGCAGCTGAGTATTGATTTTAATATATAATTTCAATAACTCATCTCAGTTCAAGTTTCAAGCCCCAGCCGCACTGATCTTGTAACACCAAATTCAAAGTCTCCTTGACTCAAGTTCCATCGTAAAGTAATAAAAAAAGCTTTTTGAAGAAAAGAAATTTGTTTTTGAAACATTACTTTTATGATTAATTTCCAACAATCTCCCCCTTAATCTGAAACTTGTATGGTCACCATCCTACTCAATCAATGACATTACCTTGCCCATCTGACAAGATCATTTGCCCATGTGGAAACTTTTTCATAAGCCCATATTGTTGAAAACACAAATAATATAACACTGCAAATATGAGATAAACTCAGGTTGTATATTAAACTGAACAAAAGAAATTCTCACTTGGCGTTACAAAACAAAGAAAGGAAAAATACTATAAATAAGGAAACTACTTGCTAACAGATGCTTCTACAAAACAGCTGCATCTCCTATTATTTCTCTACTGGAAACTCCTAAACAAACTCCACGACTCCACGTTCAACTAATGCTGCTAACAATTAGCTGACTTATTCAAATGTAAAACCATAACGTTCAGAATATTCCCAACATACTCCCCTTTAGTCTGAACGTGTCTGCAACTTCTTTACTCCCAGAATCGACCTCATCTTCTCGAACTGAACTGTGTGTAAACTCTTAGTAAGAACATCTGCCCTTTGCTCACTGGAACGAACATGCTTGACAACAATGGCACCCTTCTCAACACACTCTCTAATAAAGTGATAACGAACATCTATGTGTTTACTTCGACCATGGAACACCGGATTTTTAGTTAAGTCGATGGCCGATTTATTGTCAATATAGAGAACCACTGGACCAATTTTTGCATTAGAGATCTGACTCAACACCTTGTGCAACCAGATACCTTGACAAGCTGCGGCTGTAGCAGCCATAAACTCAGCTTCGCATGACGACAATGCAACACATCTTTGCTTTTGAGAAACCCACGTAATCAGGCTTTCGTTTAAGTAGAAAGCCATGCCTCCGGTACTCTTTCTATCATCCACATTGCCTGCAAGATCACTATCAGAAAAACCTGTTAACAAATAATCTCCATGGCTCTTTGTGTACACAATCCCGTAGTCAATCGTTCCCTTCACATAACGAAAAATTCTCTTGACTGCATTTTGGTGTAGCACTGTTGGCCTCTCCATGAATCTGCTCACAACCCCCACAGAGTAAGCAATATCCGGTCGAGTATGTACCAAGTATCTTAGACCTCCCACCATGCTTTTATATTCAGTCGAATCTACTGCCTTGCCATTTTCGTCCTTGTGCAATTGAATCTTCGGTTCCATCGGGTATCTTACTGGATTGCACTCACTCATACCAGCCTTCTCGAGAATTTTCTTTGCATACGAAGATTGCTTTAGCTCAATGTAACCCAGACCTTGCTCGACCTCAATTCCTATATAGTACGCCAGTTTTCCCAGATTGCTCATCTCGAACTCCATATTCATCTGTTGTTTGAATCTTACAATGCTTGCAACATCAGTACCCGTAACAAGTAGATCATCAACATACACACCTATGATTAGTGTATTGTTTCCTTCTCTCTTGATGTAGACAGCATGCTCGAAAGGGCATTTCTCGAAACCCAACTCAGTTAGACACCTATTCAGACGAGCGTACCAAGCCCGGGGGGCTTGGCGAAGACCATACAACGCCTTCCTTAACTTATACACTTTGCTTTCCTCCCCTTCTTTTTCATAACCTCTGGGCTGCGTTACATACACAGTTTCTTGCAGATCACCGTTTAGGAAAGCCGATTTCACGTCCAAGTGGTGAATTTCCCACTCGTTCATTGCAGCAATCGCCATGAGGAGTCTCACTGTTTCCATTCTAGTTACCGGAGCGAAAACCTCTTCATAGTCGACTCCATATCGCTGCACGTACCCCTTTGCCACTAGTCTGGCTTTGTGTTTCACAATATTCCCATCTGTGTCTCTTTTTGTTTTGAAAACCCACTTTAGATCAATAGGCTTAACTCCTGCTGGTAACTCAGTCAAAGTCCAAGTTTCATTTCGCTCAATGGCCTTGATTTCATCTTCCATTGCCTTTAACCAGACCTTCTCCCTTGCTGCTTGTTCGTATGTTGATGGTTCCTCAACATTCAATAGCAGCAACTCGTCTTCTGCTTCTATCTCTTCTGTTTCTGCATAAATACTCTCGAGTGACCTGAACTTTCTTGGCTGCTCACTGCTGCCACTGTCGCTACTTTCTGTGGAGCTTGTGGCTGCAGAGGATGCAGAGGACACCGGTGTATGATTCTCACCCTCATACCCAAGATTTGTACTTTCTGAACGTTGTTGAGAAGCTGACTGAGGTGTCTCGTTTTCACTTTCACTTTCAACTTCAATAGGGACTTCAGCTTCTCCTTGCGGTTCCGAATTAACTCCAAAAATCGTGAAGACAGAAGGGTTTATTGTGCCTCCTGTGACATTTTCGTTCCAACTCCATCCCTTTTTCTCCTCGAATACCACGTCTCTGTTTACATGAACTGTTCCTGCAGCTGGATCATACAATCGGAATGCTTTCGTTCCGGGCTCCTTTCCAATATATATCACTGCCTTACTTCTATCATCAAGTTTTTTAATAAGATGGCCAGGTATTTTCATATATGCTAAACATCCAAAAATCCGTAAAAACGAGAGCTGTGGTTTGTTACCTGTCCAGACCTCATACGGAGTTTGAACTGACAATGCCCTTGTTGGAGTTCTATTCAGTACGTACACAGCGTGTCTCACAGCCTCTCCCCAAAACTTTGATGGTAGACTCCTTTCTTTCAGCATGCTTCGTGACATTGCGACCACAGTTCTATTCCGTTTTTCTACGACCCCATTTTGCTGTGGTGAGTACGGAGCAGTGTAATGCCTTGTGATCCCACTTACTTCACAGAATTTTCTGAACTCCCCCGAGCAAAATTCTCCTCCCCTATCTGTTCGAAACACCTGAATGCCTTTGCTTGACTTCTTTTCAATCACCACCTTGAACTTCTTAAAAGCATCGAGAGCCTCGTCTTTGGACTTAAGCATAAATACCCACATCATCCTACTATGGTCATCCACCAACAGCATAAAGTAACGATTCCCAGCTGGAGTAGCTGGAGTAATCGGTCCACACAGGTCTCCGTGGATCAGCTCAAGTGTGCACTTTGCAGCAAACTCCGTCTTACTTGGAAATGGTTTTCGTGCCTGTTTAGATAGCAGACATCCACTGCAAACTTCTTTAGGTAAACCAAGCTTGGGCAGTCCCAAAACCATGTTGTGTTTAGTCATGAGTCGCATTGCAGCAAAGTTCACGTGGCCAAGTCTCGAATGCCACAGCAGGGTAGTTTCTTCTGTCTTCGTCAAGTGACATTCAGCTGTAATCCCCTCGATCCTTATTTTATATAAGCGATTCGCCGATTTCTTGACTTTCATCAACAAGCTTCCACCCTTCTCGTAGACCCACAGATGTTCTCCATCCAAAACTATTTTATTTCCATCCTCGGACAATTGTCCTAAGCTGATTATGTTATTTCGTAAAGTAGGAAGGAAATATACCTCTTTTAGCACTCTCTCTTCTCCATTCTTGCACCTGAAGACTACTGAACCCTTCCCCTTGATATTCACCGTGGAGCCATCGCCTAGCTTGACCTGTCCTGTCACAAATTCATCCAAGTCCTTGAATTTCGAACGCTGGCCAGACATGTTGTTGCTGGCCCCATTGTCTAGGTACCAAATGTCCGAGTCATTCTCATTTGTACTATGAAACACAGTTGTATCTTCATTATGTAGAGCCAGTTGTTTTTCATCTTTCTCGCATTTAACCAGCAACAGAGCTGGCTCCTCATCATGCATCTGAGTCAGGTTCGCCTCAGGTTTAAACTCACGTTCCCTTCGTGGCTTCCTGCACTCTGCAGAGAAGTGTCCAAGGCCTTGACAATTCCAACACCTTACTCTGCTTCTGTCACGAGCACGAATACCTTCCTTGCCACGAGTATCACCATTGCTTCGAGTACCATCTCTACTGTTCCTTTTCATCCACTCTTCACGAGTGAGCAAGAGTTGCCCCTCAGAATTTTCTCTTTTTCGCCACTCTTCCTCAGTCAGGAGCAGTTTTCCCTCGGTAGTTTCAGTATTACGCCCTCTTATCCTCTCGTCATGAGCTTTAAGAGAGCCAATCACCTCTTCAACCGACATCTCTTCCAAGTTTCCAAATTGTTCGATAGCTGATGCAATTTGAAGAAACTTGGGAGGGACAGCTCTAAGCAGTTTCTTCACTACATACGCCTCTTCCACCGTTTCTCCCAGGGCTCTGATGTTTGTGATCAAGCCATTCAGTTTCAAGAAAAAGTCGTCCAGTGACTCTGTCTCTTTCATATTCAGTGATTCAAATTCTCCTTTCAAGGTCTGTGCTCTCGCTTTCTTGACCTTCTCAGCTCCCAAACTAACCGTCTTGATAGCCTCCCATGCTGTCTTGGCTGTTTTCTTCTCGGCGACTGAAAGTAGCACGTCCTCGGGGATTCCTTGGTAGATTGCTGCAAGTGCTGACTTATCAGTTAGTTCATCGATAGTTGCCTTGGGATCTTTAGGTTCAATGGCCTCCCATACGGCATGGGCTTGCATATAGACTTTCATTTTTAAAGCCCATGCAGTATAGTTGGTTTTGGTTAACATAGGGTAGCTTATGCCCACAACACGCTCCTTAGTTTTGCTTGGTTCCATCTTCGTTCTCTTGGGCATGTACTTGGGCATTCAAAGTCTGTCCAGCTCTGATACCAGATTGTTGAAAACACAAATAATATAACACTGCAAATATGAGATAAACTCAGGTTGTATATTAAACTGAACAAAAGAAATTCTCACTTGGCGTTACAAAACAAAGAAAGGAAAAATACTATAAATAAGGAAACTACTTGCTAACAGATGCTTCTACAAAACAGCTGCATCTCCTATTATTTCTCTACTGGAAACTCCTAAACAAACTCCACGACTCCACGTTCAACTAATGCTGCTAACAATTAGCTGACTTATTCAAATGTAAAACCATAACGTTCAGAATATTCCCAACACATATGGCTTTCATCTTAGCCTGTTTGGCTTTTCACCTAGCAAGTCTGGCCTTTTTCTTTGCCCGTCTAGCACGTTGATTCTGTGCCTGTATGGCGGTTCTTATTTGCCCATCTGGCATGCTTTATTTTTGTCTATAACAAAGCAGGTTCATCATCCTCGATCTGTGCAAGGTTCACTTGTTGTCCCTGTTCTCTGGCTCGTCGTACGTAATGTCCAAAGATGTTGCAGTTATAACACTTTATCCTGCTCTTGTCACGTTTCCCACATTCGATGTTCTTTCCACGGTAATTACTTGTCCCACGGCAAAAACAATAACATGTGTAAATCATTGCTCGTATCTCAGCATAAAAGGAATTGGTAAGATTACAATAGAAACACATGACTCATATAACAAACCTTTCAAAAAGCTAACACATAAAAATGGAAGGTAATGAAGGTCACAAGAAAAAAGAAGACACTCAATACCTCACCTTTTCTTAGTGCGGCCTACATTGTTTCTTTTTCAACTGAAGGAGAAAAATAAGGCCTTACCGTGCAAAGAGAAAGTAGATTAGGAGATAATAACCGTGAATGATAAATAGACATGACAATGTGGATGATAAAGGCCAACAAAGGAAACATATATGTCAGGACACAAAAGTGGATTAGTAAACTACCTGATGCATTTTCGCAGCAACTTTCTGGTAGATCTCATTTAAATCTGGAAAATACATATCCTGTATAGTCTTAATCTGCAAGAAGCCATAAGGTTTTTATATGATTACATAGAAGAGATTACAGAATACCATAAGAAGGAAACTACCACACATCTTCTGCTAATAGATTACAACAATGTGACTGACCAATTCTAAATGTCGATAATTTTCTACACCTAGCTTTACAAAAATTATTTATTTTAGAGTTCCAAATTCCTTTTCACTTTTTCACATTTCACCAATTCAACCATTCACTTCCAAAGGTATTCAAGTTTCGATCTAAGTCTAACCAACTCCCAGTCATTTTGTGGGCAGTTTGATATTTTATAAGTAAATAAATTCATTTATTCCTTATGTAGCGTAAATTGAACAGTACGTAATAGCATACTAATGTTCTCATTCACTTATGTGTATGACTGTGGGTTCACCACGAACAACATCACATCTATACATTACCTTTCGAAATGTCTCCTTCTGCCAATCTCTGCCATCAGCATTTCCGATCCGAGCTGTGGAATCCAGAGAAGCTACAGATTGGTAAATAAAAATATATCAATATCCATAAACATTGTGGGAACTAAAGTGACTTCATATGAAAAAGCAAGAGTATGCATATGTGATCTTTTCTAGAAAAGAAGGAACAATATTAAGACATTAGCCATACACATTACTCAATACTTATGATACAAATTAGAAAACAACCAGAAAATATAATACTTTGCATACATTTAGTAAATATAAAACAATATTACATGCAACCAGAAAAATAAATACCAAATACGATAAAACATAATATTGAATATTTTGCATATATTTGATATATATAACAGAACATTACCTAGGTGAACATAATATATTCTGGAGTAGTTTCTTATGCAAATATTTCATAAAAAGAAAAGAAAAATCAAATGAGAATTTAGAAATCAAATAGAAAATTTTACAAATAATTGACGATATATAAGGGGAAGAACCTAGATTATATAGATAAAATTTTACTACTATCAACTAAATTTGTGAATCCTTGTCCATCTAGATCTAAAAATAACAAAAACTCTAATATTTAATATGAATTGGTATCTTGATTTAATTGTATTTAATGTGAATTTTTGATGTAAACCTACTTGATCTAAAACCTGGGCTCAAATCAGATACAATTGTCAGAACTTGGGCACTAGTTTTTTTTTTATGGTCTCCTCAAGTTTATTCAGTTGTTGAATTTGTAAATGTTGAATTTGTAAATGTGAGAAGAAGGAAAAAAAAGGTTCTCTTATAAGTACTTATAGTAGATCCAGTATGAAACACACTTGCAAACATCAATCTTTAGGGATCATAAAAAAAGTAAATCTGAAAATTTTAATCCACCATGAAGAATGTATGAACTAATTCATATAAAATAAAATTCCCAGCGACACATATAAAAAAAAATCAGATTTCAATTAATCTTTAAATATGGTAGTCGTATAATCTGTATTATTGTTTGATCTTACCTTCATTTATTTGTTTAATAAGTTATTTGGTTCCACCAGTTATTTCTTCGTAGTGCTTTCATCTGAGGTTCTTGTTAGAGGTGAAATGATGGCTTACACTAATGTATTTGGTTGCTACAAATTGAGGAACGCGTCATGTATAGTCTGGAAAATCATCAAAGTATGTAATTTGTTCTAGTGCTAAACTTTAATATTTGCTACTTAATTGAAAGTTTAGGTTATTACCAAATTAAGTTATACAAATATAGTCACGTTTCTGCTCAAGATAAATTTCGATATGTATATAGTCCTTGTTTGGTACTAGCGAGAGACTCAGAGAACCTAATGTATTTCATGTGTTGTTTATTCTGATGATATCTTTAATTGAAGGGGGATCTTGAGAAATAGATGGAGAAGATGGAGATCTTGGAAGAATATCATCAACTCTCGTATCCGCTCGTACTACTGGGTTTTATCGGTATCCATTGAATTATGTATTACACTTACAATTTGTTTTTTGATTTGTATTGTTAATGGCATTCTCTGCTTCCTCATTGAGCCTTCAATCAATCATCGACCTATTAATCAACCATGGTGTTAATCTTCTCGGTGAGCCGTTGATCAAATTCTCACTTGTTTTCACTGCGCTTCGAATTTTTTGGCTACTCTACCATTTATTTGAATTTATCGTCTTCTCTGAATTTAAAATCGAATGTAGTACAAGGTCCTCTATGTACCTGAAATTGGGTTTTCAATTTGGTTCTACCCAACTTGCTAGGTTTCTAAATTTAGGATTTTAATTTGGATTCTACAATTTTTTCTTCACTTTCTAGTTTGCCATGTTTTGTGCTTTTTTCTTCACTTGGGTTCTTCTTATCTTCATGTTCGTGTTCTAGAGTTTTTATTTACAAGCACTAAGCATGAACTTGGGGTTGCAATCACAGTAAAAAACTGTCAAAAATATGTATCTCTTGCTCTTTGTAGCGGGCACACTCTTTTACTTATTATTGTAGAGTAAAGTAAATGTGCTGGAGCATTTGTCATTCCTTTAAATTAAGGGGAGAACGTGTCAGCATGTTGCACTTATCCCATGACGTAAGGAACTAATACATGTGATATTTAGCAATAGACGTGCAATTCGATCTCTTTTTACTGGTGATGTTGCCTCAACCCACTATTAATATAAATGGTTTCTAAATTTCTGTCATCTTTGTATATGTCAATGCAAAGCTTTGTAGATTTGTTGGCTATGATTGGGTCCCCTATAAAAAAACTTGTATATCCCTCATCTAGCTCTTAGCGTTTCTTGTTCATAGTTTACTATAGATTACTAATAAAGGTAATTCTTAACTTTCACTTTGGCACTCCTATTAGTGAAGGTTAAATTATATTCCAATATTTATGTTATGGCACTTTTTGCCACAAATTTCGTTTACCAACATACTATTATTTTTTGGTTCAGGTATTTCAATTGGTATTGTGATGGCAATTGCGGCTCTTGCAAGCATCAAAGGGAATTTTGAAGGCAATGGAGGTCTTGATGCCGCATAGATTTGGGTTTGATATTGTGGGAGTTGGAAACTTTTTTTTTGCTAAGTGGAGTTGTCAGCTTTCTGTGTACCATGGAATGAGATGAATTTTATTTGTTTTCTTGTAGTATTGCATTGTGATTTATATTTTGGGATTAAGTTTTATGAATCCCTGTACTTTTATTGATAAATTTTGGTATTGGTGTAATTAAACAAGTTTTAATTTTTGGTAAATGCATATATACAAATAGTTCCTGTTAAATTTTCAATGTGAAAGTGTTGAGGTAGGTAATTATATAGTTTTGCCACTAATTCCTAAAAATAGATTTATGCGGGCCCACTTGAGAGAGGCCCACAGGGGCCATTGGAGCCCACGCCACCTGGTCTACATGTGGGCCCCACTCGTGAGACGCAATATTTTACAGAATGTTACATCTACTGCAACACTAGTTTAGTGTTGTTGTACACTATGTTTAATGATGCCTTAGAATGTTCTAATAACAAAAGTAGTGGTGTTGCAGTAGTGTAACAAAATGTTGTTGTAGGGGCAGCCCTGAAAATTGCAATACTGAAAAGTGTGCCGCATATTTTGTACTTGCTGCAACATTGTTTTATAAGTTGCCAAAGGCCATCTATGGCGTAGTGGTGTGGCCTACACAAATTGTGATACATACTGACCTGAGATTGAGATTAGAGAAAAAAACACAAACATCACTCTGTATCATATCATATGGGGAGTTCATATGGGGAGTTTTTTAAGAGGAGAGAAGAAAAAACTCAAGATACAAGAGTTTTAGGGTGAGTTCTTTATTAAGCTATGAGGAGAGAAAAAGAAATTACAAGGGAGGGGCAGCCGTACTAAGTGAAGGGTAAAGAGAATATATTTATAAGATAATATCTAGTGACGGTTCTCAGAAAGGTTCTCCTGGTGTGGATGGAGAATATATTTATAAGATAATATTTATCTAAGGTTCTTGATCATACTAGGACCTTCTGGAAGAGAGTCCTAGAATACAAAAAAATATCTTGTTTATATTTTTAATTCTCTTTTTTTTTTAATTCTTTTCTTCTTTTGTGTTTATTCTTTTATCAAGATATTTTAAATTCTATAAAATAATATCTACTCAAGGTTTTAGATACCCAACGAGACCTTGTGGACTAGTTGGGAAAAGGAAAAAAAATGATATCTTGTCTTTAATTTTTAATTCTCTCTTTTTTTCAACATTTTCTTCTTTTGTCTTTATTTTTTTATTAAGATATTA
The DNA here is from genome assembly GCA_030848705.1 of Heracleum sosnowskyi. Taxonomy (NCBI): domain Eukaryota; kingdom Viridiplantae; phylum Streptophyta; class Magnoliopsida; order Apiales; family Apiaceae; genus Heracleum; species Heracleum sosnowskyi. The sequence continues at coordinate 10,656,547 of CM061244.1, read as the reverse complement.
TATCTGTTTTTAGTTTAAAATGCTTGCTTATACATAAAAATATTGCAATCTTGCTATTGATTTTTTAAAGCCTTTATATGGGTTACAATGAAAGTTACAAGTGCAAGGAAAATTCAAAGTTCTCTAGAGTTAAAAGTAAGGTGAAGCCAAGAGTCTAGATATTAGAAAGGAAAATAACATCCACTAATATATTACATATAATATCAATATAGCTTATTACAACATCATTCTCTCGTGTTTCAACACTTGATGATATATCACTTGGTTTTTTATGGGTAACCCCTTTGTAGTTTATTGCAACACTTTTCATATTTTGGCAACATATTTTCTTATTTTTTACAACACATGTTAAAACAAAAATTGTCAAACATAGAGTCCTATATGTTATTTTAAGGTTCCCAATCATTTTCAAAAACTAGTACATCATTGTACTTCGACATAACCAAACTTGTCAAAAGCTAAGAAATATAACTTAGTACCATCCATTTCTTGATCTTTTTTGTGAACTTTCTCATCCATCTCTTAGTTAGCTTGACGATTAGGTTGACTTTCAATATCCCAATTGACAACCTTAAAAATAAAAATGGAAATAATCTATTTAAATAAAAAGGTTTAAATAATTAATGATACGGATATTTAGAAAATGAAAAGGTTCAAAAAGAGTTTATAATGCGACATGAAGAAAATAAATATACCTTGGTATCGTAATGACTACCCGCTATACCCTTCCCTGCTTGTAGCCCTCATGTATACCCTGTAAACATAAATTTATTTAGCTATTAGAATAAAGACATCAGAAGCATCATAAAGTAACTGACTGAAATCATACACAACCTCTCATTTGACACAATAAACCAATTTTGTACCATCTTGGAGCCCCTTAGGCAAAAGCAATAACATGTGTAAATCATTGCTCATGTCTCAGCATAAAAGGAATTGGTAAGATTACAATAGAAACACATGACTCATGTAACAAACCTTTCAAAAAGTTAACACATAAAAATGGGAGGTAATGAAGGTCACAAGAAAAAAGAAGACACTCAATACCTCACCTTTTCTTAGTGCGGCCTACATTGTTTCTTTTTTCTTTTTCAACTGAATGAGAAAAATAAGGCCTTACCCTGCAAAGAGAAAGTAGATCCGTTAAAGCAGATAATAACCGTAAATGACATGACAATATGGATGGTAAAGGCCAACAAAGGAAACATGCCAGGACACAAAAGTGGATTAGTAAACTACGTGATGCATTTTCTCATCAACTTTCTCGTAGATCTCATTTAAATCTGGAAAATACATATCCTTCATAGTCTTAATCTGCAAGAAACCATAAGGTTTTTATATGATTACAGAGAAGAGATTACTGAATACAATAAGAAGGAAACTGCCACACATCTTCTGCTAATAGATTACAACAATGTGACTGACCAATTCTAAATGTCGATAATTTTCTACACCTAGCTTTACAAAAATTATTTATTTTCAAGTTCCAAATTCCTTTCACTTTTTCACATTTCAGCAATTCAACCATTCACTTCCAAAGGTATTCAAGTTTCGATCTCAGTCTAACCAACTCCCGGTCATTTTGTGGGCAGTTTGATATTTTATAAATGAATCCCTTCACCTATTCCTTATGCAGCGTAAATTGAACAGTACATAATAGCATACTAATGTTCTCATTCACTTATGTGTACCACGAACAACATCACATCTATACATTACCTTTTGAAATGTCTCCTCCTGCCAATCTCTGCCATCAGTATTTCCGATCTGAGCTGTGGAATCCAGAGAAGCTACAGACTGGTAAATAAAAATATATCAATATCCATAAACATTCTGGGAACAAAAGTGACTTCATATGAAAAAGCAGGAGTATGCATATGTGATCTTTTCTAGAAAAGAAGGAACAATATTAAGACACCAGCCATACACATTACTCAATACTTATGACACAAATTAGAAAACAACCAGAAAAATATAATACTTTGCATACATTTAATAAATATAAAACAATATTACATGATAAAAGATAATATTGAATATTTTGCATATATTTGATATATATAACAGAACATTACCTAGGTGAACATAATATATTTGTGGAGCAATTTCTTCATTGTTTGCTGCAAATATTTCATAAAAAGAAAAGAAAAATAAAATGAGAATTTTGCAATCAAATGTTTCAAATCAAATAGAAACTTTTACAAATAATTGATGATATATAAGGGGAAGAAGCTAGATTATATAGATAAAATTTTACTACTATCAACTAAATTTGTGAATCCTTGTCCATCTAGATCTAAAAATAACCAAAACTCTAATACTCCTGTTTAATATGAATTGATATCTTGATTTAATTGTATTTAATGTGAAATTTTGATGTAAACCTACTTGATCTAAAACCTGGGCTCAAATCAGATACAATTGTCACAACTTGCATGCGCACTAGTTTTTTTGTTAGGGTCTCCTCAAGTTTATTCAGTTGTTGAATTTGTAAATGTTAGAAGAAGGAAAAAAAAAGGTTCTCTTATAAGTACGTATAGTAGATCGAGTTTGAAACACACTTGCAAACATCAATCTTTAGGGATCATAAAAAAAGTAAATCGGAAAAATTTAATCCACCAAGAATAATGTATGAACTAATTCATATAAAATTCCCAGCAACACATATAAAAAAAATCAGATTTCAATTAATCCGTAAAAGGGATAACTTACCATTTGGCCTACACAGATTGTGATACATACTCACCTGAGATTGAGATTAGAGAAAAAAACACAAACAACACTCTATCTGTATCATATGTATCATATGGGGAGTTCTTTAAGAGGAGAGAAGAAAAAACTCAAGACACAAGAGTTTTAGGGTGAGTTCTTTATTAAGCTATGAGCAGAGAAAAAGAAAATACAAGGAAGGGATACTAAGTGAAGGATAGAGAGAATATATTAATAAGATAATATCTACTAAAGGTTCTGGATACAGAAGGTTCTCCCGTGTGGATGGAGAATATATTTATAAGATAATTCTTACCTAAGGTTCTTGATCATACTAGGACCTTCTGGAAGAGTCCTGAAATAGAAAAAAAATATCTTGTTTATATTTTTAATTTTCTCTTTTTTAATTCTTTTCTTCTTTTCTTCTTTTGTTTTTATTCTTTTATCAAGATATTTTAAATTTTATAAAATAATATCTACCCAAGGTTTTAGATACCCAACGGGACCTTGTGGACTAGTGGGGAAAAGGAAAAAAATGATATCTTGTCTTTAATTTTTAATTCTCTCTTTTTTTCAACATTTTCTTCTTTTGTCGTTATTCTTTTATTAAGATATTTTATCTGTTTTTAGTTTAAAATGCTTGCTTATACATAAAAATATTGCAATATTGCTATTGATTTTTTAAAACTATTTTTTGTTGGTATTTAATTTACTTGTAATGGATAAAAGTGTCGTAGGTATATAATTTGTTAGTAATTTTTTTAGTTATTTATCTTTGACTTTTTTTAAATTTGTTAGTTCTTTTTAATATATTTTAATTATTATTTTCAGTTAGATAATTTTTTGTATTCTGTATTTATTATTTTGTGGTGTAAATATTTTTTTTTGAAATACTTGTTCTTTTGTATTATTTTTGTTGTGTTTTCCGGTATTTTTATGTTATTTTAGATTTTTTTATAGCTTTTGTAAAATATTTAGATTTTCTACATTTTTTTGTGTTTCACAAGTTCATGGTGGCGTATTTTTGTTTTTTTAGTTCTTTTGGTTAACTATTAAATATGACTAAATTTATCCACTTATGTAATATCCATGATTTAATAATAATAATAATAATAATAATAATATTGAATTAGAAATCAATTATATATTTTTTTATTAAACAGACAAGGATTAGAACAATATTTACATGGGTTTTATAATTCTTATGGTATTAATAGTCATTAGTATATCTAATTTATTTATTTATTATATAAAGAGCCTATATATGGTTGAACAACCCTAATATAAAATATTATCGGAGGAGCCGCACCTAGAGCAGGGGAAACAAGAATAAGAGCAATAGAACACAGCAAGGGGTGTCTGATTCTTTTCACGAGTAACTATCTGGTATGTACAAATTATTTATTATTATAAGTACTCTTGTTATCCGACTAATAGCTACGGTTTCTCCCTTTCATGAACCTATATTGATTCTTTTTACAAGTTAAAATTTTGTGCCATGATCTTTGAACTTTTGGTTAGTTTCGTTATTAACTTTTGAATTATGATTATTATTTTTAATATTATATGTTATTTTATGATTGCTATCGTAATATATGTTAATTAATATTAATGTTCGTCATTCAGTCTTACAAACCAGTTTATGATCTGAATTCATATTATTAGTGTTCATGGCTTAATATAAGTATTATGTATCATTGTTTTGTAATTAATATTATATATGATTTTATTAGTATTATTTCAGTTTTTAATTTATAAACCCTAATAATACAAAGGTAGCCGTGAGTTTATATGATTATGTATTCGTCCATGTGATGCTTATAACACAATACGAAGGGCTCAGTTTAAGGAAGAAAAAAAAAAGATTTTGAATCCACTATGCTAGGCCAATTATTTCTATATGAGCAATAATGCAAATGTGGCTATACGTAAGTGTCTTAATTAGATTATTTTATAAATTGTCATGATTCTTTATGCATGTTACCAGTACTTCACCGATCATTAATGTCAGGTCCACCGTGGTTTTTTAAATTCAAACTACACTTCTATATCTATTAGCATTTGGTCAGGTGATTATGTGATTATTAATGTAGTTAATTATGTGTATAAATACTAATTAGTTTAATTAGATATATTAAAGATTAGTATGTCCAATCATAATTTTGTTTAACTAGTGTGTGTATATGTATAAATCGAAAAAAAAAGTGAATGTTAATAATAAATTATATTTTGTAATTTAGATCTGGCATCGAGAGTTTAGCGGATCGTTTGCGGATTTATTAGAATTTTTAGTTGCTATTTTCGAGGTACGGATTCTCTCCTATTTTATTCAGCGCTACTCCTCTTGGAAATATTAATGTTAAATTCGTTTTGACCTCAAATCTGTTCATTTGATTTTGATCATTTTGATTCTGAAAATTTGTTCTGACTCTGAAAATATTTTATATCTGTTGAAAATATTGAAGATATCTGTTTCTGTGATTTTAAAGGTTTTGCGAAATTTGTTATTTGAACCCTTAGTGATATAGGGTATACCAAGTTAACCAGCTGTAGGGGTACTACAGCCATGTCATTGCGGCACCAGTGACATGACACTTCCATGACAGTGTGATTGGTCATGGCGTATCCTTCTGTTCTGATAGCTCAGGAGGCGAGCTTTTGCGCATTTGATATTTGTTTCAGGATACGTGGGTGCACCCAGAATTTATGATTTGTGATTTGTGATTTGACGGTGACGTTGTATATGTCGTACACGTTATCCGGTTTGTTGCACACATTAGGTACCCTATGATGTGTGTATTTGTATCTGTTCTGTTCTGATCTCGGTATGATATATCCTAACCCCTCGTTGCTTCAGCCATACTTATTTTTAAATAAATGTTTTGTTATAAACTATCAAATATGAATATTTGTTTCCTGTTTTATAAACTGTATTCCAAATCCGTACTGGGCAATTGGCTCATGCCGTATTCTTTTTCTGGCAGGTGCTTAGAGGGATCTGGGACTGTGTGATGGAGAGCCACCCCTTTATATCATTGATTAGGATTTGCAGACTTCTATCGCTATTTAGACTTGAATATTATTTTAGACATTTGGGTTTTTCATATTTATTGCTTTGAACCGTTTTGGAGGTTTAATATTATCTTGGAGATTATTAGACTGTTTAATTATTATTATTTAGAGATTATTTTAGTGCTCTGTTTGCAGGTTTAAGGTTTAATAGGTAGCCCCTCATTTAGATATAGATGGGGGTGTTACAAAGATGGTATCAGAGCTTAGGTTCTTTCTTGTAGAAAACCTATTTAGGTTGACCTGTGAGATGGGGTAGACGTTAGGATGGGTGCTCTATTTCAAGCTCATTTCATTTTGCTCTATTATTTTGACTTCTATTTTTAAATCGCTTCTGCTTATTTATTCTTGTTATCTTCATTCGTTCGTTATCTTATATTGTAGATGCCTCCTAGACGTAATCGAACTACTAATCAGACTAACTTGGGTGTTAGCCAAGCTGAGTTAGCTGCGATGATAGGTCAAGCAGTGGCTCAGGGTATACAGCAAGCTATGGCAAATCAGAACAATCAGAATAATCAGAATGGTCAAGGGAATCAAGATGGTCAGAATAATCAGAATGGTCAAGGACATCAGCAAAATCCGGAGGGTCAGGGTAATCCAGTGGAGCCATTTGTATGGTTAGAGAGATTTGTTAAGCAGAAACCAGAATCTTTTCACGCACCACAGACTCCTATTGATGCTGAGAATTGGATTGTTCATCTTGAGAAGATTTTTGATGCTTTGGGTTGCGATGAGATCCAGAAGGTCAGATTGGCTGTGTATAAGTTAGAGGGAGATGCTCAGCGATGGTGGAGAGGTGTGAAGGCTACTAGGGGTGAGGAGTTTACAGAGACATTGATTTGGCAGGGATTTAAGGAAGTTTTCTATGAGCAGTACTTTTCTAATGCAGATAGAGAGGCATATTTGAGGGAGTTTCATTCTATCTCGCAGAACTTCGATGAGAGCCTTACTGACTATATGGCGAGGTTTATCAGGTTAGCTGGATTTGCTGGGACAGTTACAGGGACTGCTACACAGCAAGCTGAAAAATTTAAATGGGGACTGAGGCCTAATCTGAGGGGTTCTATCATTTCACTAAAGTTTCCTAATGTGGCGGAGGTGGCAGATGCAGCTAAGGATATTGAGAAGGAGCGTACTGAGTATAGAGTTTCCAGGTTTCAGAATGATCGTAAGAGGCCTAGAGATGATCAGAGTTATGTACAGGGTAAACAGTGGAATGGAGGTCAAGGTAATCAGCAGGGACAGTGGCGTGGAAGATACCAGAATATGAGGACTCAGTCGACTTACGGTCAGAATCAGTATGGTGGTCAGAAGCAGAATCAGAATCAGAATCAGCAGTTTCAGCGGTTTCAGCATCAGCAGCCTAGGCAGTGGCAGAATCGTCAACAAGGGCAGAATCGTCAACAGGGGCAGAATCGTTATTCAGTGTATGGGGGCAACCCCAATATGATTCCGGTGGCTCCTTGTGCTACATGTGGTGGACATCACCTAGGGAGAGCTTGTTATAAACAGTCCGGGGCATGTTTCTTATGTGGTTCGATGCAGCATAGGGCTAAGGATTGTCCGACATCACGGAACACTGGTGGTGGAGGTAGTGGTAGTGGCGGTCAGCAGAATCAGCAGAATCCTTCAGGCAGAGTGTTTGCATTGACTGCTAATCAGGCAGCAGCTCATTCAGGTACCGTTTCAGGAACACTTCTTGTTGGTAGACGTGATGCTTATGTGTTATTTGATACTGGTTCGACTCATTCTGTTGTGTCTTTATCGTTTGTTCGTCATCTTGGTGTTCTTCCAACATTATTATATCCTCGTATGTCTATTGCTACCCCGATGGGGAATTCTGTTATTATTTCTGATGTGTACCGAGAGTGTCCGATAGCTGTTGGGGATAGAAATTGTAAGGTTAACTTGCTTCCGATGGAGATGCATGACTTTGACATTATTTTGGGCATGGATTGGTTGAGTGAACATCGAGCTACAATTGACTGTCAGGGGAAGAAGGTGATCTTTGGGGATGCAGATAAACCAGAATTTATATATCAGAGTTCTCAACCGAAAGGAGAGGTTAAAATGATTTCAGCTCTAAAGGCGAGTAAACTTTTGTCTAAGGGTTGTGATGGCTATCTTGCTTTCGTGAAGGATATGTCTAAGGATGAGCCTCGCATCGAGGATTATCCTGTTATGAATGAATTTGCGGATGTGTTTCCTGATGAGTTACCAGGTTTGCCACCACAGCGAGAGGTGGAGTTTACTATTGAACTTGTTCCAGGTGCAGAGCCTATTTCTAAGGCGCCGTACCGAATGGCACCACTAGAGTTGCAGGAATTGAAAGAGCAATTGCAGGAGTTATTGGATAGAGGATTTATTAGGCCAAGTGTATCTCCGTGGGGTGCTCCAGTGTTGTTTGTGAAGAAAAAGGATGGTTCCATGAGGTTGTGTATTGACTACAGGGAGTTGAATAAGGTGACTATCAGAAACAGGTATCCTTTGCCACGCATTGATGACTTGTTCGATCAGTTGCAAGGGGCGAAGTACTTTTCTAAGATAGATTTGAGATCGGGTTATCACCAGTTGCGAGTAAGGGATGAAGATATTCCGAAGACAGCATTTCGCACTCGTTATGGCCATTATGAGTTTCTCGTGATGTCCTTTGGGTTGACGAATGCTCCAGCGGTATTTATGGATTTAATGAATCGGGTCTTTCATGATTATTTGGATAAATTTGTTGTGGTCTTCATTGATGATATCTTGATATACTCTAGGAGTAAGGAGGAACATGAGGAGCATCTACGTACCGTACTTAAGATCTTGAGGGAGAAGAAATTGTTTGCAAAATTTTCAAAGTGTGACTTCTGGTTAGAGCAGGTGGCATTTTTAGGGCATGTTGTGTCTGCTAGAGGGATTGAGTTGGATCCTGCGAAAGTCGAGGCTATCACTAATTGGCCGAGACCTAGCAATGTGACAGAGGTGAGGAGCTTCTTGGGTTTGGCAGGTTATTATAGGCGCTTTGTGGAGGGTTTTTCATCCATAGCTTTGCCGATGACTCAACTGATGAGAAAGGGTGTTAAGTTCGAGTGGAATGATGATCGTGAGAATAGTTTCCAAGAGTTGAAGAAGAGATTGGTGACGGCTCCTATACTTGTGTTGCCATCAGGGAGTGGAGGATATCAGGTTTATAGTGATGCTTCTAAGAGAGGATTGGGTTGTGTTCTTATGCAGCATGGGAAGGTGATTTCCTACGCTTCTAGGCAGCTTAAACCCTATGAGGTAAACTATCCTACGCATGACTTGGAGTTAGCAGCAGTGGTCTTTGCTTTGAAGATTTGGAGGCATTATTTGTATGGAGAGACTTGTGATATCTTCACTGATCACAAGAGTCTTAAGTACATTTTTACTCAAAAGGAGCTTAACATGAGACAGCGGAGGTGGCTTGAACTTCTTAAGGATTATGATGCTAATATTCAGTACCATCCAGGGAAGGCAAATGTTGTGGCAGACGCTCTTAGTAGGAAGAACTTAGGGAGTGTTGCATCTCTAATTACTCAGCCGCATCTTATTTCAGACATGGAACGCTTTGGTATTGAGTTGTATGTTAGAGGATCAAGTGGTAGCATTGCTAGTTTGAGAGTGGAACCAAATCTGGTTTCAAGGGTCAAGGAAGCTCAAAAGAAAGATAGAGGTTTGGATGTTATTAGATCGGAGGTGGCAGCTGGTAAGCAAAAAGATTTCCGTGTTGATGATGAGGGTGTGTTATGGTTGGGTAGTAAATTGTGTGTACCTGCAGACTTGGCGATTCGTGAAGAAATTTTGACTGAGGCTCATAGTTCTTCATTCTCTATTCATCCAGGTTCCACTAAGATGTATAGAGATTTGAAGGAGCACTTCTGGTGGAGTAGAATGAAAGTAGACGTAGCAGAATTTGTGGGGAAATGTCTTATATGTCAACAGATGAAGATAGATCATCAGAGGCCTAGTGGATTGTTGCAGCAGTTAGATATTCCAGTTTGGAAGTGGGAAAACATTACTATGGATTTTGTGACACATTTGCCGAGAACCTTCAGAAAGAATGATGTTATATGGGTGGTGGTTGATAGACTTACTAAATCAGCTCATTTCTTGCCTATTAGAGAGACTACTCCTATTCATGAATTAGCAGAGATTTTTCAGCGAGATATTGTTAGACTTCATGGTGTGCCTGTGTCGATAGTTTCTGACAGGGATACGAGGTTTACATCACGTTTTTGGAAGGGATTCCAGCAGGCTTGGGGTACGAGACTTAATTTTAGTACAGCTTTTCATCCGCAGACTGATGGACAGTCAGAGAGGACGATTCAGACATTAGAGGATATGTTGAGGGCTTGTGCTTTGGAGTGGATAGGTGATTGGGATAAGTATTTGTATCTTGTTGAGTTTGCGTATAATAATAGTTGGCACGCGAGTATTGGTATGCCACCATTTGAGGCTTTGTATGGTAGGAGGTGTAGAGCACCGTCTTGTTGGGACGAGGTTGGCGAACGAGTCATTGAAGGGCCGGAGTTAGTTAGAGTTACTAATGAGAAGGTGGAGCAGGCTAAGGCAAGTTTGAAGGAGGCTCGATCACGTCAAAAGAGTTATGCGGATCAACATAGGAAGTTTGGTGGATTTGAACCTGGTGATCATGTGTTCTTGAAGGTGTCGCCTTGGAAGGGTGTTAAACGTTTTGGTATGAAAGGGAAGCTTAGTCCGAGATATGTTGGTCCTTTTGATGTTATAGAGAAAGTGGGTGAAGTGTCTTATAGGGTTGCGTTACCACCGCAGTTATCTCATGTCCATAATGTGTTTCATGTGTCTGTTTTGAGGGGCTACAAGTATCATCCGCTTCATGTAGTTCAGTATCCATTGCATACGATTAGAGAGGATCTTACTTGTGAGGAAGAAGCGGAAGCTATCCTAGCTCGAGAGGAGCGAGTTATGAGGAAAAGTACTATTCCTTTTGTGAAAGTCTTGTGGAAAAATCATTCGGAGAGAGAGGCTACTTGGGAATTAGAAGGATCTATTCGTGAGAGATATCCGCACTTATTCGATTCAGGTACGATTTTTAGTTTCGTTTGATTCCGGGGACGGAATCCTTTTTAAGGGGGTATATATGTAATATCCATGATTTAATAATAATAATAATAATAATAATATTGAATTAGAAATCAATTATATATTTTTTTATTAAACAGACAAGGATTAGAACAATATTTACATGGGTTTTATAATTCTTATGGTATTAATAGTCATTAATATATCTAATTTATTTATTTATTATATAAAGAGCCTATATATGGTTGAACAACCCTAATATAAAATATTGTCGGAGGAGCCGCACCTAGAGCAGGGGAAACAAGAATAAGAGCAATAGAACACAGCAAGGGGTGTCTGATTCTTTTCACGAGTAACTATCTGGTATGTACAAATTATTTATTATTATAAGTACTCTTGTTATCCGACTAATAGCTACGGTTTCTCCCTTTCATGAACCTATATTGATTCTTTTTACAAGTTAAAATTTTGTGCCATGATCTTTGAACTTTTGGTTAGTTTCGTTATTAACTTTTGAATTATGATTATTATTTTTAATATTATATGTTATTTTATGATTGCTATCGTAATATATGTTAATTAATATTAATGTTCGTAATTCAGTCTTACAAACCAGTTTATGATCTGAATTCATATTATTAGTGTTCATGGCTTAATATTAGTATTATGTATCATTGTTTTGTAATTAATATTATATATGATTTTATTAGTATTATTTCAGTTTTTAATTTATAAACCCTAATAATACAAAGGTAGCCGTGAGTTTATATGATTATGTATTCGTCCATGTGATGCTAACACAATACGAAGGGCTCAGTTTAAGGAAGAAAAAAAAAAGATTTTGAATCCACTATGCTAGGCCAATTATTTCTATATGAGCAATAATGCAAATGTGGCTATACGTAAGTGTCTTAATTAGATTATTTTATAAATTGTCATGATTCTTTATGCATGTTACCAGTACTTCACCGATCATTAATGTCAGGTCCACCGTGGTTTTTTAAATTCAAACTACACTTCTATATCTATTAGCATTTGGTCAGGTGATTATGTGATTATTAATGTAGTTAATTATGTGTATAAATATTAATTAGTTTAATTAGATATATTAAAGATTAGTATGTCCAATCATAATTTTGTTTAACTAGTGTGTGTATATGTATAAATCGAAAAAAAAAGTGAATGTTAATAATAAATTATATTTTGTAATTTAGATCTGGCATCGAGAGTTTAGCGGATCGTTTGCGGATTTATTAGAATTTTTAGTTGCTATTTTCGAGGTACGGATTCTCTCCTATTTTATTCAGCGCTACTCCTCTTGGAAATATTAATGTTAAATTCGTTTTGACCTCAAATCTGTTCATTTGATTTTGATCATTTTGATTCTGAAAGTTTGTTCTGACTCTGAAAATATTTTATATCTGTTGAAAATATTGAAGATATCTGTTTCTGTGATTTTAAAGGTTTTGCGAAATTTGTTATTTGAACCCTTAGTGATATAGGGTATACCGAGTTAACCAGCTGTAGGGGTACTACAGCCATGTCATTGCGGCACAAGTGACATGACACTTCCATGACAGTGTGATTGGTCATGGCGTATCCTTCTGTTCTGATAGCTGAGGAGGCGAGCTTTTGCGCATTTGATATTTGTTTCAGGATACGTGGGTGCACCCAGAATTTATGATTTGTGATTTGTGATTTGACGGTGACGTTGTATATGCCGTACACGTTATCCGGTTTGTTGCACACATTAGGTACCCTATGATGTGTGTATTTGTATCTGTTCTGTTCTGATCTCGGTATGATATATCCTAACCCCTCGTTGCTTCAGCCATACTTATTTTTAAATAAATGTTTTGTTATAAACTATCAAATATGAATATTTGTTTCCTGTTTTATAAACTGTATTCCAAATCCGTACTGGGCAATTGGCTCATGCCGTATTCTTTTTCTGGCAGGTGCTTAGAGGGATCTCGGACTGTGTGATGGAGAGCCACCCCTTTATATCATTGATTAGGATTTGCAGACTTCTATCGCTATTTAGACTTGAATATTATTTTAGACATTTGGGTTTTTCATATTTATTGCTTTGAACCGTTTTGGAGGTTTAATATTATCTTAGAGATTATTAGACTGTTTAATTATTATTATTTAGAGATTATTTTAGTGCTCTGTTTGCAGGTTTAAGGTTTAATACGTAGCCCCTCATTTAGATATAGATGGGGGTGTTACAACTTATGACATACTAAACTTATTAACTAAGATTGTGGCATTAGTCAATACAAAATATTATAATAAATTATAAAATTATAGCAAAAAATATTAAATCACCAATGTTAAAGATGTAAAAATTAATAATCCCTACCTAGGTTACCATGTTTGTAATCATATTAGAAATTAATAAATTATATTAGATAGTTATAGACCGTGCAAAAATCATGCATATTCTAATTCATATAATTATTCATACCATATGCATAAGAGTGGTGTTATACACAATTGAAGTCCTTTGTTATATCTTTTTAAAACTCTCTCGTTTTAGCAAATAAGGTGGGTTGACCCAATTTATAGATTTGCTCAAAGCCAGTTTAAGTTATTTGCTCAAATTTTTATTTATTGCTTCAAAACTAGTGATTGGACCTTATTTTTCGTACCACTAAATGGGAATCAAAGGTAACAATAAAAGTACATGGGAGAACAATGATCTCCAGGATTACATGATGATGAGAATGAATTACTAACATATTTTCAATATTATAAAGAATTGAGTGATAATTTTTACACCCAAAATTCAGCAGGGAGTTATTATACACATCTAAGATATGACCTATGCTTATTGTAGTTAGCTAGATGTTGTCATTAAGGTCATATCCTACTCTCAAGTCGTGTCCTCTTTGGGACCTTATTGATGCAGATTTTATCTATCATGTTTGTTCTTTTCATTCAATTTTATGAATATATTTTAGGCCTGAGCAACACCTTCCTTTTCTCTTGAAACAATTTTATGAATATATTTTAGGACCGAGTTGCACCTTCCCTTTCTCTTGAAGCACCCACTTGGTCAAATTAGCACAAGAAGCTTATTTGAAAGGACTATGAGTGAGGAAGCCTCCTCACCAAGGGCACTTCGTCTATGACTAATTATGCATTAATTACTAATTGATCTTGTTTGAAATACTAGAATCTCATGAAGATAATTTTTTGAAGCCATGAACTTATCTCTTTGATACAACCTGCCCAATGAGCTTTCTAAATTAAGGAAACTCTTTTCCAAACACCTACATGCTACCTTACATGAACATATTACTGAAAAGGACGAAGTTATTTGAAGATTATTGTTAGAGTTGTCAAATGAAAACATGAATACTTTTCCATCACCTTTCTCTTATATATGGCGTGTATGGCCTCATGCGAGAGGTTTAGGATTATATGGGTTGAAGGTCCAGTTTTGTGTTCACGTGGGTGTAGATTATCCTCATGAGGGAGTTTTAGCGTATTTTATATTGGATAAGTAGCCAAATGGGTGTTTTCATGGTGATATGAAATGTTGCATGTATCATTCTTTAACTATAAACTAGAACTTACAACAGATTTCTGTAATATGTTGCTAAACATCAATGAGTGAACAAAACTTAAAATAAATGATTGAGACTCTATATGTGCTTCGTAATATTACACGAGAAACCATTCACAACTTTAACAACTTACTACAAGAGACTATAAAATTATGGTTGAGAATTAGAATCCTCATGTCTAATTTTTTAAGATATATGATCTAGGGTCGTTATAGAGATGGAATCACTATAGTTATAATTTTAGGATCCACAAAAATATTATAAACGATACCATAAGCTTATAAACCTATAATCTCATCATTAGTTAGTTCTTCGATACACATTTTATATTACCTAAAGGAGAGAAGTCAAAAGAATAAAGATGAGACTATAGGTGCCCCATATGGAGAATGACAATCCTCAATTTTAAAATTTTAAAGTATGACATTTGGGGACCTTGCAAGTGTTGACTCCAATAGATAATGTCATCACCTTATCCATGGTCACAAATGAGCTTGAAGTGCTTGTGACTAGATTCATAGCATTGGTGTTTCTTAGATCAATTTTAACTAATGAAATCCTAGCCCATATGTATAACAATTTTAAAAATTTGTCAAGCCATCATAATGATACACACACAATACAAGTTCATATCTAATAACTTAATAATCATTTAAAAACACATACAAACATAAAATTCTCAAAATTTGTGAACATACCAACATAATTGCATGTATAGACAAGATTCATAGTTGATGTATCAGTGTCGAAGCCACACCAATACTTTATGCATATGGGAAAATTTGAAATAATAGACTTTGAAAAGGCTTAAAGGCTAAAGTCATATTTAACTAAAAGATATTTCCGGGAAGTCTAAATTTATTCACTTCCCTTACAACATGAATTGAATATGACTTTTCTCATAAATATGAATCCACCTAACTCAAACATATAAATTTATTACAATGCCATGAAAAAAAAGGATATGCACCACAATATCTTAAAGTGTAATAGCTAGTTCTCAATAGTTTTAGATTCCTCTTTTTAAGAATCTTTAGTTTAAAACATGTACATCAAATGACGCGAGGCAATGGATAACTCGTGATTTATGGTGGAAGAAAACCATAATAAATTAAGCACTGACACAATCAAACCTTCAAACTAAAATTTTAAACCTTGAAGGTCTTAAATGAAATCCACCATCACACTAGTGATGCGAAAGAACAACTTGTGATAATAACTTATTATAATTATATTTTTAAATATAGTATAAGGTAGAGAGAGTTTGAGGGAAAGAGAGATAATATTTGATCCCATATTTTGGTGTGTTCTTCTCCAGCATACTCAAAGCCTTTATATGGGTTACAATGAAAGTTACAAGAGTAAAGGAAAATTCAAAGGTCTCGAGAGTTACAAGTAAGGTAAAGCCAAGAATCTAGATATTGGAAAGACAAAGAACATCCACTCATATGTTACATATTCATAATGTCAATATAACTTATTACAACATCATTCTCTCGTGCTTCAACACTAGATGATATATCACTTGGTTTTTTTAATTAGAAACACTGTTCTACTTTATTGCAGCACTTTTTTTGAACACTTTTCATATTTTGACAACATATTTTCTTGTTTTTTAAAACACATACAATATATTAATTTGGTGGCAATACTTTTATAACATCTAAATCATAATTGCAATATCTCAAACTTAAATATAATTTCAACTAAAACTATAATTGTGAAACATAGAGCCGTATACATTATATTAGATCAACCACAAAGGATCCAAATCATCCTCATAAACTAGTACATCGTTGTACTTTGACATAAAAAAACTTGTCAATAACTACAAGATATAATGTCCATACCTTGTTCGAAAAGCTGTCTTCGGCATATCGTCTGGTTTAACCTTCAATTGGTGATATCCTGATCGTAGATCAATCTTAGAAAAATGAACCGCTCCTTTTAACTGGTCAAACAGATCATCTATTCTGGGCAATGGATACTTGTTCTTGATGGTTAGCTTGTTTAACTCCCGATAATCTATACAAAGTCTCATACTTCCATTCTTCTTCTTGACAAACAGCACTGGTGCTCCCCATGGAGAAACGCTAGGTCTGATAATTCCTTTGTCTAATAATTCCTGCAGTTGCTTAGCTAATTCCTTCATCTCCACTGGTGCCATTCTATATGGGGCTTTGGATACTGGTTCTGCGCCTGGTGTTAAGTCTATTGCAAACTCAATCTCTCTATCCGGAGGTAGTACTGGTAATTCTTCTGGAAAAGCATTTGGAAACTCACTCACGACTGGAATATCTTCTAACTTAGAAACTTCCTTCTCTGTATCTATCACATATGCGAGATAAGCCTCACATCCTTGTCTTAGTAACCTCTTAGTCTGAATCATTGTCAAAAATTTCTTCGTTTGTTTCTCTCCTTTAAATACCACTTCTTTCGTTTCTGGGGTAACTAAAGTAACCCTCTTATCCTTATAATCAATACGTGCATCATAATCAGTTAACCAATCCATTCCTAAAATCACATCAAATTCTCCCAACTTGAAAGGTAATAATTCAGCGTAAAAATGATTTCCTAAAATCTCAATTTCACGAGGACAATACGAACTGACCAGTATACGATCCTGGTTAGCTATTTCTATACTCAACACTCCATTTAAGGGTTCCATTAAGCAATTCAATTTACGAGCAAATGTTTCTGAAATAAATGATTTAGTAGCTCCTGAATCTATCAACACTTTAGCACTAACAGAGTTTACTAGAAGTGTACCTGCCACCACATCCGCGTCTCTCACTGCTTCCCTCATTGACATATTATAGGTTCTGGCTAGCGGCTGAACATCAACAGTTGGAGGTGCCTCTATAGCTAGAATCATGTTGTTCACGGTTGCTGGTGCTTTACAATCCTTAACCATGTGGCCTGGTTTCTTGCATCGGTGACACACAATACCTATCTTGCAATCTCTGGCATAATGACCCTTCTGGTTGCATTTAAAACACGTGATACTCAATCGGTGGCATATTCCGGGATGTCTTTTCCCGCATGTCCTACATTCTGGCAGTGGGGGTCTGGAAACTTCCTGTTGACTATTGATTTGTAAACGATTGTCTTGCCCTGTATTCCCGGTATCTGGTTTCTTAAAACTTGAACTCCTACCGGGCTGGAATCCCGGTTTCTTATTTGACTGACCTTGTGAACTCCCTTGCGGCTGTCCCTTATCAGATGTCCCTACCTTCCTTTTCTTACTCTCTCTCTCCTACATATATGAATCACTCTCTACTTCCGTAATCATTGCCTTCTAAACCACTGCGGCATAGGTGTCTAACTCCAAAATGGCTAACTAACTACGAATCCATGACCTCAGTCCCTGTTGGAACCTTTTGGCCTTCTTATTCTCCGTGTCAACATACGTTGGAACAAACCTTGACAATTCAGTAAACTTTGTCTCATACTGAGGAACAGTCATATTACCTTGTTTCAACTCCATCTGGTCTCGCATATAATCAAGAAAATACCTTTCTAAAAACAACTCTATAAACCTACCCCACGTAATTAATCCCTCAGGTTCCATAGCCCTACTTGTTTCCCACCAATAACTTGCTTCACTCTTCAAGAAATAACTAGCCTACTCTGTTTTCTTTTCTTCCGTTACCTCTATCAAGGCAAACACTTTCTCTATTTCCTTTAACCATGCCTTCGCCTCAACAGGGTCTGCAGATCCCTTAAACTCTGGAGGTTTTGCTGCTTGAAATGATTTAAACGTAACTACTGGTGCTGCCTGCTGGTGCTATTGCTGCTGGTGCTGTAACAACTGTTGTTGAATCTGTTGTTGTTGTTGTGCCAGGGCAGTAGTTTGTTGAGTAAGAGTATTCAAAAGTTGTATTACAGCTGGATCTATGTGACCTCTTGGAGGTGAATTCTGTTGACCTTCTTGGTCAGAATCATTTCAACGGGTATTTCGTCTAGGAGGCATATTGCTGATGAATAAACAATAATTGGTTTAATCAAATAATTCATAAGTAGAAGAGAAAGAGAACCCAATTGGTAGAATCAAGGTTTACGGATTTTCAACGGCGTAAGAGTACACTCGTTGTACAAGTAGAATGTCAATTATAATATTGAAAATGAATAACAAGAGAATAATAACAGTTCTACAAAATGTGGTTATCATAGATATATACATAGATTCGATACAAGCGTAAAACGCTTTCAAAAGTAAAGTACGTCATAGCTGAACTACAACTGCCGGTCAACAGTACAACAACAAATTACAACAACCCAAGGCGATACTATAAGCCCAGTGCACTGTTGGTACTATACTATGCATCTATATACTATCTAATATGGAAATCCATACATCCACGTAACATCCATCCTTACCTAAACCTGCTCAAGGATCATCATCTCTAGCTTCCCATAGCGCTGGTCCGGCAACCTCTCCAATTTCCCTCATCGCATAGTCCAATATCTCTCTCATCCCTGCCACTGTCTCTCCCTCTCGGCTAGAAACTAGTCCATGCAACCTTGTCTCTACCAATGTCCTCGTAACCCTAAGTCTCATCTGAATCTCTCCTATCTGACCTCTGAGTCTGTCCCTCTCTTGGGCTACGACTGCCTCTACCGAATGAGTCCCTCGCATCTCCAATACCTGTCTATAGAAATACTCTCTCTCCCCTCTCAACCTCTGATACTCATGGTGTGGAACTGATGGCTGAGTCATCTGATACAATGGTCCAGAAATTGATGCCTGTGACCCTGGTGCTGGGGCTACGCGTCGAAGTGGAACGGGACAAAGTATATGATCCCTCCTGACTACTGCATGTCCAGGTGGGGGTCGTATCGGTCGTGATGGTCCTGCTCTCCCTCCTGGTACATGTCTATCCTCTATCGTATGCTCTGACGGGTCTGAATATGAGCTAGAGCTAGGGGGCTGCAATTATATAACCATATTCAATTACCACGCATAATATTCCTAATTGACCTTATATAATCCTTAAGTGAATTTCTAACTCTCTACGTTATCCTGGACCCTAAGTCCTAACATGTTTAATATGCCATAACCTGTTGATCTGATACCAACCTGTGACGCCCTCCAAACCCGGGGTACAGATTTGGGGAGTCACTCGACCAACGAAACACAATATACCTATATATAACACATGCATAATATAATAATGACATAAAACACCCCTTAATCAAGACCGCATCCAGATTATGGCATTGAACAAGCTTCTAAGTCATATTATTACAAACCAGTTTTCAGAGTTATTACACAACTTAAAGTCAAAGCTAGACATCTAGTCTAACTATCAAAATAAACAACTACCCTGCCAATGACAACCACTCTTGATGATCTCCTAGCTGCGGGAGAACTATCACCCGTGATGTGTCTGCTCATACTCTCGCTTAACTGGAATAGGGTTAGAAACAAAACAAGTATGAGCCACAAGTGCTCAGCAAGCATAATATATATCAATCACGGTTCCATAATGAAAGGAAGGATCACAGTTATCTGAATCAACAATATACAAGTCAAACATATGCTTTTAACAATCTTTATTGAAGAAAGAGGGATTAGAATTGGACTTCTACATTTTTTAAATAAAAAGTTTGAGCTGCTGATCAGTCACGCATCAACCCCGGACTAGCTTATAGCAAAGTCCTCAACTAGGATCCATGGCCATCTGGGCCTTAAGTTATTTCGACAATAAATATGGCCCGACCATTACTGGTCTCATTTTAAAACATGCCAATTCTATCACAGAGTATAAGCAATTACATGCATAACAAGATAAGTACCCAATGACAGGGTGCAATAGTTGCAAAAGAGCTTCAACTGCTCAATATCAAATGAAGTTCGAGAAATAGATTCGGAATGGTTTCAACGGTACGTAAGTACACAATGACAAGGTATAATAGTTGCAAAAGAGCTTCAACTGCTCAATATCAAGTGAAGTCCGAGAAATAGATTCGGAATGGTTTCAACGGTACATAAGTACACATTTAAGAAGGTCAACAATGATTATAGTCAATACAAATGAATTGAAATGAAGATTTCTGATATTCAACACGATTGTGGATTTAATCAAGAATTTAGGAATATTCAAGGAAATAGCATCAGTTGCTCAAATACGGGGTGAAGATTGAATAATCTGAATCGTTCTGATGGTAACATACATATAATCATTAAGAACAATAACAATTGAATCAACAAGTAAAGGCACATATACTTGTCTGGTCTACGTAGCTGACGGAATTCTACCAAGCTTACTCTACCTTCTCCTTTCTCTTACTCCGGGAACTCGATTCTATAATAAACAACTCATTACAGTAAGTCTAACTATCCTCGTTCTATTCTCGATATACACTCATAACCATTTTCAAATTTAAACCAGTAATCGGGTACCTATCGAATACCAAATCTAATTTAGGATACTTAAAACTCAGACACTAGCCCTCGTACGGGCATTTACGAACTATAAAACACATTATTCAACTCATATAAACCATATAGAACTTATAAATATTTTTAGAACAATATTCGAGGCTTATTTGAATTTAAATATTTTTAGAACAATATTTAAATTAATTAAATCTAATTAATAATTAATTACTAAGAATTAACTGATTAAAAGAATTAATCAATTAATTAAATAAATTAATTATTAATTAAAAATAATTAAAATAATTAAATTTAAATCAGTTTTCAAATTTAAATAAATAATTATAATTTTTCAGAATTTTCTGAATTTAAAAATGTATTTTCAAAATAAAAATATGATTTTTATAAAAATTTAAACTATTTTTGAATTAAATTTAAAAATAAAATCCAAAAACAGTTTTCTGAAAATGAATTAAGGTTTCGAAGATTGAAACCGGGTCAACAATTCGGGTAAACGGGTCGAGAAGAACTTGCCGGAAATTTTCCAGATTCCGGTGGGTTTTCCAGAATCCGGCGACTCAAAAACACCTCAGAATTTGGGGCTTTTTATACCAAAACATTCCTTACAAACTCAGCTATTCATTCCGATCAAAACAAACCAAACACACAGCCGGAATCCCAATCCCGATCAAATTCCGGCGACCTTATACAAATTTTCCGATCTACCAAAATCTTACATGAAACTCTACGTTCTTTATGTTAAAATGAAGCTAAGAACACATACAATGAAAGCCCTCTACCAAAAACAATGTAAGATCATTCATATGAACAGACTATTCAAAAGAAAAATCGGGCAAAAACCCTAGAATCGAAATTCTCAAAACTGGACATAAACATGAAATTAAAGCATGGATTCCTACTCAATAGAACCCTAGGAACATGTTAGAAGCAATCAATTGAACGTAGAATCAACAGAATGAAAATCCCTAATTCGAACAAGAACCTTAATTTAATTCGAATATTGAAAAATTCATATAAAATCGAAAAATTACCAGATGATGATATGGTTGCAAGATTCTGAAACTAGAGCTCAAGATCTTTGATTTGAGTACTGGAACTTGAGATTTGGATTTCAATAACACCTTCAAAATTGATTTTGATTTTCAAGAACACGAAGAACACGATTTGGGGATTTTTATATTTTTTTGTATTTATATATGTATTTTACATATAATAATGTACGATTCGCCTTTTTAGACTTAGTGGAAAATAATACACCAAACGACATTTTTGGATCGATATAGATCCATTGGATCGCTTTAAATCTTTAATAACGTAAAGTACACGTTTTACGAGGTGATAATTATCCAAAAGGACTGATAATTATCCATATCAATACATATCATTTATATAACGAATGCTCAAGAATATTGGGGCTATAACAGATGTATTATTGATATGAACGATATATCAATCGCCCTAAACAATTAGGGTACGGAATGATTTTTCTCCTTTCTGAATAAAACAGATAATATAGATAGTATCAGATAATAAGGGATATAATGATACGAAGAAATCCTCCGATATTGATTCAGACATGAATGACGAAGGAATAATAATGATGTACAAAATTTCAATGGGGCCCTTGAATTTTCAAAACGGGGCTCAAAATTGAAGATATTTTCAAATGACAAGATATTTGAAAGGGGCTTCCGACACACCAATTTAGCACATAATCACTCATCAACCTTAATCATTAAAACTCAAAATACTCCACAATAATTATTCTACACATATAATACAATTTATATCATTAATAAAGTTCACGGATCTTACAAAAAGTGTGGTATATGGGAATTTTTTAATTTTTTGAAAATAAGAATTCACACCGGCTATTATTTGAACCAATGTCTAAAACGCGGTTTAACATCGCTTTAGAAAATACCGATGTTGAAATACCATTTAACATCGGTGGCTTTTGTAACAGATGTTAAAACACCGATGTTGTATCTACTTTTTCTAGTAGTGGCCGCCCATCCGGAATCATTTCTACTGATCTCATGCGTAAAAAAGTTGTTAAATCTTTTCTAAATTGATTGAAGTATGCTTCATAAACACGAGGTGGACCATCTTTTGCCAAGTAGCATTTCCTTTGTTACTATCCAACGGTTTCTTAGGAATCTGCGTTAAAGTTTTGTTAGTCTAGATATAATATATTGTAATTTTTTAATTTTTTTTTTCATTTAATCGACCATAACTACCTAAGAGATCTAGTGAATACTATATGAAGAATGAACAAAGTGAATGCTGTTACTACGGAAAAGTCAGGAATAGAAAGAAACTGGCACTCGTGATATTAATGTCCTTGTGAATGTTATTTATTGTGTTAACACTATATATTTTGAATTTCAGTTAAAACTAATCTAAGATTTGACAATCTATTGGGTTACCATACTATTGTCTATTATTGTATAATCATTTATTTTTAGGTTGATAAAACTTAGATGTACATATAAATTTTTGTTGGTACTTAATTAATGGAGACAAAAGTGTCCGGAATAGTACATTTTATATTTTAATGTCTAAATTGATACTAAATTCACGATGATTGGTATAACAACTAAATTCGCATCGTGTTGGTCACATGCAAAAGAAACAAAAATAATATTAAAGCGATCATACATGTACTCAAAGTCTAATTTTGACACTAAAATGAATTCATATCATCTAGTGTCCTAGGTGAATTTGTGGTGTGCTTTAATATGTTTTTTTTACTGAGAGAAAAATATTTTCATTGATGAATAGTATCGAAGATACAATGTTTGGAGGAACAAAGTTTCCTTTATTTAAAAAAATATATAAAAAAATATATCATCTAACTGAAAGTAAGAAAGTACTCCACACGTTTAGACAATATCGCCTCTGAAAAGATAACCCACCAAAAAAGGTCTCGTTAAAAGGGAAAAACTCAAGAAAAAGAGTGTGCCCTACATGTTAAAACCTCCCAAAAGTAAAATCCTATGCGAAAAAACTCAAGCAGGAAAAAGAGTGTGCCCTACATGTTTACAAAAAGACTAAAGATAAATATTAGTATTGACTTATACCCCACATCTTCCTTCCATCCCCTATCTTGTGCTTTTAACCATCCAAAACTCCATAAAGTACCTTATGATCATTTTATGGTCATTTAACTGTAACAAAACTCCAACAACACCGAAAAAGAAAACTATCAAGCACCGAAAAACACACATATTACCAAGGACATTTAGACAATAATACTTTAAAGTCCGAAAAGAAAACATTTAGTATGTCACCTCGCCTGAAATCAACAACAAAAATGAACAAAATTAGTCTCAAAATATTAATTACAAAATTCTTTACATAATATAAAAATAACTAATATAAATCTAACCAAAGGGAGTCCCTTTCATTAGATAACTAATAATATAAATTTATATGTATACATATATATAAGAATCTTGAAACTCTAACCTCCACTGTCAATGAAATATATGTAATCATCATTATTAACTTAATAAAATATTAAGTATATATAGTTGTGATCATATATGACACAAAATTATCTCTTAAAGATACAAACATGTCATCATTAATCACCTCCAAAAATGGTACAAACTTGCTCACATTAATGGCATCCAATAATGGTACAAAATGCCATCATAAGAGAAAAATATAAACTCTTCTATAGAAATTCAAAGCATTAATATTTTTAAGAAATAACCACTGCTCTTACTAGAACACAAAATCACCTATGTTCCACATATTATTAAGAAATACTACTGAATTGAAATACCATCCAAGGAAAAAGAAGTGATTTAATTTAAGTTAGAGAATCGTTAGTGTGAAAGCTACGAAGATATGCTATTAGTTTAAATATAATTACCCAATCAAAATCAAAACACATATTTCTAATAATTTACTACATTGTTGAAGCACAAAATTTACTATTAATTTAATATTCTAAATGTATCTTAAATTTAAATTATACAATATACATGCAGCTGAGTATTGATTTTAATATATAATTTCAATAGCTCATCTCAGTTCAAGTTTCAAGCCCCAGCCGCACTGATCTTGTAACACCAAATTCAAAGTCTCCTTGACTCAAGTTCCATCGTAAAGTAATAAAAAAAGCTTCTTGAAGAAAAGAAATTTGTTTTTGAAACATTATTTTAAGATTAATTTCCAACAAATTCCCCCTTAATCTCAAACTTGTATGGTCACCATCCTACTCAATCAATGAAATTACCTTGCCCATCTGACAAGATCATTTGCCCATGTGGCAACTTTTTCATAAGCCCATATGGCTTTCATCTTAGCCTGTTTGGCTTTTCACCTAGCTGGTCTGGCCTTTTTCTTTGCCCGTCTAGCACGTTGATTCTTTGCCCGTATGGCGGTTCTTATTTGCCCATCTGGCATGCTTTATTTTTGTCTATAACAAAGCAGGTTCATCATCCTCTCGATCTGTGCAAGGTACACTTGTTGTCCCTGTTCTCTGTCTCGTCGTGGTTTTTCACATTCTACAACGTAATGTCCAAATATGTTGCAGTTATAACACTTTATCCTGCTCTTGTCAGGTTTCCCACGTTCCATGTTCTTTCCACGGTAATTACTTGTCCCACGGCAAAAACAATAACATGTCTGTCTCAGCATAAAAGGAATTGGTAAGATTACAATAGAAACACATGACTCATATAACAAACCTTTCAAAAAGCTAACACATAAAAATGGAAGGTAATGAAGGTCACAAGAAAAAAGAAGACACTCAATACCTCACCTTTTCTTAGTGCGGCCTACATTGTTTCTTTTTCAACTGAAGGAGAAAAATAAGGCCTTACCCTGCAAAGAGAAAGTAGATTAGGAGATAATAACCGTGAATGGTAAATAGACATGCGAACAAAGGAAACATATATGTCACGACACAAAAGTGGATTAGTAAACTACCTGATACATTTTCGCAGCAACTTTCTCGTAGATCTCATTTAAATCTGCAAAATACATATCCTTCATAGTCTTAATCTGCAAGAAGCCATAAGGTTTTTATATGATTACATAGAAGAGATTACAGATTACCATAAGAAGGAAACTACCACACATCTTCTGCTAATAGATTACAACAATGTGACTGACCAATTCTAAATGTCGATAATTTTCTACACCTAGCTTTACAAAAATTATTTATTTTCAAGTTCCAAATTCCTTTTCACTTTTTCACATTTCACCAATTCAACCATTCACTTCCAAAGGTATTCAAGTTTCGATCTACGTCTAACCAACTCCCAGTCATTTTGTGGGCAGTTTGATATTTTATAAGTACATAAATTCACTTATTCCTTATGTATCGTAAATTGAACAGTTTGTAATAGCATACTAATGTTCTCATTCACTTATGTGTATGACTGTGGGTTCACCACCAACAACATCACATCTATAAATTACCTTTCGAAATGTCTCCTCCTGCCAATCTCTGCCATCGGCATTTCCGATCCGAGCTGTGGAATCCAGAAAAGCTACAGATTGGTAAATAAAAATATATCAATATCCATAAACATTCTGGGAACTAAAGTGACTTCATATGAAAAAGCAAGAGTATGCATATGTGATCCTTTCTAGAAAAGAACGAACAATATTAAGACACTAGTCATACACATTACTCAATACTTATGATACAAATTAGAAAACAACCAGAAAAATATAATACTTTGCATACATTTAATAAAGAGTAAATAGCAGTTTGCACCCCTTTACTTTGGACGTTTTTTCGATTTGGTCCTCAATAATGTTCTGTAGCAGAATGCACCCTTATGTTTAATTATCGCTTCGATTTGCACCCCTTTGACCAAATTCCGTTAATTTTGACTGTCACCGTTAATTAGAGCAGGGGTAAAATTGGAAAATATATTCCAGAAACACTATTCATGAAATACTTTACTAACCAAATGGATCAAACGGTGGCTTAATCAAGAAACTCGCCGGAATCGGACGAACAACCTCACCGGAACCGGAGAATTCCAGAATCCGGTCGATAGCTCACCGCCGGCGAGCCCAAATCAGTCTAAAACACGAGCTTTCACCGGGGAACGTAACACGAACCATTTCCCCAACAAAAACATCAACAAAGCGGCTCGGAAGTGAGCCAAAACACTCACCGATTCCGGCCAAGTCGCGAAGCCGGCGGTCAGCCGATTTTCCGACGAGTCAAAAACGAACACCACACTCACAAATTATTACATGTATTCATTCCTCTTCCTACGATCTATCTAATGCTGGAAACATAAACAAGAACCAATGAATGAGTCAAAAATCCGACCAAAAGCTCAAGAACTCCGGCGAGCTTCTAAAATTTCGATTTGCTTAATTCCAAGCTCCAAAAATCAATTAAAAATCATCAAAACATTCATCACAACACACACAATCCATTCATATCACCAATTATGAAGAACAATCGAAAACAAAGATTCCCCCAAATTAAATCAATTAATTCGAAAATAATTAAATAATTAAAAATAATAAAAACTCAGAAATCATACCCACGTGAATTCTGATGATGGATTTGGATAGAGGATGATGAGAGATTCGATTCGACTACTAGAGTGTCGAAATCGGATTCCGATAACGCCTTCAAATTTGAGTTTGATTCTCAAGAACACGAAGAACACGTTTCTGGAATATATTTTCCAATTTTACCCCTGCTCTAATTAACGGTGACAGTCAAAATTAACGGAATTTGGTCAAAGGGGTGCAAATCGAAGCGATATTTAAACATAAGGGTGCATTCTGCTACAGAACATTATTGAGGACCAAATCGAAAAAACGTCCAAAGTAAAGGGGTGCAAACTGCTATTTACTCTTTAATAAATATTAAACAATATTACATGCAACCAAAAAAATAAATACGAAATACGATAAAACATAATATTGAATATTTTGCATATATTTGATATATATAACACAACATTACCTAGGTGAACATAATATATTCTGGAGTACTTTCTTATGCAAATATTTCATAAAATGAAAAGAAAAATAAAATGAGAATTTAGAAATCAAATAGAAAATTTTACAAATAATTGACGATATATAAGGGGAAGAACCTAGATTATATAGATAAAATTTTACTACTATCAACTAAATATGTGAATCCTTGTCCATCTACATCTAAAAATAACCAAAACTCTAATATTTAATATGAATTGGTATCTTGATTTAATTGTATTTAATGTGAATTTTTGATGTAAACCTACTTGATCTAAAACCTGGGCTCAAATGAGATACAATTGTCAGAACTTGGGCACTAGTTTTTTTGTTATGGTCTCCTAGAGTTTATTAAGTTTATTCAGTTGTTGAATTTGTAAATGTTGAATTTGTAAATGTGAGAAGAAGGAAAAAATAGGTTCCCTTATAAGTACGTATAGTAGAAATGTAATTTGTTCTAGTGCTAACCTTTAATATTTGCTACTTAATTGAAAGTTTAGGTTGTTACCAAATTAAGTTATACAAATATAGTCACGTTTCTGCTCAAGATAAATTTCGATATGTATATAGTCCTTGTTTCGTACTAGGGAGAGACTCAGAGAACCTAATGTATTTCATGTGTTGGATTCTCTTGAAGCTACCTGTATATAATTTATATATATATAGCTGTTTATTTAGTAAAACACTGGTGTTGCAGTTCAAAGGACTTGCGTTTATTCCATCAATCAGCATTACAATATATAGGAAAGAAATAAGGTACTGGAACTAAAAATGAGGAACACTCCTCATGGGCCTAAACAACCTCCTACCACTTCTCTAAGACTTATTCTGACTCCTATAATTTCTCCACTAACTAATGACTGAGTCACTGTACTTATTTAAAACATTACAAATAAAACAAATAAAATCAAGTTTAAGATTATTTTCTAACAATCTCCCCCGTAATCTTAAACTTGTTTGATCAGACTCCTTACTCCAGAAGTTCCCGCATCTTCTCGAACCGGACAGTTGACAACGCCTTGGTTAAAGTGTCTGCTTTCTGCATATCACTACTAACATGTTTGAGAACTATTTTCCCACGATCCACACATTCTCGTATGAAGTGATACCGAATGTCTATATGTTTACTTCGACCATGAAAAACTGGGTTTTTTGCTAAGTCAATGGCTGACTTGTTATCTATGTACAGAATAACAGGACCAATGCTTTCTCTAGGTACCCGGCTTAACAAATTCCTTAGCCATATCCCTTGACACGCAGCCGCAGTAGCTGCCATGAATTCTGCTTCACACGAAGATAATGCCACACAACGTTGTTTCTGTGAGACCCAGGTTATCAAACTCTCGTTTAAGTAAAACACCATACCTCCTGTGCTTCGCCTGTCTTCTACATGTCCTGCCAGGTCGCTGTCTGAATACCCAGTCACTATATTATTTCCACCCCCTTTTGTGTAGATAAGTCCGTAGTTCAGTGTGCCCCTCAAGTAACGTAGAATTCTTTTAACAGCTCCCAAATGCATAACTGTCGGAGTTTCCATGTATCTGCTAACGATCCCCACGGAGTAAGCTATGTCCGGTCTAGTATGAACTAGATATCGGAGACCACCTACTAGACTCTTGTATTCAGTAGAATCCACCCTTTTTCCACCTTCATCTTTCGAGATTTGTTCCGTAGGATCCATGGGGAACTTTGATGGATTGCAACCTGCCATCCCTGCCCGCTCAATAAGTTTCCTGGCATACCCTGTTTGTTTTAGTTCGGTGAACCCTCCTCCTTGCTGCACTTCAATTCTCAGGTAGTAATTTAGTTTACCTAAATCACTCATTTCGAAAACTTGGTTCATCTGTTCTTTGAATCCCTTGATTGTAGCCACACTCGACCCAGTAACCAGGAGGTCGTCGACGTATACTCCGATGATCAGAACCTCTCCATTTTCTCTCTTGATGTACACTGCGTGCTCATATGCACACCGAGTGAAACCCAAATTCTCGAGGCACTTGTTGAGCTTGGCGTACCATGCCCGCGGAGCCTGTCTTAATCCGTATAAAGCCTCTATCAGTCTGTAAACCAAGTGTTCCTGCCCATTCCTGTTTTGCTGACAACCCCAATAGCATTCTTACTGTTTCCAGTCGCGTTACGGGTGCAAACAGCTCTTGAAAATCTATTCCTTTCTCCTGGACATACCCCTTCGCCACAACTCGTGCCTTGTGCTTTATCACGTTCCCATTGGCATCCTTCTTTATTTTGAAAATCCATTTTAGCCCGATAGTCTTTTGTCCCGGAGGTAGAGTTGTGAGTCTCCAGGTTCCGTTCTTCTCGATGGACTCTATTTCTTTGTCCATTGCCGTTCTCCATTCTCGTTTCTTTGCTGCATCTTTGTAGGTTACTGGCTCCTCCATTCCCACGAACAACAATTCTTCATTTAACTCGACCCTTTTTGTCTCGTCGTAAACTCTTGTTATTGGCCTAAATCTCTTGGGGGTGCTGCTATCATCATAATTCTCAGACTCCAGGCTTTGAGTTTCTTTTGGTTCAGGAGAATTTTCTTGATCACTGTTGGGGCTGTCACTTTTAGGGCCATCTCCGTAACTGGTTCCCGCATTGTTTTCTTCTTTTTCCTCGTTACCAGGCTCCCCCGAGATTGTGAATTCATGTGTTTCTGTTGAATCTTCCTCACTGCTGTTCCAAGACCAGGCACACGTTTCCTCAAACGTGACATCACGACTAACATAAACTCGTTTTTCTGGTGGATCGTACAACCTGTACGCCTTGGTTCCTGCCTCTTCGCCAAAGTTTACCACATGTCTGCTTCGATCATCAAGTTTCTTAGTCTGGATGCTGGGCACTTTCATATGAGCTAAACATCCGAAGACACGAACGTGTCCAATGTGTGGTCTTTCTCCCGTCCAAGCCTCATAAGGAGTTTGGCCCGACAAAGCTCTCGTGGGAAGTCTGTTAAGAATATAAACTGAATGTCGGACGGCCTCTCCCCAGAAACATGATGGCACTTTCATTTCTTTTAGGAAACTCCTTGACATCTCAACCACCGTGCGATTCCGTCTTTCAACGACCCCATTCTGCTGGGGCGTATATGGAGCAGTGAAGTGTCTGACGATACCTGCTTCTTCACAATACATGTTAAACTCATTCGAGGTAAATTCTCCACCCCTGTCTATTCTAAAAGTTTTTATTCTCTTCTCTGGTCCTGTCTCAACCTTAGCTCTAAAATTTTTAAAAGTGTTAAAGGCCTCACTTTTATTTTTGAGCATGTACACCCACATAATTCGAGTATAATCATCCACCAATAACATGAAATACTTATTACCTGCCGGTGTTTCTGGAAGAATGGGTCCGCAAATGTCTCCGTGAATTAGTTCCAGGGCTTTCTTGGCACTATAATGAGCCTTATTTGGGAAAGGCTTTCGTACTTGCTTTGACATCAAGCATCCACGGCACACCTCTTTTGGCTGAACCAGCTTCGGCATTCCACGTACCATTTGTTCTTTTGTCATTAGAGACATGGCTTGAAAATTTATATGGTCGAGACACGAATGCCACAGCCACACTGCATCATCTTTCTTCATAAACAAACACTCCGAGTTACATGTCTCAATGATGATTTTATATAGCCGATTGACGGACCTTTGCAGCCTTCCTTGTTCATCGAACACCCTCAAGAATTCACCTTTGATCACAACCTCATTTCCCTTTTCTACTAGTTGTCCCAAGCTAATAATGTTGTTATGCAGAGTTGGGATGTAGTATACCTCCAGTAACTCCCTTTCTTCTCCGTTTTTACATCTGTACTTGATTGACCCTTTTCCTTTGATTTGCACCGTGGAACCGTCTCCGAACCTAACCTGTCCAGTAATCTCCTCATCAAGGTGTGTGAATTTGGTTTTACAGCCCGTCATATGGTTGCTCGTGCCATTGTGTAAATACCAAAGATTTGACTCCTCTTGTGCCTCTTCATTAGTTGTCCCGAGCTTTGGTATTAGTTCCCTTTCGTTGAGCAACATCACACCCTTTTCTTTTTTGTCACGTTCAGCCAGTAATAGAGCTGGTTCCTCGTCTTCCAACTTTGCCAAGTTCGATTCTATTTTCTGGTCTCTGGACCTTCGAGGCCTCCTACAATCAGCAGCATAATGCCCAAGAATGTTGCAATTGTAACATCGTACCTTACTTTTGTCACGTACGCCTCATCCTCTTGCACCATAGGATCCTTCACCGTTGCTCTTGCTGCCTGTTTTCTTGAGCCACTCCTCCCTAGTAAGGAGTAATTTGCTTTCTGAATTTTCACGTTTCACCCATTCCTCTTCAGTCAGCATAAGTTGTCCACTATTGTTTCCAGTATCGCTCGTTCCTTTTAGCCTCTCTTCATGTGCCTTCAGAGATCCTATAGCCTCTTCGACCGTCATAGTCTCCATATCTCCGAATTGCTCGATTGTGGACGCGATTTGAAGGAACTTTGTTGGCACCATTCGCAGAAGCTTCTTTACCACATATGCTTCCTAGACCTCCTCACCAAGTGCGCGGAGATTAGACACCAAACCATTGAGTTTCATATAGAAGTCGTCCAATGGCTTGTTGTCACCCATCTTTAGTGTCTCAAATTCAGCCTTTAGCGTCTGTGCTCCAGCTTTTTTGACTCGATCGGCACCAAGGCATAAGGTCTTTATGGCCTCCTATGCCCCTTTCGCAGTTGTATTTTCAGCAATGGACAATAGTATGTCCTCTGGTATGCCCTGGTATATCATGGCCAGGGCGATTTTGTCGCTTTTCTCTTCTATCACAGCCTTGGCAGCTTTGTCACCTTTCTCTTTTGCCACAGCCTTCAAATCACCGGACTCCACCGCCGTCCACACTCCTTGTGCCTGCATGACACTAGTACAAAAATGATCTTTTACGTCGCCTATTATACGTCGGTTCTATCCAAAGGCGACGTATAAAATACTTATATACGTCGGTTCCGCCTAAAGGCGACGTATATAAGTGTTTTATACGTCGGTTAAGGAAAAGGCGACGTATATAAAGTGACTTTTTACGTTGGTTCATAAAAAAGCGATGTATATGGTGGACATATACGTCGGTTTGATTTTAACCGATGTATAAAATTTAAATTTACGTCGAATTTTTGCACCCGACATATAAAATTGCTGCACATATACGTCGGTGTTTTTAATACGCGACATATAAAATCGATAATATATGACGGCTTTCTCTAATCCGACGTATATAATAATTTTATTAAAATAAAAAAAAACAATTTAATAGACGTACTCTCAGTCATTAATCTAAAACCCCAATTCAACCAACCCCCTTTCTCTTTCGTCGACTAACCCTAAAACCTCCTCACTGATTTCAATTAAGAAATTGAAATCACAATTCACTCGATTTATACTTTATAATTAAGGTTTGGGTTCAACTGTTATTCACTCAACTGTTATTCACTCGATTTCAACTGTTACAATTGGGTTCGATTGCATTGACACCACAGCTGCTCTCCTATCTGGGTGCTCTCTCTCTCTCGCGTTGGTTGCTCTCTCTCTCTCTCTCGCGTTGGTAATCTCTCTCTCTCTCTCTCTCTCTCTCTCTCTCTCTCTCTCTCTCTCTCTCTCTCTCTCTCTCTCTCTCTCTCTCTCTCTCTCTCTCTCTCTCCCTCTCCCCCTCTCTGTCTCTCCTTCTCTCCTGCTCCCTCTCATATTTTTTTTTACAAATAAATTTTCCTAATTTTAATTCTGTTACAAACAATATGAATTTGGGTTGTTGTTATTTTCTTTAATTTTATTGTTTTCGGTGTAGCATAATCAGATTAGATTTACTATAGTTCTTAATCTTATGTTTGTAAAGGGTATTAATTTAATATATAAATTTGTAGGTTTATTAAAATTTAATGTGCAATTTTTGGCCGAATTCATGAAACCTTCTTGCTGTTAAACATTGATCTATAACTAATACCATCTCTGTGTTTGCTGTTATGCAATTTGTTGCAACCATGGCAGTGTTGCCCTCTGTTTTTACCCCTACCAGCTCCCTCTTGTTGTTCTAGTTGTTGTTGTGCCCTCCTCATTTGATTATTGGAGCTTTCACGTTCATCTTGATACATATTAGGAAATTCCATAGCTGAATATATAAAAACCAGTTAGATTAAATGATAAAGACTAGCTACCGATCATATTGATCAGACAACCATATATCTGAACACTATGTTTGCTATATATATAAGCAAATCAGGAACTGTAACAACGTAATTAGGGTTGCGTTTTTCGTAATCTACTCGCTGCACTAACCTGGTAAGGAAAGGTACACCTTAATTTCAAAACAATCTCAAATATATTGTGTTCTACTATGTGCTAACTTGTTCGAACATATGTTTGTGCAGTAGCGCTGGTGATGAGTATGGTCTGATATTAGCTGAGCGCTTGCAACAAGGACATGATCTGATGAGATATTAGCTTTAGCTTGCAGCAATTCTGAAATAGATATTATATTATGGATTTAGGATAGACATATGAACATAACGATATGTGTTGAATTAAATGTATGATGCAGTTAATTGTACAAGGAATTTTAAAACATTATTGTGGACATATTTTCTAGTCACCAATTTTAATTTAAATTAAAGATTTTGTTGAGAATTTTGGAGTGTATGTTTTACTCACATCAGGTTTTATATTTTTGGTATGTTACAACAGGGTTTTTGGTTTTTTTGGGTATTATTAAAAACAGGGCAGACATTTCAATTTTTCCTCTAACAATATACGTCGGTTCTTGTAAAACTGAAGCGACGTATAAAACAGACATATACGTCGGTTCTTGTAAATCTAATGCGACGTATACGACAGACATATACGTCGGTTCTTGTAAAACTGTTGCGACGTATAAAACTGATATATACGTCGGTTGAAATTAAAACCGACGTAAAATTACAACTCATATACGACGGTTCTCTAACCTTATATGACGCTGGAACACATTTTATACGTCGGTCTTTTGTATCTTTATACGTCGGTTTTATTGGTCTTTTACATCGCATTTTAAACCGACGTATTACACATTATACATCGCATTTTTGACCGACGTAAAAAGCTTGTCACTTTATACGTCCCCCCTGCTTACGTCGCCTTTTTGGCGACGTATAAGGCCTTTTTAACCGACGTAAAAGACCAGTTTTCTACTAGTGTGAAGACCTTCATCTTCAATGCCCATGCTGTGTAATTCCCTCTGGTTAACGTTGGGTAGGTTAATCCAACAGAACCGCCCTTAGTCTTGTTGACGTCCATCCTTTACGTCCCTTGCGTCCTTCACACCTGAAAGCTCTGATACCACTTCTTGAAGCTACCTGTATATAATTTATATATATATAGCTGTTTATTTAGTAAAACACTGGTGTTGCAGTTCAAAGGACTTGCGTTTATTCCATCAATCAGCATTACAATATATAGGAAAGAAATAACGTACTGGAACTAAAAATGAGGAACACTCCTCATGGGCCTAAACAACCTCCTACCACTTCTCTAAGACTTATTCTGACTCCTATAATTTCTCCACTAACTAATGACTGAGTCACTGTACTTATTTAAAACATTACAAATAAAACAAATAAAATCAAGTTTAAGATTATTTTCTAACAGATTCTACAATTTTTTCTTCACTTTCTAGTTTGCCCTATTTTGTGATTTTTTCTTCACTTGGGTTCTTCTTATCTTCATGTTCGTGTTCTAGAGTTTTTATTTACAAGCACTAAGCATGAATTTGGGGTTGCAATCACAGTAAAAAACTGTCGAAAATATGTATCTCTTGCTCTTTGTAGCGGGCACACTCTTTTACTTATTATTGTAGAGTAAAGTAAATGTGCTGGAGCATTTGTCACTCCTTTAAATTAAGGGGAGAACCTGTCAGCATGTTGCACTTATCCCATGAGGTTATCCCATGAGGTCAGGAACTAATACATGTGATATTTAGCACACTACGCCATAAGTGGTCATATGCAATGCTTTTTTACAGTTGCTATAGACCAAAAAAGCGTTGCATTAAGCTTGTTTTTCAAAAATGCAACACCAAACGGCCGTTGCATCCGCGGGCGTGGCCTTTGAGATGTAATGCAACACTTTTGGTCAGCTACTGCAACGGAGAAAAAGTATTGCATTATAAGTATACTGCAATACCAAAATCAAGGAAATGCAACACCAATGAGTGTTGCCTTAAACACAAGGCCAACTATCATGCCACGTCAATAGTGGGGCCCACTAAAATGCCACGTGAGTAGTGGGGCATGTGTGCCAGGTCAGTAGTGGGGCCCACATGCCATAATGCAACGCTTTTCATTGTATTTTGAAACAGTAATTTTTTTAATGCAACAATATATTTACTAATGCAACACCATTAGATTCTATAATTCAATACCATTTTCTTGAAATGCAACATTAAATAAGGAAATGCAACACTTTAATAAAAAAATTGCAATATTAGTTTTGTACATACATAAATACCATTCAAAACATTCAACATTCCATCCAAAACATCTAACAACATACTAAATACCTAACTTAATCACAAAAAAATTTAAATAATACAAATAATCTCGTCCCCAAAATCCCAGCATCGTGAAATGTGTAGTATCCCAACATCGTGAAATGACCAATCCAGTCGAGAAGCACTTGGATGCCAACCTGAAACACATAGCGATATGAGATTAAGTTCAATCATAAGTTTATAATTAATAGAGAAAGAATATATAGGGATCCTATGAAGCATGATTGAACACTAATAGGATAGTGGAACACCGAATGGATATGCAAAAATGATGGATAAAATATCAAGAAACTGAAAGAGACTTGTGTGAATAAAGGTGGCAGGGATGCTCACACAGTATTGCACAATGGAACTCAAAAAGCATTGCAGAAGTGTGAGAAGAAGCTTTGATGGATAGCTTTTCATCACTCCACCCTGCACTCATTCCACAAATTACTTGCAGTATTTAGTAACTAAGCTTAGTAGTACTGTTTAATTATCAGCACAAAAGTGGGGTGCAGTGGTTTTGGTTGTTTCGAAAAAATTAAATTTTGTAACTAATAAATGACAAAATTTAGAATTGTACTAATACAATTATTCAATCATGTAGCCAATCATTTACATATTAATTTGTTTATTAATAAAGAGTATAAATTTATGATAACACATTATTTCCGTTCTCTCTAAGAGCATATAGAATCACTTAGTTTCCATTTTATATAATCCAATAAAACATTAAAAGTAAAACTAGAAAAAAAAAAGAGGACAAACCTGAATTATTTTTAGCATAGAAATATATATCTTTCTCATTAGTGCTTGTTAACCAAATATAGAAAGAAAAGAATTGATGCTTCATGAAAATAAATTAAATTAAATTACTATAAAAAAAGAGAATAATGCACATAAAAATTAAAATCACCTGGAATACGATCCACAAACCCCAAAAGGTGTATCAGCTTCCATGTCTCCAGTCCACACACAATTAACAATTATTAAAAATAATTGACCAACTAAAACTAACAATATGCAATGAAACATTAAACGGGGTCAATGATAATAATACACTAATTAAATATGGAAGCCTTGATTGTGAGCATAATTCAGTAATTTATATTAAAGGTGCCACAGTTGCAAACAATACTACTGATCCTGAAACATTGAAAACTGATTCAAGACAAAAAAATATGCAATTGCAAATTTTCAATATTTGACTTTTACCATGTTTGTAGAAAGCCAGTGCTGTGATTCCAATTATTTGAATCTACTTTTAGTGTCTACTGTCTACTGAAGAGGTTTCCAATTTACAATGATAAAAGATAAGCATATAAGTCTTCTACCTCTACATTTTTGAAGAATGACAAAAAAACAGAGAATAAGTTAAATTTTATTCACAGACTTCCTAACTACAGAAAATATAAAAGTTTTCACAGGATTACCCCATTTATCTGTTAGTGCCACTACTGCCGCACGACCCCAAAAAATTGAACTCTCTCAGGTTGTTATCAACACTTACCATTGTCAGCTCATGTATCCGGGTACCTACTGTACTCTCCGGAGCTATTTACGTGTGCTGCACACTGTCCTCCTGTATAAATTGCATAGTAGTCACTAGTCGGATACTGTTCTAAGTTACCACAAAAACAGCCATCCAACACAAATTAGAATTGATAATTTTTGGCAATTTTAATGTAACCAAAGTGACGGAAGAATGCAAGTTACATTTCAGTTACAGAGATTTCACCATCTGTCAGATTTTCCTAATGGAGTTGGAAAAGAAAATCTCCATTTCACATCCAGATCTAGAAGGAATATATTTCATTAATGAAAAGATATATAATTCATTACTTTATGCATCAATTAACAAAGTAACGACTGAAATAATGCATATTATCCACCTTCCCTACAGTTTTATAGCTCGTACCTAAACACTATTTAATCCTAAGAAATTTAGAAAGCCTTCAGACTTCATAAACAAGGTACCCAACAACTATTAGGTTTTAAATTCATATCATCACAATTATATCCAGAACAGTAAATTCAAGGACTCCTGCATGATACTGCAGAATGAACAGACGCACAACAACCCTTTAAAAAGCCTTCATAACCACTTGCAAACTTCTCAGACAAGCAAATGCATATTGTTCATTTAACTTTTAAGAAAATACATCAAAGGATAGAATTATGGAAGCTCACCTTGTCTTCTTCAAATTTCCTAACCAGCCTCAGGTACTGGTCTCGAGCTTCTGGGTTACGGGCCATTGACTGGACTCTTGCGAGAGCCTTCTTAACACCCTCAGCCTTGATCTTCTTCCTCTGTACAACTAACAATTATTAAAAATGTAAAACTAGAGTAACATCTACACATACACACCAAAAAAAACTAATGCATAAATGTCAATGTGATACAAAGGGCATTGCAAAGTTCCTTGGTAAAACTTAATGTACAGACATTCCCAAAAACACCAAGGTGAAGTCATAATTATATATCAAAGGTCAATCTCATCATTACATATATAGAATATATATGACATTTGAAAGAATAAAGGGTCTGCACCCCTAATGAAATGATGCAATCAACTATTGGATACACACACTTCAAACACGAACAAAATTACTAAACAGTGTCTCAGAATATTAACAGCAGCATTGATGCAGAGAAAATTCTTCGGTTTAAAACCATTGCGACAAAGAAAATTGCTATAGGGAAGATTCTTCAGTTGACTAGAATTAAAACCATTGGTATAGAGAAAATTTGCAGTGTCACATATTAGTTGTGTGGTGCTTTAACTGAAGCTATCTTCCACATCCAATGCGCCAGAGTTATCAAAGGCTACTAAACAGTACATATTACAAGAATCTAAGCAAGTTTTAAATGTGTTTTTTTTTAGATTTAACAATTTGTCTACATATGGTCCTATCACTAGTGGCTTCCAGTGCTAATAACGACAATGCAACCAAATAATTGTTTTTACCTTAAATTAATTCATCATTAAAGTCTTATAACTCCCTGTTATATATCCTCAGCAGCTTGAAAGACCAAATAAACAAACGTATACAAAATACATCACATGAATCAACATAAAATTGACAATAAACAAAAATCAAAAAAATATACAAGGTTGTACATATAATTACAAATACAAGCCCAAACATACAAAATACAACTCAAGAATCATCATAAAATTGACCACAAACAAAAATCAAATAAAAAATATACACAAAAATACAAGTTTAACATATAATTACAAATACAAGCCCAAACACAAAACTTTAAATCTGAAAACACCCCAAACATCTTAATACAAAACCTTGAATTACAAATCCAGTTCAAACCTGAAAATAAAAGCCCCAAAGTTGAAGCCCTAAATAAATCCGAGAATGAAATCACCAAAATTGAAGCCCTAATTAAAGCCGAGAATGAAAGCCCCAAAATCGAAACCCTAATTAACCCGAGAATGAAATACCAATAATCCGAAAGGAGAAATGTGTATTCAACTACCAGTTTGAAATTGAAACTGAATTGACGAGAGACATAGAAAGTGAGAGACAGGGAGGTTTGTCGAGAGACAGATGGGTTTGGGGGGAAAGTGTTAGCGATTTGGGGGAGCAAGTGTTTTTTTGTCTCAATTTTTTGTTAAGGGGGAAAATATCCGCCCAAAATTTTCACCTGGTTATGTTGGGGACTGAGCATGTTGTTTTTTATGTTATATATATATATATATATAGGGGACTATTCTACTACAAACCATTCTTAGACTACAAACCTACAAACTAAATAAATTTTTTTCAAATCACGACGAAACATAGCACATATGGTATGCAAATCCATCGTTGGGAGATGGAGAAAAATACGGTGAAGTCGGATTTCAAAAAAAAACTCTCCGATTGACGGGAAAAGTCAAATTAAAAACGAAGGGAATATGTGTGATTGAGTGTGGGAGGGTGTATTTTAGTTCTGTGTTGTGCATATAGGGGGCCATTAGATTATATTAATCTAAGGGTTTAGATTGGTTCTTAGTTTGTATTTTAAAAGAGGTTTGTATTTGATCACTAGCATATATATATATCAACCACCACCCGCAACTAAATATGGTCCCTTTCCACAACCACAGGTGGTTGGAAGAATTTATCAACCACCACCCGCAACTAAACATTGCAGGGGTCTCAGTTACCAAAATACTATCA
Organism: Heracleum sosnowskyi; assembly: GCA_030848705.1. NCBI lineage: Eukaryota > Viridiplantae > Streptophyta > Magnoliopsida > Apiales > Apiaceae > Heracleum > Heracleum sosnowskyi. Next base: position 10,616,047 of record CM061244.1, on the reverse strand, counting down.
CTGCGAGGGTCTCAGTTACCAAAACACTCTTCTTTTCTTGCTGTGCCAAGTTTTATGGATTTAATGTAAATAGTATTGGGCTTGCATATAATTGTATTGGGCTTAGATATAATTTTATATTGGGTCTGTACAAAAATAATTTTTTATTAAATTAATTTATATTAATTTTTTGTTTTTTTATAATTAATTATATTATCAAAAATTAAAATAAAATTATAAAATTAATAATCATAGCTAATAATTTAAAAGCTATTCAATAAAATATTGATTAAATATTGATTATAAATAAAATTTTAATAATTTTTTATTGTGATAAGGTAAAAAATTAAATTAATTAATTATATTATCAAAAATTAAAATAAAATCATAAAATAATTAGTCCCCCCGCAACGTCTCATTGCTGGGGGTATTTTGTTTTTGTTTTTTTTATTTTAAACCCTTAATATATTCTCAAAAATTAAAATAAATGCATAAAAATCATAAATATGTTTTATACATTATTAGAGATGGTTTTTATTACATATATTACATATAATTATTTTTCTAGGTCCAATTATGTTGAAACACATGTTAAAACTTATAGATAATTACTAGTTCGAAAATAATTGTGAGTTATTGATATTTTTAATTTTGTTTTTTAAAATAATAAAATTAATTCTAAACAATGTTTCAAAATATTTTACCATGTATCACTAATTCTACGGTGAAAAAAATTTATGATTACTCGTTCTAATATAAATATATATTATTGATATTTTTTTGAAAATTGCTTTTAAATTTAATAAAAATTTATATTAAATATAAATTTAATATAACTAATGTTTCCAAATATTCTATGGTGAAAACACATGTTAAACCATAAACATTATTACTCGTTCGCAAATAATTGTGTTCTAGTTTTTTCATTTTTATTTTTTTAACATAATAAATGACTACACACATGTTATTTTGATTTTGAAATCAATATTTTGAATGTTTATACTTTATATTAGTAGTTTTTCATTTGTAGAATTTAAAAAATTAAATTTAATAATTTAAATTTTGTGGTACATGTCAATATTTTAAATTTTGTGGCACATCAATATTTTTGTAATATTTTATAATTTTAAAATATTGTAAGGGCAGCCCAGTCTAGCCCAGCCCAATAAGGGTAGTCCTGGAAATAAAAGAAAGTTAAAAACACCCGCAATGATTCATTGCGGGGGAACATTGAAACATTGCGGGGTCGAAGGGCAGTTTTGTCCAAAAAGAAGTTAAGGACCCCCGCAATGAATCATTGCGGTGGGTGAGAACCCCCGCAATGATTCACTGCGGTGGGTGGCTGGTGGTCAATTCACAGCCACGGGTGGCTGTGGACCAAAACCCATATATATATATATATATATATATATATATATATATATATATTTTCTTTAGTTTTAAAATTTTAAAATCTGGAAAAAATAAGAATATATTAGATATTTATACAGAACAAATGTAAAAATAATTTTAATTTTAAAATATATTATTTTTCAAACTTTAACGTTAAAAAAAATTAAAATTTGAAGTCATTATATATATTTTGATAATATGTATATTTTTCATAATTCTAAAAATATTGTATTATAATGCAACGCTTTTTAATGGTGTTGCACGTCACAACACTAGCATTCACTCTGCAACAACGGTACGTTCACATTAAATGCAATACTTTTTGAGTAGTGTTGCAGAAGATCAAAAGTAAGTATAGCTTTTGCAACGCTTTGCTTGCAACCCTCACAAAAAGCATTGCATATGAGCACTTATGGCGTAGTGGCAGTAGACGTGCAATTCGATCTCTTTTTACTAGTGATGTTGCCTCAATCCACTATTAATATAAATGGTTTCTAAATTTCTGTCATCTTTGTATATGTCAATGCAAAGCTTTGTAGATTTGTTGGCTATGATTGGGTCCCTATAAAAAAACATGTATATCCATCATCTAGCTCTAAGCGTTTCTAGTTCATAGTTTACTATAGATTACTAATAAAGGTGATTCTTAACTTTCACTATGGCACTCCTATTAGTGAAGGTTAAATTCTATTCCAATATTTATGTTATGGCACTTTTTGCCACAAATTCCGTTTACCAACATACTATTATTTTTTGGTTCAGGTATTTCAATTGGTATTGTGATGGCAATTGCGGCTCTTGCAAGCATCAAAGGGGATTTTGAAGGCAATGGAGGTCTTGATGCCGGATAGATATGGGTTTGATATTGTGGGAGTTCGAAACTTTTTTTTGCTAACTGGAGTTGTCAGCTTTGTGTGTACCATGGAATGAGATGAATTTTATTTGTTTTCTTGTAGTATTGCACTGTGATTTATATTTTGGGATTAAGTTTTATGAATCCGTGTACTTTTATTGATAAATTTTGGTATTGGTGTAATTAAACAAGTTTTAATTTTTGGTAAATGCATATATACAAATAGTTCCTGTTAAATTTTCAATGTGAAAGTGTTGAGGTAGGTAATTATATAGTTTTGCCACTAATTCCTAAAAATAGATTTATGCGGGCCCACTTGAGAGAGGCCCGCATGGGCCATTGGAGCCCACACCTCCTGGTGGGTCTACATGTGGGCCCCACTCGTGAGACGCAATATTTTAGAGAATGTTGACATCTATTGCAACAGTAGTTTAGTGTTGTTGTACACTATGTTCAATGATGCCTTAGAATGTTCTAATAACAAAAGTAGTGGTGTTGTAGTAGTATAACAAAATGTTGTTGTAGGGGCAGCCGTGAAAATTGCAATACTGAAAAGTGTTGTCCCTTTTATCATATTTTGTAGCAACATTTTTTTATAAGTTGCCAAAAGCCATCTATGGCGTAGTGGTGTGGCCTACACAAATTGTGATACATACTCACCTGAGATTGAGATTAGAGAAAAAAACACAAACATCACTCTATCTGTATCATATCATATGGGGAGTTTTTTAAGAGGTTAGAAGAAAAAGATAATATCTAGTGAAGGTTCCCAGAAGGTTCTCCTGGTGATAGAAAAAAATTATCTTGTTTATATTTTTAATTCTCTCTTTTTTTAATTCTTTTCTTCTTTTGTGTTTATTCTTTTATCAAGATATTTTAAATTCTATAAAATAATATCTACTCAAAGTTTTAGATACCCAACGAGACCTTGTGGACTAGTCGGGAAAAGGAAAAAAAATGATATCTTGTCTTTAATTTTTAATTCTCTCTTTTTTTCAACATTTTCTTCTTTTGTTTTTATTCTTTTATTAAGATATTTTATCTGTTTTTAGTTTAAAATGCTTGCTTATACATATAAATATTTCAATCTTGCTATTGATTTTTAAAAAATATTTTTTGTTGTTATTTAATTTACTTGTAATAGATAAAAGTGTTGTAGGTATATAATTTGTTACTAATTCTTTTAGTTATTTATCTTTGACTTTTTTTAAATTTGTTAGTTCTTTTTAATATATTTTAATTATTATTTTCATGTTATATTATTTTTTGTATTCTTTAGTTATTATTTTGTGGTGTAATTTTTTTTTTTAAATACTTGTTCTTTTGTATTATTTTTGTTATGTTTTCCGGTATTTTTATGTTATTTTAGTTGTTTTATATCTTTTCTAAAATATTTAGTTTTTTTTTTTACATTTTTTTGTGTTTCACAAGTTGCTCATGGTGGTGTATTTTGGTTTTTATAGTTATTTTGGTTAACTATTCAATATGACTAAACATATCCACTTATGACATACTAAACCTTTTAACTAAGATTGTGGGATTAGTCAATACAAAATATTATAATAAATTATAAAATTATAGCAAAAAATATTAAATCACCAATGTTAAAGATGTAAAATTAATAATCCCTACCTAGGTGACCATGTTTGTAATCATATTAGAAATTAATAAATTATATTAGATAGTTATAGACGGTGCAAAACTCATGTCATATTTTAATTCTTATAATTATTCATATAAGAATTTATTGATGATAGTCACATCAGAGTGGTGTTATACACCTTTGTTATATCTTTTTAAAACTCTATGTTTTAGCAATACGGTGGGTTGACCCAATTTATAGATTTCCTCAAAGCCAGTTTAAGTTATTTGTCCAAATTATTTATTTATTGCTTGAAAACTAGTGATTTGGCCTTATATAACAATAAAAGTACATGGAGAACAATGATCTCCGGGCTTACATGATGATGAGAATGAATTACTAACATATTTTCAATATTATAAAGAATTGAGTGATAATTTTTACATCCAAAATTCAGCTGGGAGTTATTATACACATCTAATATATGACCTATGCTTATTCGAGTTAGCTAGCTGTTGTCATTAATTTACTAGTTTGAGGTCATATCCTACTCTCAAGTCGTGTCCTCCTTTTGGGACCTTATTGATGCAGATTTTATCTATCAAGTTTTTCTTTTCATTCAATTTTATGAATATATTTTAGGCGTGCAGCTTCCTTTTCTCTAGCTGCACCTTCCTTTTCTCTTGAAGTGCCCACTTGGTCAAATTAGCACAAGAAGTTTATTTGAAAGGACTATGAATGAGGAAGCGTCGTCACCTAGGGCACTTCTTCTATGCCTAATTATGCATGTGGCATAATTACTGATTGATCTTGTTTGAAATACTAGAATCTCATGAAGATAAAATTTTGAAGCCATTAACTTATCTCTTTGAGACAACGTGCCATATGAGCTTTCTAAATTAAGGAAACTCTTTTATAACATGAACATATTACTGAAAAGGACGAAGATATTATTTGAAGATTATTGTTAGAGTTGTCAAATGAAAACATGAATACTTTTCCATCACATTCCTCTTATATATGGCGCGTCTGGCCTCATGCGAGAGCTTTAGGATTATATGGGTTGAAGGTCCAGTTTTGTGTTCGTGTGGCGGTAGATTATCCTCATCGGGGAGTTTTAGCGTATTTTATATCGATATATTATTGGGATTTAATTTAAGCATGTTTATTTATTTGTTTTGTTATTAACATGTTATCTTAGTTTCTTGTCTTGGTCTCTAGAGTCTGGAAACTAGCTGGTATAATTAGTCTACAGGTGGTGGAGAGTTTTTAGGATCTTGGAAAGCTATCAAAACCATGTGTCTAGCTATCAAAACTAGCTGGTTTTTAGCAATGTTCAGCTAAACCATTTCTTTTATATTTGTATTAGTAGAAGTTTTGAAGAAATAAGAAGTGAGACACGTTCAGTGCATCTATCTTGCTTTCTCAGTTTATACAGATATACTTAGTCATTACACAATAATCTGGTATCAGAGCGAGGTTACCCGTGGATGCCCAAGTACATGCCAAAGATGAGTACGACAGAGTTAAGCAAAGTAATGGAAGGTGCAGTCGGTTTGAGTTACCCCATGCTGACAAGAGAGAATTACACAACATGGTCTCTCAAAATGAAGGTGTATGTGCAGTCGGTTGAGAACATGAGCATGAAGGATACAGAGTCTCTTGATGATTTTTGTATCAAGCTGAGTGGGCTAGTAACGAAGATACGGGATTTGGGTGAGATCATCGAGGAGGCGTATGTAGTGAAGAAAATTCTTAGGGTCGTTCCTTCAAAATTCTTGCAGATTGCATCCACCATTGAACAATTTAGGGATTTGGAAAAGATGATAGTTGAGGAAACTGTTGGATCTCTCAAGGCGCACGAAGAAAGAGTATGAGGTCAAGTTGAGAACAAAGGAGGGCAGTTGCTAATCACTGAAGAGGAATGGCAGAGAAGAGAGAGTGTTGAAAGTAAGTTACTACTTACTCGAGAAGAATGGATAAAACGGGGAAACCGAAGTGGAACAGATACGTCTTCGGGACAACGTGCAAAAACTAACAATGAATATAGAGGTAGTGAAAATAATCGCGTGGTTCATGACAAGAGCAAAGTAAAGTGTTTCAATTACCACCTCTATGGACACTACGCTGCGGAGTGTCGCAAGCCCAAACGTGATAATCAAAAGCAAGAAGTAAACATAGCACAAATTCAAGATGATGAATCAGCTCTGCTACTAACGGAATGTGACAAGGGAAAAACTAATATGATGTTGTTGAATGAAAATATAGCACCAAGGCTGAGTACAGGAGACGAAAAGAAGCAAAGTGAATCTAATGTATGGTATTTGGACAACGGGGCAAGTAATCACATGACCGGGAAAAAATCGAAGTTTAAGGAAATAAATGAAAAGGTAACGGGGCAGGTTAAGTTTGGGGATGGTTCAGTGGTTTACATTAGAGGAAAGGGATCAATAGCTCTACAATGCAAGAATGGACAAGAACGTACTCTACACGAGGTTTATTACATTCCTTCCCCACGTAGTAATATTATTAGCCTTGGCCAATTGTCTGAAGCAGGAAATGAAGTGATTCTGAGGGGAGAATTCTTGTCATTTCGTGACAAAGAAGGGAACTTGGTCATGAAGGTCAAGAGGACAACAAATAGATTGTATAAGATTATAATTGAGAGCAGTAAATCAAGATGTTTATTATCCACCTCCAATGACACATCGTGGCTCTGGCACTCGCGATTTGGACATGTAAACTTCAGAGCTATGAACTTGATGTCAAAAAATAATATGGTACACGACATGTCAATCGTTAATCAGCCAAATGAGACGTGCACAAGATGTTTGATGTCGAAACAAACAAGAAAGCCATTCCTTTCCCAGAGCAACCACAGTGCAAAGAAAAATTTGGAATTGGTACACGATGATCTCTGTGGTCCAATCACACCCTCAACGTCAGCTGGAAACAAGTAATTTTTCCTTTTGGTAGACGACTATAGTCGAGTCATGTGGGTGTTTATGCTGAAAACTAAGGACGAGGCATTCGACGCGTTCAAGAAATTTAGAGCCCTGGTTGAAGATGGTCGTGAAAGAAAGATAAGGACTTTAAGGACAGACAGAGGCGGAGAATTTATGTCAAGGCAATTCATAGACTACTGTGAAGGAGCAGGGATCGCAAGGAATTTCACAGTACCTTATTCTCCACAGCAAAATGGCGTGGTGGAGCGATGAAATCGAACCGTAGTCGAGATGGCTCGATGTTTTTTGAAGGAGAAGAAATTACCATATGAGTTTTGGGGGGAAGCAATTCTTCACTCAGTCTACATGCTTAACAGGCTTCTAACAAGAGCAGTTTCAGGTGTGACTCCCTACGAAGCTTGGTCGGTAGATAAGCCACAAGTTGGGCACGTTCGAGTTTTCGGTTGCATAGCCCATATGAAAATACTCAATGGTCCTCAGCAATCCATTATTTCTTCTCCTTTAGAACAGTCGTCTCAGGAGTTCTTGCAGTAGCATCCACACTTTCGGTTGGAATGAACGGACCATTGATTATTCTGTCAATGTACTCTGAGTCGGTAGCCTCCAAGTACATCGTCATTTTAATTTTACATGTTGAATATTCTAACTTCTTCAGAATTGGGATCTTCATGCCCTGTTTCTAGACATTTTGATCGTATCTGATATGTATATCTGAGAACTTTACGATTATATCAATTGATGGTCCAGCTTTGCGTTCCTGTGGATTATCCTCGTTGGGGAGTTTTAGGGTATTTTATATAAATATACTTGGGATATCTGATTTTCATATTTTGGTAGTTCATCCTCATCTTCAAGAAAGGGTGCACCTTATATATTGGATAAGTCATGTCTATAGGTGAAGTTATGAATCAAGGGAATATCGGGTAGGTAAATAGGTGTGTTCATAGTAATAGGAAATATTACATGTATCACTCTTTAACTATAAATTAGAACTTACAATAAACTTTTAGCAGAATAAACTCAAAATAATATGAATGAGACTATAGGTGTGCTTCGTAATGTCACACGAGAAACCATTCACAACTTTATGAACTTACTACAAGAGACTAATTCTTTAGGTATATGATCTGAGGTGGTTATGAGATGGAATCACTATAGTTTTAATTCTAGGATCCACCAACTAGAAAATATAAAAGGTACCATAAACTTACAAACCTATAATCTCATCATTAGTTAGTTCTTTCGATACACATTTTATATTACCTAAAGGTCAATAAGTGAAGAGAAGTCAAAAGTATATAAATGAGCAGTGTCGTGCGATACATATGAACGTAATTTCAAATTCCAAATGCTGAAATTTCTCAAGTCCTCACATCAATATGCTGAAAAATATTGATATTGAGCTTAGGATCGATGACTATGCTTCTAAAAATGCAAGAATAAGTCATATTTTTGTAGGTGCACTAATTCAAAACTATAAGATGAAGAAGACCGTACAAGCATGATTTGCAACACTTTTTTTTTTAATTCTGATTTGCAACACATAATGGTGTACAAACTACTTCAATAACTTGTTTCTATATATTTAAATATTTAAGGTGATTAGTACGATATAATTTTTTTTGGTTTTATGTTCCAAACTATGTAAAAATTTTACTTTTAATTCTTTACTGCTGTAAGTGTTCTGAAAGGGCCCAAAAAGAAAATTCCGCAGTAGGCCCACTAAATCTCAGGACCGGCCCCATTGAGAATGACAATCCTCAAGTATAATTTTTTAAAGTATGACATTTGACTCCAAAAGATAATGTCAGCAGCTTATCCATTCTTACATATGAGCTTTTAGCGCTTGTGAGTAGCTTGATAGTAGCCGTGTCTCTTAGGTCGAAACGGAAGAAATTCTAGAGCATGTATACCAATTTTCAAATTTTAGGAAGGCATAATAATATACACACAACATACAAGTTCATATATAATAATGAGTATCATATTCATGAGATAACCTTAGGGAATTACATGAGATTATTCAAAGTTTCAATACATGGGGGTATTATTATAATTTCAGAATGATTTACATATTTACAAAATTGAATCACTTTTTTGTACTAAAAAAGGTCTTACCTCGAGTAATTTTCCTGAGGTAACCTCCAGATCTTTTTTCTCATAATCATGTAAAAAACACATATAAACCTAAAGATCTCAATATTTGTGAACATATCAACATAATGTATGGACAAGATTCATGGTAGATATACTAGTGTCGAAGCCACACCAAAACTTTATGTATATTGAAAAATTAGAAATAATAAAGGGAGGACTTTGAAAAGGCTTAAAGGCTAAACTCGTATTAAACTAAAAGATATTTTTGGGAAGTCTAAATTCATTCAGTTTCCCTTAGTTTCCATTTAAAACGAATGTAATACAACTTTTACGAGAAATATGAATCCACAAACTCAAACATATAAATTTATTACAATGACATGAAAATAAAAAGGACGTGTACCTTAATATCTTTTTAAGAATCTTTTAGTTTAAAACATGTATAGCAAAGAAGCTGAGGCAATGAACAACTCGTGATTTACCGTGGAAGAAAACCATGAAAAATTAAGCACTTGCACTTGGACACAATAAAACCTTCAAAAATAAAAAAATTTAAACCTTGAACTTCTAGAATGAAATCCCCCCCCTCACACATGAAAAAACAAGTCGTGCTCATCGTGCTATAAATATATTATGAAAAGATAGTATAAGGTAGAAAGAGTTTGAGGGAAAGAGAGATAATATTTGATTTCATATTTTGGTGTATTCTTCTCAAGCATAGTCAAAGCCTTTATATGGGTTACAATGAAAGTTACAAGTGCAAGGAAAAGTCAAAGTTCTCTAGAGTTAAAAGTAAGGTGAAGCCAAGAGTCTAGATATTAGAAAGGAAAATAACATCCACTCATATATTACATATAATATCAATATAACTTATTACAACATCATTCTCTCGTGTTTCAACACTTGATGATATATCACTTGGTTTTTTATTGGTAACCCCTTTGTAGTTTATTGCAACACTTTTCATATTTTGGCAACATATTTTCTTATTTTTTACAACACATGCAATATATATTAATTTGGTGGTAATAATTTTATAACATCTGAATCATAATTGCAACATCTCAAACTTAAATATAATGTTAACTAAAACAAAAATTGTCAAACATAGAGTCCTCTGTGTTATTTTACATCAACCACAAAGGTTCCGAATCATTTTCAAAAACTAGTACATCATTGTACTTCGACATAACCAAACTTGTCAAAAGCTAAGAAATATAACTTAGTACCATCCATTTCTTGATCTTTTGAACTTTCTCATCCATCTCTTAGTTAGCTTGACGATTAGGTTGACTTTCAATATCCCAATTGACAACCTTAAAAATAAAAATGGAAATAATGTATTTAAATAACAAGGTTTATAATTAATGATACAGATATTTAGAAAATGAAAAGGTTCAAAAAGAGTTTATAATGCGACATGAAGAAAATAAATATACCTTGGTATCGTAATGACTACCCGCTATATCCTTCCCTGCTTGTAGCCCTCATGTATACCCTGTAAACATAAATTTATTTAGCTATTAGAATAAAGACATCAGAAGCATCATAAAGTAACTGACTAAAATCATACACAACCTCTCCTTTGACACAATAAACCAACTTTGTACCATCTTGGAGCCCCTTAGGCAAAAACAATAACATGTGTAAATCATTGCTCCTGTCTCAGCATAAAAGGAATTGGTAAGATTACAATAGAAACACATGACTCATATAACAAACCTTTCAAAAAGCTAACACATAAAAATGGGAGGTAATGAAGGTCACAAGAAAAAAGAAGACACTCAATACCTCACCTTTTCTTAGTGCGGCCTACATTGTTTCTTTTTTCTTTTTCAACTGAACTAGAAAAATAAGGCCTTACCCTGCAAAGAGAAAGTAGATCAGTTAAAGCAGATAATAACCGTGAATGATAAATAGACATGACAATATGGATGGTAAAGGCCAACAAAGGAAACATGCCAGGACACAAAAGTGGATTAGTAAACTACGTGATGCATTTTCTCAGCAACTTTCTGGTAGATCTCATTTAAATCTGGAAAATACATATCCTTCATAGTCTTAATCTGCAAGAAACCATAAGGTTTTTATATGATTACAGAGAAGAGATTACTGAATACAATAAGAAGGAAACTGCCACACATCTTCTGCTAATAGATTACAACAATGTGACTTACCAATTCTAAATGTCAATAATTTTCTACACCTAGCTTTACAAAAATTATTTATTTTCAAGTTCCAAATTCCTTTCACTTTTTCACATTTCAGCAATTCAACCATTCACTTCCAAAGGTATTCAAGTTTCGATCTCAGTCTAACCAACTCCCAGTCATTTTGTGGGCAGTTCGATATTTTATAAGTAAATTCCTTCATGTATTCCTTATGCAGCCTAAATTGAACAGTACATAATAGCATACTAATGTTCTCATTCACTTATGTGTACCACGAACAACATCACATCTATACATTACCTTTTGAAATGTCTCCTCCTGCCAATCTCTGCCATCGGTATTTCCGATCTGAGCTGTGGAATCCAGAGAAGCTTCAGACCGGTAAATAAAAATATATCAATATCCATAAACATTCCGGGAACTAAAGTGACTTCATATGAAAAAGCAAGAGTATGCATATGTGATCTTTTCTAGAAAAGAAGGAACAATATTAAGACACCACCCATACACATTACTCAATTGACACAAATTAGAAAACAACCAGAAAAATATAATACTTTGCATACATTTAATAAATATAAAACAATATTACATGATAAAACATAATATTGAATATTTTGCATATATTTGATATATATAACAGAACATTACCTAGGTGAACATAATATATTTCTGGAGCAATTTCTTCATTGTTTGCTGCAAATATTTCATAAAAAGAAAAGAAAAATAAAATGAGAATTTTGCAATCAAATGTTTCAAATCAAATAGAAACTTTTACAAATAATTGATGATATATAAGGGGAAGAAGCTAGATTATATAGATAAAATTTTACTACTATCAACTAAATTTGTGAATCCTTGTCCATCTAGATCTAAAAATAACCAAAACTCTAATACTCCTATTTAATATGAATTGGTATCTTGATTTAATTGTATTTAATGTGAAATTTTGATGTAAACCTACTTGATCTAAAACCTGGGCTCAAATCAGATACAATTGTCACAACTTAGGCACTAGTTTTTTTGTTACGGTCTCCTCAAGTTTATTCAGTTGTTGAATTTGTAAATGTTAGAAGAAGGAAAAAAAAGATTCTCAAAATTCCCAGCAACACATATAAAAAAAAAATCAGATTTCAATTAATCCGTAAAAGGGATGACTTACCATTTGGCCTACACAGATTGTGATACATACTCACCTGAGATTGAGATTAGAGAAAAAAACACAAACAGCACTCTATCTGTATCATATGGGGAGTTCTTTAAGAGGAGAGAAGAAAAAACTCAAGACACAAGAGTTTTAGGGTGAGTTCTTTATTAAGCTATGACGAGAGAAAAAGAAAATACAAGGGAGGGCTACTAAGTGAAGGATAGAGAGAATATATTAATAAGATAATATCTACGGAAGGTTCTGGATAGAGAAGGTTCTGCCGTGTGGATGGAGAATATATTTATAAGATAATATTTACCTAAGGTTCTTGATCATACTAGGACCTTCCGGAAGAGTCCTCGAATAGAAAAAAAAATATCTTGTTTATATTTTTAATTTTCGGGGAAAAGGAAAAAAAATGATATCTTGTCTTTAATTTTTAATTCTCTCTTTTTTTCAACATTTTCTTCTTTTGTCTTTATTCTTTTATTAAGATATTTTATCTGTTTTTAGTTTAAAATGCTTGCTTATATATAAAAATATTGCAATCTTGCTATTGATTTTTTAAAACTATTTTTTGTTGTTATTTAATTTACTTATAATTGATAAAAGTGTTGTAGTTATATAATTTGGTAGTAATTTTTTTAGTTATTTATCTTTGACTTTTTTTAAATTTGTTAGTTCTTTTTAATATATTTTAATTATTATTTTCAGTTATATATTTTTTTGTATTCTTTAGTTATTATTTTGTGGTGTAAATATTTTTGTTTGAAATACTTGTTCTTTTGTATTATTTTTGTTGTGTTTTCCGGTATTTTTATGTTATTTTAGATTTTTTTATAGCTTTTGTAAAATATTTAGATTTTTTACATTTTTTTGTGTTTCACAAGTTGTTCATGGTGGTGTATTTTTGTTTTTTTAGTTCTTTTGGTTAACTATTCAATATGACTAAATGTATCCACTTATGACATACTAAACTTATTAACTAAGATTGTGGCATTAGTCAATACAAAATATTATAATAAATTATAAAATTATAGCAAAAATATTAAATCACCAATGTTAAAGATGTAAAAATTACTAATCCCTACCTAGGTGACCATGTTTGTAATCATATTAGTAATTAATAAATTATATTAGATAGTTATAGACCGTGCAAAAATCATGCATATTCTAATTCTTATAATTATTCATACCATATGCATAAGAGTGGTGTTATACACAATTGAAGTCCTTTGTTATATCTTTTTAAAACTCTATGTTTTAGAAATAAGGTGGGTTGACCCAATTTATAGATTTGCTCAAAGCTAGTTTAAGTTATTAGCTCAAATTTTTATTTATTGTTTCAAAACTAGTGATTGGGCCTTATTTTAGTACCACTAAATGGGAATCAAAGGTAACAATAAAAGTACATGGGAGAACAATGATCTCCAGGCTTACATGATGATGAGAATGAATTACTAACATATTTTCAATATTATAAAGAATTGAGTGATAATTTTTACACCCAAAATTCAGCAGGGAGTTATTATGCACATCTAAGATATGACCTATGCTTATTCGAGTTAGCTAGATGTTGTCATTAATTTACTAGTTTGAGGTCATATCCTACTCTCAAGTAGTGTCCTCTTTGGGACCTCATTGATGCAGATTTTATCTATCATGTTTGTTCTTTTCATTCAATTTTATGAATATATTTTAGGCCTGAGCAACACCTTCCTTTTCTCTTGAAACAATTTTATAAATATATTTTAGGACACCTTCCTTTTCTCTTGAAGCACCCACTTGGTCAAATTAGCACAAGAAGCTTAAAGGACTATGAGTGAGGAAGCCTCCTCACTTAGGGCACTTCCTCTATGACTAATTATGCATGTGGCCTAATTACTGATTGATCTTGTTTGAAATACTAGAATCTTATGAACATAATTTTTTGAAGGCATGAACTTATCTCTTTGAGACAACCTGCCCAATGAGCTTTCTAAATTAAGGAAACTCTTTTCCAAACACCTACATGCTACCTTACATGAACATATTAGTTAAAAGGACAAAGTTATTTGAAGATTATTGTTAGCGTATTTTATATTGGATAAGTAGCCAAATGGGTGTTTTCATGGTGATATGAAATGTTGCATGTATCATTCTTTAACTATAAACTAGAACTTACAACAGATTTCTAGTATAATATGCTGCTAAACATCAATGAGTGAACAAAACTTAAAATAAATGATTGAGACTCTATCTGTGCTTTGTAATGTTACACGAGAAACCATTCACAACTTTAACAACTTACTACAAGAGACTATAAAATTATGGTTGAGAATTAGAATCCTCATGTCTAATTTTTTGAGATATATGATCTAGGGTCGTTATAGAGATCCCGCTTTATCTAAGCTTCGCAAAGGTCAAAAGAATAAAGATGAGACTATAGGTGCCCCACATGGAGAATGACAATCCTCAATTTTAAAATTTTAAAGTATGACATTTGGGGACCTTGCAAGTGTTGACTCCAATAGATAATGTCATCACCTTATCCATGGTCACAAATGAGCTTGAAGTGCTTGTGACTAGATTCATAGCAGTGGTGTCTCTTAGATCAATTTTAACTGATGAAATCCTAGCCCATATGTATAACAATTTTAAAAATTTGTCAAGCCATCCTAATGATACACACAAAATACAAGTTCATATCTAATAAGTTAATAATCATTTAAAAACACATACAAACATAAAATTCTCAAAATTTGTGAACATACCAACATAATTGCATGTATGGACAAGATTCATAGTTGATGTATTAGTGTCGAAGCCACACCAATACTTTATGCATATTGGAAAATTTGAAATAATAGATTTTGAAAAGGCTTAAAGGCTAAAGTCGTATTTAACTAAAAGATATTTCCGGGAAGTCTAAATTTATTCACTTCCCTTACAACATGAATTGAATATGACTTTTCTCATAAATATGAATCCACCTAACTCAAACATATAAATTTTTAACAATGCCATGAAAAAAAGGATATGCACCACAATATCTTAAAGTGTAATAGATAGTTCTCAATAGTTTTAGATTCCTCTTTTTAAGAATCTTTAGTTTAAAACATGTACAACAAATGACGCGAGGCAATGGATAACTCGTGATTTACGGTGGAAGAAAACCATAATAAATTAAGCACTTGGACACAATCAAACCTTCAAAATAAAATTTTAAACCTTGAAGGTCTTAAATGAAATCCACCATCACACTAGTGATGCGAAAGAACAACTTGTGATAATAACTTATTATAATTATATTGTTAAATATAGTATAAGGTAGAGAGAGTTTGAGGGAAAGAGAGATAATATTTGATTCCATATTTTGGTGTGTTCTTCTCCAGCATACTCAAAGCCTTTATATGGGTTACAATGAAAGTTACAAGAGTAAAGGAAAATTCAAAGGTCTCGAGAGTTACAAGTAAGATAAAGCCAAGAATCTAGATATTGGAAAGACAAAGAACATCCACTCATATGTTACATATTCATAATGTCAATATAACTTATTACAACATCATTCTCTCGTGCTTCAACACTAGATGATATATCACTTGGTTTTTTTAATTAGAAACACTGTTCTACTTTATTGCAACACTTTTTTTGAACACTTTTCATATTTTGACAACATGTTTTCTTGTTTTTTAAAACACATACAATATATTAATTTGGTGGCAATACTTTTATAACATCTAAATCATAATTGCAATATCTCAAACTTAAATATAATTTCAACTAAAACTATAATTGTGAAACATAGAGCCCTATACATTATATTAGATCAACCACAAAGGATCCAAATCATCGTCATAAACTAGTACATCGTTGTACTT